>JAOTQJ010000007.1:10554832-10588761 GCA_025642045.1 Solanum sejunctum
CTCTCTCTGCAATGTTGCTGAGGAAACCAACAACCATCTATTCCTCCATTGTAGAGTGACAACACAATTGTGGAACCATTTTCTGGGGCTAACTAAGACAGAGTGGATTATGCCTGAGCATACAACAGATCTGCTTAGTTGCTGGATCAGTAAACCGGGGAGAAAATGTAAGAAAACATGGTGGAGTATAATACCATCATGCTTTTGGTGGTCTATCTGGAAAGAAAGAAACAGCAGATGCTTTCAAAACCAGGCTAATTCAATTGAGAAGGTCAAGTGGAACTGCTTGACTACTTTTTATTTTTGGTGTAAAGAAGGGGGCGTAGAAGAAGCTGCACGAATTTTAGATTTTATAGGCTCTATGTAATCTATTAGCTTTTTTGTTGTTCTTTTGTTTTTTCTCTTGTTGGAACCAGTTTTTGGAGGTCTCCAGCATATCCTTAATGCTGAGGAATACAACATTACCTTTCTAAAAAAACAACAACAAACAATTCAATAATATTTTCCTCTCGTATTTCTCACAGTAACTGTAGTTGGAATAAGAGTTTTTGATGTCAAGTAATAGGGTATTTCACTTTTCAGCAAGGTGAACACTGTTAAATTGCAGGTTTAGTTTCCTTGGGGCTGAAAATTTAATATCGTCAATGCTTTAGCTTTGGTATCAGCTTCTTTTTTAAGTTTGTCTTTCTATGTCTACGAGAGTATAGTGATACACTTATATTTGATCTTATAATCTATCAATAACTGCTTGGATCATTCTGTGCACATTCCATATCTAGAGGGAAACTTCTGTGAGGTGTTATTAGGTTTCCTGAGTTATTTGAGACGATAGAATGGTCGATCATCAATTTCATTGTGAGAGTTTATCATAGTTATTCAAAAATTGAAAAAAATAATTATTACATGAGATAACGGATAAGATAACAGAGAGAATCTTTCTTCCTAAATGTTGAACTATGACCCTACTTGTTCGGATGGGTGTTCACCCAAAAGTGTTCCCAGACTGCAGGCTTACATCCGTAAGTAACTTAGTGCAACATGTAATATTTGACCGAGAGGATTCCGCATAATCAGAGAAATTCTTCAGGGAAAAGAAAGATCAAGTGATAAAGAACAAAGAAAGAAAGCTAAAAGTAGAGACCCCAGGCCTGGTTTGCGGTTCCGTATGATTAATGGTGTAACTGAACACTATATTCTATTGGTACTCCACGATGGGTCTATGGATTTACTTGGTGATGTAGATGATATAATTAGCATGTGTAGTGCTCAGTAGGGGTCAGCTAAATTGAATCATCTAGTTCCATACTTTCAAGCCAAGAAACTTTGGTAGATTCTGTACTTTTTGGGTATTAAAGTTTCCTTGTCAACATCATACATTGTTATTTTACTGCAGAAAGTATTCTCTAGTATATAAAGATGACCATTGCAGGTCCGATGCCACTATTGTGGATTCAAGTGTTAATCTTCTTCCTGTTTCTGTAGACTGAGCTCTCAGTCTAGGTATTGCAATCTATCTAATTTAGTTTTTCATGGCATGTATCATAAGATTCTATTTGTATTGGAAAACAAGATGAATCTTAATGGAATAGGTAGATGAAATACCAGGAGAGGTCCCCCTTCTGTCGTCTTTTACTTGAAAACCTATCTGGAACCATAAGGCTCTTCCTGGAGTTGAATTTTCTGTTGTGACTGCTCCAGAAGAGGAGTAGAAAGTTAACTGACAAATAAGTTATCAGTATTTTTGGCACATGTTTCTGTCTACTTTGGTTTTCAATGGGTACATATTCCCTAAAATGTGCTTGCATGAACTCTTGAATCAAAGTTGGGTTGATTGGTGATACACCCAAACTACATATGTGGACCCCAGGGAAATCTTGAAGGAAAGAAACATGTCTCAAGGGATTTTTGTAGTTCTAAACTGAAATTTTGATCTCTAAGACAACTCTTTTTATGGATATAGAAGTCTGTGCAGGGGAAATTGCAGATGTGGTGCAGTCTGTTTTCCTGTCACTCTCAATGCTGCACCCATGTTGGATTCTCCGAAAATGCACTGCTTTTGGAGAATCCGACACGCATCTGCTGAGACTTTTGAAGAGTCCGAGCAAGTAGGTTTTCATATTAATCCTAAATAATACTGTTGTATCAATTCAAAATAAATAAATAAATCAATTTCGAAAAGATAACACTGATGTATCTTTGTTCTTTCTTGTTTCTAAATGGTTCATGTTTTCACTATTTTATTGACTGATCGGAGATTGGCTACATATGCTAAGAGGTTTGTGTTGGCTGGTTGTTAAAACCTTAAAGATGAGGTTTTAGTAGTCTGGGGTATCTATCTAGGGTCTGTCTTAATAGTGTTATGGGAGTATGGAAAACTAGCCAATTTTTAATATATACTTTTTTGAAAAAGCTTTGTCTTACAAGAAAACCACCACACTTCTACTGTTCCAGTAAGTAAGCTGAATAACTGAATTCTCCTGTTGATGTGTGAATTGGTACTGCTGTGATCTTTCATGAGTAACTACAGTATCTGTTGTGAAAGTCTTACCAGTGAAAATTCATGCTGCAGTTACTTGAAAAGGGGAGTTAATGATCATGGAAGAGTGGCAAATGATGTTGAAACTGAACAAATTGTGCTTGACGAAGAAGCTGGCTCATGCAAAGGAAAAATGAGCTCTGTTGTTCAAATGAGGGGCTCAATTCCTCTTTTCTGGTCACAAGAAGCTTCAAGATTCAGTCCAAAACCAGATATAATCTGTAAGAGCAGCTAAATTCTTCTACCTGAATATTACTAGAAAATTTTGAAGGTGGATTCATGTCTACGCTCGTTCTGACTGGAATGAGCTTGTTTGTCTCCTTTCTGACCAAGTACAAAGATATGACCCGACTTATGAAGCAACCAGACTGCATTTTGAGGATCTTGCAAGGAGATACGGGAACCCAATAATCATACTTAATCTGATCAAGGTTTGTGCAAAGATGAATCTGGTGGCCTCCAGAAAATTTACATTGTGTATGCTTTTAAGTTGATCAGACTGAGAGGGTGTTTGGATAGGCTTATTTTAGGTGTTTTTTGCTTTTGAGCACTTCATAATTTTTAGAGGTGTTTGGCAAAGACACCAAGTGCTTTACTTTAGGCTTAAAAAGTACAAAAAAAGCCCAAAAAATTAAAAGTTGGTAACTACTTACTTTTGGTTTTTGGCTTTTGACTTTAAAGTCACTTAAAAAAAGTTCATCCAAACACCCCCTAACTTTGGTTTGTCCACCTCTTGGCACTATTTGCTTCAAATGATTACTTTGAATTCCTGCATTCACTAGTTGCCTTTCAATTTTTTTTTTTTGATTCTGTCCTTTGTGAATTCAATGACTGCAGACAGTTGAGAAAAGGCCACGAGAAATGATGCTGAGGCGTGAGTTTGCAAATGCAGTTGGGTACCTAAATCAGATACTTTCTGAAGAAAATCACCTAAAATTCATACATTGGGATTTTCACAAGTTCGCAAAAAGGTGTCGATTATTTTCCCCTTATTATCCTAGTAAGTTAACTTTTTTTGTCCTTTTTTGCTAATTTTTCCTTTTTCCTGCGTTAAGCAAGTCTGCAAATGTATTAGCTGTGTTGGGTGGTGTGGCGAGTGAAGCACTTGATTTAACTGGGTTTTACTACAGTGGAAAGTCAGTGGTTGTTAAGAGGCGGACTACACAACTCAGCCGTACAAGCACTGGGAGGTATGTTTATGCACCTATTGAGATATCTTGGAACAATCAAGTATCACAATTACTAGGCATGTAATGGTTACTTTGAGTCTAAATTTGTTGTTTGCTGAACATGATGGTTTAACTTGCAAAGGCTAAGGTGATGCTAGTTAGTTATACATCATGTAACTCAATGTTTTCTATTCCACGCTACTCATTTTGTTCTTTGGTTTCTCTTTCTCACCTTTATCAAGTGTTTTCCACCCTTCCATGAAGTTGACGATAAGGATGTTCTGAAGCTAGTGTACTATTTTCCCCACTCTTTTCTCTTAGCTCTCTCTCTCTCTCTCTCTCATTTGTCAGTTTCACTACTGTTGCTTCTCAGAGTGTGGGCAAGAGAAAAGAGGAGTATTAGTTGATGGGAAAGGAATGTAATGTTGAAATTGGAACCTCTATATATGTGGACCAGTCCGTATCAAAGAGGAGTAAAATGTCTGTTCCTTCTTGTTTCCTCTCAAAATGTGTCTACTGATAACTATTTATTTGCTGAAGGTAGTTATCTATTGAGGTTTTAAGATAAGTCAATTTCAGAAAGGTTGTTAATCAAGTCAGCTTATAGTTAGTTCCAAATTAAAGTGTGAAAGGGTTTTATTTATATGATAGTGACTTCTAAATAAGTTAGACCTCATAAAATTACAGAACTCTAACTAAGAAAAGAGTCATGCACCCAAGGGTGTGACCTAGTGGTCAATGAAGTGGGTTGCGAACTAGTTGGTCTTCAGTTCAAATCTCCATGGAGGCAAAAATTACTAGGTTATTTCTTTGCATCTGTCCAAGCTCTGGTTGACAAAGTTACCCGATACCTGCAGCGGATGGAAAGTAGTAGGTATCGACAAAGTTAGCCGATACCTGTATGCATGGGAAGCAGTAGGTACCCATGAATTAGCCATGCATAGAAGCTAGCCTAGATACCATGGTAGAAAAGAAGATGATAAGAGTCATATACTTTTGTTGATTATCTGATCTTATCTTCGTGGATACTTGTATCTTTATGTGAATTCCTTTTTGGTACACCTCTTGTATACTCGGGCTTTTCCACTATCAACAAAAGTATACTTTACCACAGTAAAAAAATAGATTATTTCTGAATAATAGCAATGTTATCAAAGGCTTGCCTAAGGCATACTTAAACCTTCAAGCAAGGTTCAAAAGAGGTTGGGCGTTTCTCCTTGATTAGGCAATCCTTCAATGCAAGAACTAAGGTGCTAAAATGTGGGCCTCATCGTTATATGAGCTCCCTCATAAAGAGAATCAATCTAACAATAAATTTTGGGAAAACTAAGCTCATGCCCCTTTAAAGGAAATTATACATCCATATACCCCTTTACATTTTATGCTCCCATACTATTAAATTTGCCCACCTAATATTAAAATTCATGTGCTAATGTCATGTGTCAGCACCCACTTTGTATGATATACCAATAGGTTATACATATACTGACAGGATATCACAGAGAATTAAGATCAGTTCTATATGATACCGATATGGTATTAATATATTGATAGAGTATACACAAATAATAAATTTTCTACTAATTTAGAATTTAATAAATAAGTTTGCAACTTTAATAATTTTCTCTTAATTATTTTATTTATTAAAAGAAGAGCTCAAAATTATGTGATACCATAGGGTATCAATATACCGACGGAGTATCACATGAATATATTTTCTACTCATTTAGAATTTAATAAATAATTTTGTTACTTTAATAATTTTCTAGTCCTACATGATATCGATATGGTATAAATATACCGATGGAGTATCACAACGAATATATTTTCTACTAATTTAGAGTTTAATAATTTTTTTATTTGTTTCTTATTTATTTCTTAAAAAAAACAACATAATCACATATGATACCAATTGGATATCAATATATTGCCAGAGTATCACAGAAGATTGAGCTCATTCTATATGATGATAGTATGGTATATGTATACCACCGGAGTAGATTTCATAATATTTATACTGACGTCAGCATGACATCAGGGCGAAATAAAAAGGAGTAAGTGGGGCAAGAAGGTAAATAGTTTGGGTCATGGGTCCATTAAGGGTAAATAGTTTGTATTGGGTCTATTAAGGGTAAATAATTTTCAAATTAGGTCTATTTTGTGTACTTTTCCCATAAATTTTCACTTAACCTATAGCCCTTTTAGTTCAGGTTTCTAATTATGGTTTTTATGTAGTTATTATTTTGGTGTGTATACATATATGCACATATCTATATACTCATGTATGTACTTATGTGTATGCATATATGTACACATACATGTACATTATTACACACATGTGTGTATACATATACATGCATACATACATGTGTATATGTATGTATGTATGTTTGTATATATACGTTTAATTTTTCTGTTCATTTAACCCTTTCTATATTATTGTGCACATTTTATTTTGTGTTGATTTGTGTTACCATCTTATCTTAAAGTTTAAGCTGTTAGAGAAAGCACACTTTATGTACTTAACTATATTCTAACACACACCTGCATGTGCGGACTTGATTCTTTCTTCATTTGCCAAGCACTGGAAATTCTCTTATTGAATGGCTGGCAGTGAGATTCGATCCTATAACCTTTGTTTGCTTTGATACCATGTTACGGATTTTGGGCCTAACTTAACCCAAAAGCTAACTCAAAAGGTGAGGATTGCTCAAGCCATATTGACCGCCCTTCCCTTATTTGGATGATTTAGAGCTCTTAATACAGAGGTCCAACATTGGAAATGATAAATAGGATACGTCTTGGTTTGATACCTTGGCAAAGAAATGGATCCTGGGTTTAACTCAATCCCGAAAGCTAGATCATGAGGTGAGGATTGCCCAAGACCCTATAAGGAGATAAACACCCTTCCATAACCAATGCCAGAGAATCAACACGCCTTGGATTAAAAGTGTGTTATCATCTCATCTAAAAACTTAATTGCTAGAGAAAGCACACTTTTTATTCACTTAACTATATCCTCAGCATTTCAAGTTTGTAGTTTTATCCCCCAAAAGGCCTCACACTTTATTTTTACCTTTGATAAAATTAACCAACAGAGCTTATCTCAAAGACGAGAGAAGATTATCTCTACTTTATTTTTGATTAAAGATAAAGAAAAATGAATATACAAGACAAAAGTATCATTATCCTTTTTTCTTTGGGTGAAGATGGTATTCGAATCAACTTGTGTGCATCTCAATTATTCCACCGAGTTCATGCTAACTATCAACAACCCAAGTAGCAAGTGATTCTTCGCACATGGTTTGAGAAATCACCTAGAGTTTGTCTCTTACGGGTATTGAAGCCTATCTCCTGTCATTTTTATTCCACTTCATTTACCACTAGACCATACCCTTGATTGCAAGAATATCACAAGCTTTATTTGACTACATTATTCTTCCTACACTTTGTTTGGATGGTTGTTATGTATTGTTTTATAATGTATTGTATTGTATGGTATTGTTCTAATGACTATAATGTTTGGATAGATTGTATTGTTCTCAGTCGTTATATAATGTCATACATCCATAATTTGAATGATAAACCTGTAATAAATTGTAGGGTATGTGGTAGATATCATGAAAAGATAAGGTAAATGATAAAGTAGAATTATTAAATAAATAAATAAAGTAAAAAAAGAAAATATTAAAGTAACGACACAACCACACCAAATCTTTTGTTACACAAAATGAGTCTTTTCATTGTTACCTAACGATGGAATTAAACGATATGATACGATGGAATTTAAGTAACAGTCAAAACAAATATTGTATTTAACTAACAATATAATACAATACAACGAGTAACAACCATCCAAACAAGGGGTTAGTGAAAAAAACTCAAATCCTGTGAGTGAGATTGTTTGTTGAACTCCAAAAGATATAGCATTAAGAAAAGATCTGTCATGACTCAAGCTAGACCATAGGTGTGACACAACGATTAGGATTCCTGAATACTTAGGTAAGTAAAGCATCAAAACACATCTACTATAAGCGGAAGATAAAGCAAGTCTCAAATACTTTAAAAAGAAGGAAGCATCAATAGTCAAGAAGACGACATAGACTCCATATAAAATCTGATCCAAAATTTCCCCTTTTGTTCCTTGTATCGAACTTTCCAACTTACGGGGTACTATAATATCTCGTCCTTGGGAATATCTCGTCCTTGGGAACATTCGTCCCGGATGAGATAAATCTAGTTTGAATAGAGTAGAGTAGATTTCTAACAACCCAACATGAATGCAATAGTGCAATTTAAACATTATTTTCAAGAAATTTCAGAACTCTGGCTATGAACACCATTTAAAATTTATTTCATGGGGAAGCATGCACGTGATATGTCATGGAGAAGTTGAAACTTAGGACTTGGGAGGACTTGAACATGGACAACTATATACCTTGTACTGGAATGGAAGGAAAAAGGTAAGAATAACATTTCATCATGTCCGCTTTTTCCCATGTAGCACTTTCAACTTGTTAATTCCTCTATAACACTTTGTTGGACGCAATTTCCTTATTTTTCAACCTTTTAACTTGCCGATCTAATATTTCAACCGAAACTTCCTCGTAAGTCAAATTTTCTTCAACACCCATACTTTCAATGGCACAATGGAATTTGGATCCTCCGCACATTTCCTCAACAATGACACATAGCTCATAGGCCACCTTACCAATACGCCTTAGGATCCTACATGGGCTTAAGCTTCCCCTTCTTCTCGAAATGTATCACACCCTTTATGGGTGAAATCTTCAAGTAGACGCAATCGTCAACATCAAATTCAAGTTTCCTTCGTTTTACATCCGTGTAGGGCTTTTGTCGACTTTGAGCAACCTTTAACCTTTCCCTTGTAAGTTTTACCTTCTTTATAGTATAAAACACCAACTCGGGTCCTATTAAGGCTAATTCACTTATTTTAAACTATCCCATCGGAGACCTACATCTCCTCTCATACAAGGCTTCGAAAGGGGCCATTTGGATGCTTGCATAATAATTATTGTTGTATGCAAACTCAATCGACGGTGCTCAATTTCCCTTGAAATCAAGCATACAAGCCCTCAACATATCTTCTAGAGTTTGAATTATTCTCTCAGCTTGCTCAACGGTTTGAGGTTGAAACATGTTGCATAACATAAATTTGGTTCCAAGACCTTTTGAAAAGACTTCCAAAAGTGTGATATGGATTGGGTACCACGATCCAAAATAATAGGCAAAATGTCAAAGGCACACCAATTCTTAGATATACATCTTGCATAATCTTCAGCACTTTAAGAAGTCTTAATCTGTAGAAAATGGGTTGATTGGTCATTCTATCCATTAACACCCAAATGGAATCATGTTGCTTACGGTTATGAGGCAAATCCGTTATGAAGTCCATGTTCACATCTTCCCACTTCCAGGTAGGATTTTCTGTATCTTGAGCTAAACCTCCCTATCTTTGGTTTGCAACTTTCACTTGTTGGTAATTTGGGGATTTTGCCATAAACCTTGCTATGCCCTTCTTTATACCATTCCACCAATACACTTCCCTTAAATCGCTGTAAATTTGGGTGGATCCCAGATGAATAGAATATCGAGAATTATGAGTTTCACTCAATATCATCTCTTTTGGGCCATCAACATTTGGGACACATAACCGACCTTGGTAACAAAGCACTCCTTCTCTCCCTTGTGAGAATACCTCTACCTTCTTTTCAGCAACCAACTTCAACTCCACCAAATTCTGATCCATGTCTTGTTTTGCTTTTACATCCACAACTAAAGAGGACTTTTAACCATTGTGAACCAAAATGCCACCCACATTAGAGTCGCTCAACCAAACACCCAAATGGGCCAATCGGTGCACCTCTTTAGCCAACTCCTTTTCATTCATTATAGGGGCAATGTTATTCATAGATTTACGACTTAAGTCATCAGCAACCACGTGTGCTTTCCTCGGGTGGTACAAGACACTCATATCATAATCCTTTAGTAGCTCAAGCCACCTTCTTTGTCCAAGGTTTAAGTCTCTTTGGCTAAAGAGGAAACACATATTGCAAGCTTTAGTGGTCGGTGAATATGTCAACATGCACCCCATCTTAGTTGTTCAGACTTTTCATTTCCGATGCCGCACCAGTGTCGACACGACGTGGGTGTGGGATCCGTACCCGATCTGGTCAACTGATTTTTGAGTACTTTGACCAAATTCGAGGGACAAATTTTGGAATGATTCATGTAATGAAGACTAATTCTAAGGTTCAATTGAAGAAATGGAATACATTGTGTATATAAATTTCTATTGTCAACGCCTTTCCTTTAATCTTTTTTTATGATTCTCCTCTTGATTAATATTTTTCTCCTCAAGTTCTCCACATAATATGTCATAATTTAGGTTTTATAACTCTATTTTTAGATATTTTGAATTGTTTTTAGCCGATTATGTCATAATTGAGGTTTATAACTCTATTTTTAGATATTTGAGTTATTTTTAGCCAAATTTCCGTACCTGTATCCATACATGGATCCGTCTCCCCAAAACATAAAATTTTGATCGTAGAGGATCCTACGTCTAGATCCGCACTTGTATCGGATACCCACACCCGAGTCCGAGCAACTTAGCACCCCATAAAGATAGTGATGCCAAATCTTCAAGGCAAAAACAATCGCTGCTAATTCAAGATCATGAGTAGGATAATTTCTTTCATGCACTTTGAGTTGTCTTGAGGTATATGCTAGAACCTTATCATGTCCTTAACACACAATCCAATCCAACCTGTGAGGCATCATAATTTACAAAAACCCTTTCAAACCTTCCAGTAATGTCAAATATTGGGGTTGAAGTAAGGTGATCCTTCAATGTTTGGAAACATCTTTCACACTCATCCAACTATTAAAACTTTATCTTCTTTTGGGTCAACTTGGTCAAAGGCGATGCGATGGATGAAAATCCCTTTACAAACGTCAAATCCAAAAAGCTACAAATATCTGAAGGAGTCAATGGTCTAGGTCAGTTCTTCACCGCCTCCATTTCTTTGGATCAACTATCATACCATCACCGAAACAATTTGATCAAGAAAGGCTAAAGACCTCAACCAAAATTCACATCTACTAAACTTGGCAAGTAGTTGCCGATCCCTCAAGTTTGCAACACAATTCTCAATTGACTCATATGCTCTTCTTCACTTTGAGAATACACCAATATTGTCATCACTAAACACCACTACAAACATGTCCAAATATGTTTGAAAACTTGATTCATCAAGTCCATGAAGATAGCGGGAGCATTAGTCAACCCAAAATGACATAATCAAAAACTCAAAATGGCCATACTTTGTTCGAAACGCGGTCTTTGGGATATCACATTCCTTTACCCTCAATTCATGATAACTGGACCGGAGATCCATTTTAGAGAAGTAGCTTGCACCTTGGAGTTGATCAAACAAATCATCTATTCTCATTATTGTTTATGGTAACCTTATTCAATTGTCGGTAGTCTATACACATGCAAGTAATTGGCATACACCAAATCTTATAGCAAGGTAAGGAGTAACAAAAGACAATGTTGCACGCGGATCAAGCAAAACATATACATCAAAATTGAAACCCGCAACATACTCGTTACAACATAGGAAGACTCCTCAACATCTTGTCTAGCTTGGTGTGCATAGAACCTATTGTGGCATTGACCACCACCTCTCAACCCAGAAGCACCTTGTTGAACTTGTCCACTTAGAGTAGCTTGCCTTGAGGATGGTCTTCTCTTCCCTTGTTTGCAATATTTGGGCATTCAGAGGTCTTGTCCGCCATTTTGCCACATTTGAAGCAAGCACCTGAACCAACCAAACACTTGTCCCCATGATTTCTCCTACACTTAAGAGCACGTGGGGAAGGTAGACTCACTAACACCACCACCTTGGACCTTAGGGTTGGGCATCCTATCTTTGTCAAATCCTTGGCCCGAAGCTTGTGAAGAACCTTGGCCATGGAACCTTTGGCCTTGTTGAAAACGACTATTACCACCACCAGATTTGGATTGAGAAAACCCACCTTCAAGAGGACTCTCTCACCTTCCTCCCCTTGATCTTCTCCCCTTTTATTTGTTCGGCATATGTCTTGAGCCTAGAAATGTCTATCTCTTTGATAAGAAGCATTGTGGTTCCTTATTCTTTCACCTCCAAGTCTGACACATCTGATATAAACTTACTGATTCGAGCACGAGAGTCTGCCATCAAGGAAGGGGCATACTTGGACAACCTTGTGAACTTGAGGGCATACTCCTTCACACTCCTATTTCTTGCTTGAGGTTGTGAATTCTAATACTATCGTCTCTCTCAATTCAAGTGGAAAGAAGCGGTTAAGAAATGCAACCTTGAAATTCTCCCAACCTATGGAGGACCCTCTTTAACCTTTCGGCCTTCCATTGATTGTACCTTACTTGAGGAACACCTTTGAGTTGGTAGGCTGCCAACTGTGCCTTCTTCTCCAAAGGTACCCCATGATAGCAACAATCATATACACCTCATTAATGAAGTCTTGCGGATCCTTACTGCCTTGGTACCATGAAAATCGGGAGGGTTCCTTCTTGCAAAGTCCTCAACCATTGAAGACGACATAGTTACATTTGGAGGAGCCACCACCCCTTGGTTCACTTGGTTAGTCATAGCTTGTGAAAGCATGGAGATGGCGATCTGAAACTCGGCACTGGTCACTTGATTGGCTTGAAGATCATTAGGAGCTTGAGGGACTCGTCCCTCTTTAGCATCAACTCCTTACTGAATTGGAGCTCTTCTTGGAGGCATTTTCTGAAAATTTCAAAGAACAATTGTTTAGAGAGGGGAAATCTTAAAGTCTCTATTGCACGACATAGAGCTTGAAAGAAGTGAAGATTTCCTAAAATTCCTCATAGCCTCCTACTCATAAATGTGGCACGCTTCACACCCATGAATAAGACTCTACTTGGCGTGGCGTGTTGGACTCGCTAGAACACTTTAAAACCTTGTGCCCTGATACTAAGTTTGTCGTGACCCAAGCTAGGTGACACATGGCGATTAGAATTCTGAAGAAATCCCAATCAAGCCTCATAGCATATCATAAGCGTACAGAGGTAAGTAAAGCATCAAAACACATCTACAATAAGCGGAAGATAAAGCAAGTCTCAAATACTTCAATAAGAAGCAAGCATCAAAAGTCAAGAAGACGACATAGACTGCATACAAAATCCGACATGCCTCTACTAGTTAGCATAGATCAGGCTTAAGTTCCTAGCTCACCCATACTCAAGTAAAGAGGGTGTCTCAACAATGAACAAAACTATGAATATCAAGAAGCCATGAAAGGTTTGCTCTCGGATCATGAGGATTCACCAATCAATCAACCTTCAAAGCAACTCCAAGCTAATCATAGGTAAAGTGAGATGTAGGGTGAACATCCTCTCCTACATTATAAAACAATGTAGGCAAAAGTCTGCGTTTACACGTTTGAATGTACTAAGTGTGTTGGCAGGGCAAATAAACATAAATCATTTAGTACAAATGACCTAGTAAATAGCATAATAAGATAGGTATTTAAAAGAAAAGAAAGGTGGTCAATGTACAAGTGAATCATAAGAAGAAATTATGTAAAAAGCAAGGGCTTTGATTAGTCAAATGTATTCTAGAAACCATACATATTTGGGATAACAACCATAATTGACAATATGATCATACGAGCTATTATGTGGAATCTCTGTGTCTTTCCATGCAACAGAAAAAAGGGGAATCTACTTACCAAGGTAGACTCTACCTTGCGGAGCCACTAACGAAACCATATTGGTAAAAGAAATCCTATGGTGGCATGTAGTTGTCGGACCAGAGATTGCCACTCAAGACCTTTTGGGTCGAGTCCCCACCTCAAAGTCGTATCGGTGCTAAGTTAAAATCCCATGAAATACATGTCGTAAAAGTCATACTTATCATGAATTCATAAGCTTGTCATAAATCATAGTTTATGCTTGTCATAAATCATGGAACTTAACATGTGAAAAAGCAATTAATCTACCATTACAATTATAAAAATTGTTTGGCTTAACATGTGGAAAGGCAATTAATTTACCAATACAATTCATAGAACTTTTTCATAGAATAACTCATTTTCATGTGATTCATGTATGTGGGTGTAGGCCTTCCATCTTTACGAATCTCTACCTTCATAGGGAGTGTCATTAGGGTCTTAGGTCACCCTCATCATAACTTGCTTAAAAACTTGTAAAATTCACAATCATGACTTGTAGTAAAATTTGGGGAAAATATGGTTTCTCATGGAATTGACTTAAAAATCATGAAATTGGATTGAAAACATGCATAATCATACAATTGGAATGAATTCATGCTTAATTAGGAAGAATCATTATTTTTGAAACCAAAATTAAAGGAACCTACTTTGATCTTCCATTAACCCAAGATGAAACTAGAGAGGAAGTGCATGTAGAACCACAATATAACCCAATTTATATCAAATTGTACATAATTCATGCAAAATAATATCAGTGTGAAGCATAATTGAAAATACCCATCTTCCATGTCATGAACCCTAGATAGTATTGTTGAGAATTCATGAGAAACTCATCAATTTCATGCAATAATCATCAATTCACATCAAAATAGACTAATAATCATAGAATAAATAATAATCATGCATTTGGATGGAACTTAAGAAGACTCATAAAAATACATACTTGAAATTGGATGAAAAAGTTGAGGATGGATTGGGCTCCATGGGTGGAAGGGACCCACAAATGAACACCCACATACGTTGAGTTATCTGCTTTAGAAAAGCTTGAAAATCAATGATGGAATTGAACGCCCTAGCTTGATCTTCAAAGGTAGCTTGATGCACCTTCTTAGAGAGAGCATTTTTTTTGGTAGGAGATAAATTATAAGAGAATGGGAGAAATTTGGGTAGTTATAGGCACGTAAATTACTCCCAAAATGATGTAGCCTAGTGTTGGGTAGGTAGGAAAAGGTCCAAAATGCCCTTAGTTAAAACTGAAATTGGACGAAAAGAAATTCCTAGGTCAACGACGCGGAGGATTCAAGATAGTAAATTTTCTGCCAAAAATTTTCAGGGTTGATTTTGAACTAGGATCGCGGACATGGCGCAAACTCTTCTGGTGAAGAAAATTTTTCGAAAATTTTAACGAACAAAAATCCCTCTGGTTCACCCGAGGCCATTTTTTCCCAAAATTTTCCCTTTTCTTCCTTATTTCAACTTTCCAACTTATAGGGTATTATAAGATCCTAACTAGATAAGATATTGCTACAAATCATCAGCCTAGAGTATGCTGAATTTCTACTGATTGTGGGATCTTGTAAAATTATAACTAGGGAAATTCCATGTATACACGTAACTTGATGGATGGCCTCTTACCCCTTGTTTTCCAGAGTGGAACCAATAACTCCTCCTCGAGACAAACCCAAATTTATATGTAGTGGTGTTTACATGCACCCAACACATGTATAACATCACCTCTTCTTCTTTTTAAAACCTCTTTTCCCTTTATTCTTTCTTCTCTCTCACCATCCTACATTTGGCTGGGACTTACCATATTGAATGATTTCTTTCCGCTCACCATTCTCACAACGACCAAATCACATGTTCTCCCTCGATCCATCATTTTCAAATACGCACAGAAGACCTGACATTTCATTATTTTCTTCCATCTTTTCAAGATCATCTCCATCAACTCCACCAAAATTTCCACATCTCTGCAATTGTTTTGATTCTTAAGAGGTCAAAGTTACTCATAACTTACAAATGATCTAGCTACAAGCAGCTAGCAAAGGATACCAAACACACGATTTGCCAATTGCCGCTGGAGTTATTTTGCCAGTTACCATAAGAAAAGAGCAGAAGGGTAACTAATTCTCATGAATTTAGGTTCATTAATTACAGTACACAGTAACAGTAAAATTTGATCCTCAAGGTGAAGAAAAAGTTAAGTAGCTGAATGAGAATTGGTTACTTTTTGGACATGAAATAAGCAGTGATCTTTAATTTCAAAAACAAAAATGGGAGAAAAGATCAGGTAAGGGAGGATTTCTATATACCTCTACTCCGTCAAAAAGAATAAGAGGCTTTTATTTACTTTCGCTTACCAGTTGACATGTCAAATGTGATTTTAAACAATTTATTTTCAAACATCACCACCTTTCAACCACCTTCTTTACCACTGATTTTAACCAGAGAATCACTCTTCTTGTTCCACTGGACAGTGCTGCTTCATATGACTTCACTGAGAAAAACCCATACCACTAAAGCTGATGACCTGAAACTACCATTTCCAGAAAGCAACCTCTGATGCAATTCTGTCTACTATCTTCATCCTTAACGACAATCTTTTTACGATCAAATCATCTCCATTTTGGCCAAACCACAAACCATCATTTTGAGCTTCAACTCACAAAACCAAGAAACACCACCTTCTTTACTATAGACACTGCCAAGTGAGATTCAAAAGGGTGGAATTTGCCAGAGGCTCTCTGATTCTAAACAAAGTTTCTAGTACCACTTCTGGTGTAGGACCCATTTTCCTCCGGTTTCCAAGTCACCTCTGATAACCTCCTAAGTATTTTCTTCTTGGATTCTATTGATAATGTTCAAAACTGGGGGAAAAAAAAGCCCTTCTGAACTCAATGCTGTTAATTTGATGATTTTGGTGAGACTGGCTGACAATGAGGGAGATTTCATGAGAGAGGGACTTCAGGAAGAGCATTTTTTCCTTTTTCTTTTGCTCTCATCTTTTCTTTTTCTTTTTTGGGTTAAATTTGTGCCCCTATTTTATTTGTTCAAGTTAAAGGAAATAAAATCGGAGCCTAGTTTCCACTTGTCAAGTTTCAATAGGTCCTAGTTGTAAAATATCTGTAATTTCAGATAAGGGGCTATTAGTTCAAGCGTGAATGACACGTTCTTTGGCACATCATCCCATAAGGGGCTATTAGTTCCACTCTGTACAGGAATAGGGGACAAGAAGTCCCCGTAAGTTGTGTAAATGGATATTTCAGACAACTTTAGGGGGTAACTGATATATTTTCTGTTATAATTATGGTTCCAACTTTCAAATGAGTAAGAGATTGAGCTTCGTCATTGTGGCTTCCGCTTGATTGTGGCTTCCTCTTGTTTGATCATGCGGTGTTGGTTCAATATTGAAAAATTTGGTAATGTCTCAAGTGTAGATATAGTCTTATATTAGTGCTTGGTGCTAAAAGTGGGGCATTGTAATTAAGTTAAGACCGAAATTGTTGCACCAAGATTCAAAGTGGAAATCTCACATTTTCAAATTTTTTTGGATTTCGCGCAAAGCTTTGGTAGTGGTAGGAGCGCACGACACGATGTTTAAGCTAGGTGCATGCCATTGCTTCAACCTTGCCACTAACAAACTCCTAGGATATTTACGTGGAGAAGGGTAGAGGGGCAGGTCCCTTATCTTTCTAATTTTGGATGGTGCGCGACTAGTCCTCAAGAATTTCTTGGTTGAGGAAGGGGTAAGAAGGGACATGGGGAAACTGGAGAAGAATGTAGGAATAGGTTACTGAGATGTGAATTCATGAAGTGCTATTAATCAAGTCCAGCGGTATTCTAAATCTTCTAAACAAAGTACTTGAATTTTCTACTCGTAAAATTATGAATCTGAAGTCTGAATAAGTTAGAAATCTAACACTAGTAGAATTTTAAGTGAAAAGATAGAGTAGATTAAAAGCTTATTAATTGATGGAGCCTTATCTTCAAATAAGAGAGAACATAACCTCAGCTCTGTTTCTAAATAAAGATGAAGAATATAAAATTTTAAGATAATATTACTGCAATCTTCTATTGAGCTATTTCAAGATACCAAGTATAATAGTAGTCTTTGCATTGTTGATTCCTTCACCAAACTTCTGGTAATTGAAAATTGCTACTTAAGTAAAATTTCCTCCATCCCAACTTTTATGATGTACCTTGACTGAGCACGTAGTTTAAGCAATTGAGACTTTTGAAACTTGTACTCTAAAACAAGAGAGAGATATTTGTGTGTGGGTATAAATTATCTCATTAAGGATAAAATGAGAATTTTAAAGTTATATTGTTTCTATATAAAGATATCATTCTTTTTGGAACATACTAAAAAGGAAAGTGCATCATATAAATTGGGATGACAGGAGAAATATACTTTGCAATGGACAATTCTAACATAATTTTGTCACTTGGACTTTGAGAGCGAGGACCTTTGTAAAAAGGTATTCAAGTATAGTTGCTCGAGTTGAAGTAGTTGACATCCCGACATATATAAGCTAATTATCATTATTCTAGTCTCAGCCTTTCTATGATCATTCCACATTATTTGCTGTTAAATACATATCTCCCCTTAGTCATAAGATGATGTTGCTAATCTATTGTGGGCCTTGTGGCCAACATTTTTCTTACTCTCCATGTAACAGTCAGATCTCCTATCAGGTACTATTTCTTTTAGAGTGAATGGGTTTCTAAGGAGAGTTTATCCTGGTGAATTTTGTTTGTATCGTGGATATTTAAGTGCATCGATGCACCATTGATTTATGACTAGATATAACTTTAACTGATTCATGGTTTTTCATGTAGAGATTCTTCTCTTCGAGATTTGAGGGCAAATTCAGGAGAGCTCTCAAGGATTGGAAGCAACAATGAAATTCTGAATTCGATGATCAAACAAGAAAGAGAGGCTGATAATAGTCAACAAATTGGCAAATATAGTGATGTGAATGCAACACCGAAGTTTCAAAGTGGAGTTCTGCGGACCAACTGCATTGATTGTTTGGACCGAACAAATGTTGCCCAATATGCTTATGGTCTTGAAGCTTTAGGTCGCCAACTCCATGCTATGGGCTTGACTGATAGACCTAAGGTGGATGCTGACAGTAGCATTGCTGCTGCTCTCATGGATATGTACCAGGGTATGGGTGATGCTCTTGCTCAACAATATGGTGGCTCTGCTGCTCACAACACCGTATGTTTACTGATTTTACTGTCTGACTAATAAAACAATTTCTCTTTAAGTTTTTTGAATGAGTGTTGATTCCTAGCAATTATTCATATGGTTGAATAGTTATTTTGGTTAAACTAGGTGTTTCCAGAGAGGCAGGGCAAGTGGAAAGCAACAACTCAGTCAAGGGAATTCCTCAAGTCTATCAAGCGATATTACAGCAATGCATATACAGATGGCGAAAAGCAAGATGCAATTAACTTGTATATTCATCCTCTAAGCTTTTAACTTCCATGTAATTTTCCTTGTTATGATGCATGCGTCTAGGTAGTTAAGAATCTCCCAATCTGAAGTTGTGGAATTCTCGAAATATGGGTTTCTGTTGCATTTTTGGTGGAACATTTTCATGCTCAACAATTGTGTCACTCTTTTTATTTTAATTTTTTTTTTCAGATTCTTGGGATATTTCCAACCTCAGGAAGGGAAACCTGCACTCTGGGAGCTAGATTCTGACTATTATCTTCATGTATCTGGCATAGGAGACGATCTTATCCCAGAATATGGGTACTTTATTGCAAATTTTATTACTTGTAAAATATTAATGGCAGATTTTGTCTATTTAAATTGTTGTCTCCCATTTAACATGGCTACTTCTGGGTAGAGGTCAAATGAAAACAATTTTTTTGGGGAAGTTTGAATTTCCCCTATCAAGTATATTCCTCTTTTTCCAGTTTATCCTTCTTTTTTAAAAAAAAATAAAAAATAAACAAATTTGGGTGTCTGAAAGTTTCTTCCATTAGATAAAGGAATTCTTTTTAACTAATATATTGAGTGTTTTTCAACATCCTACCATTGAAAATGTATCTTTTCCCCCCTTTTCAATAAAGAACTTTCGAATTTAGCAAGAGACAATTTTTTCCATGGACAAACTGGAATTTCAATAAAATAAAATTTGAATTTGCAATTTAATGCTCTTGCCAATTCTTGGTTGCACACATGCACTATGTCTTTCTTTTGAGTAATCTGAACGGGTTTCTTGAGTGGATTTCAGGAATAAGGAAATTTTTCAAGAAGAAAATTCTCTTTTTGACATATATGCTTGTCTGCCTACTAATAGATGCTGTATTAATTCACGGCACAGTTTGTCATTTGATGCCAGTGCTGTTGGACAAGGAACCAAACTAGCCCCTGTCCCAGCATGCAGGGAGGATTTTTTGCACACGAAGTTGACATCATTTGACAAATTGCTTGAAAGAACATGCTGTCATATTAAGAACGTACGGCTCTGTAGTGAAACTGACCAAAAATCAGGGAATGCTGGAGTGGCACCTGATGCTGCGTAAGTGTTAACTGTAGTGTAAAATATAATTTAGTTTGACGTTTCATTTTCAACTTTTTAGTCTTCTGTAGTTTTTATATACATGCTCGGAGAGTTATAACCACAACTTCTTTCTTTGTACAATAAAATGTTTGCCTTTAAAATCTTGAGTTATAACTAGCAAGAAATCTGTCGATAATGTGTCTGGAAATGCGAAGTGGCAACAGCATTAATATTGTTCTCTCTTTCATGCTCATTACATTGTAAAAATTCTGAGTCTTAAATGCTGAGATGCCTTCAGGGTTGATTCTTGATTTACTTTTATCTCTTCTCTTCTTTGAGTTGAAGGGTCGGGCTGGCATAGGAAAAAAAAAAAGAAATGAGTTGTACCTTTTTCTTTTTGTCCTTCTTGCTTTGTCTTCCTTCTTAGTTTGTTTATCTTTCTTGTTTTTCTGTTTCTCTTTCTTTAAATTTCAGCTGTACTGTTAGTAAATAATTTTGTAAAGTCAGTCACGAGAGGAACTTACAATCTTGTTAAATATTTTTGTATTTAGGCTTGAATTGAACAATTCTTTTAATTCCTTATTCATACTTTACATGGTTATCAATTAACACACATCAATTCTTATTTTGTCTCACAAACTCCTTGAACTGATGTTGTGTCCAAATGCACATGCAAGTGTACGTGATCATACAAGTAAATATAGTCACTCCTTTTAGGAATAGGGTGTCGAACCCACAGGACAAAATTGTTTAGCAAATAACTAACTTAAGTTAAACTATTAAGATGAACAAGCGTGATTGTTACCAGAAGAAAGTTGATGTGCTGTAACTTCTAGTGTAAAGTAAATTGAGAGAGTTAGGTTGTAAACAATGAGAGGGGAGTTTCGGGGTCAAGACATACTTCACGATCGTGTATAATACTAAGTCTTTGTTGGTTAAGTTACCTATCCTAATTGTTGATTCACAGGGTTGATAATATGATTATGGTCTTCTGAGCCTCTACCTTCTACAAAGTTGGATGCTTAACTACAATTTTTAGCGGAGATAGACAAACCAATTCAGGTGCATTAAGCTATCTTCTTGTATTTGAATCAAACAAGGGGAATTAGGTATATCCCTATCCTAGGCGCGAATCTATCTAATTCTAGTTAGAAAATAGAACTCCTTTCTTATGTCCCTCATTCTAAACTTAGGTTCCATCTCCTGTATTCACAAAAGGTTTATAGATTTTCTTTAATGCCAACTAAGCATATTTAAGAGCAAGAACATAAGAACAACCTATAATGATGAACAACTAATAATGATAAACCACATTAACCAACTCAAAACAATGTTACACACTCTTGTTTCATAGCCTCAACCCTAGAAATGATGTTTCTAGCCGCTAATGATTCGAACACATAATTGTATGGATTGAAGAATTCATAGGGAATTAAAGTAACGAAAAGAGACGAGAAAAAACCCTGACAGAACTTCCCCCAAGTCATCCAAGCTGTTTCTAGCAAGTATCCCATGATTAAAACATCACATAAGTGTCGTATTTATAGTTGAATATGAGTTATTTCCGATGTGTGACAAGTCCGTGGCACACTCTTATGCATACCTTGATGCCTGGAAATCTTAATTTTCTGCCCTTATTCCGCGGCATGGATTTGTCACATTGCTGTGTAATTTCTGCTTTAACTTCTATTTCTTGACTTTTCATCACTTCCTGTTCATCCATTGGCTATAGCTTCAACTCCTATGCATTCCATCATGCAAAAGAGCCAATCAAATATGTCAGGTTATGGATGGAATCACTAATAAGTCATGAGAATACAATAGAATATTCTAGAACAAAGCTATAATTCGGTAATAAATGACATTTGGACGTATAAATACACCCAAGATCAACTGACACCTTTGTATGAGTTGGTAACTTCCATCTATGTAATATTTCTGCTAAAAAGATTAATGTTATACTTGTTTTTACTTAAATTCTTTTTGTCAAAATGTTCGATATATACTCTTTACAGGAATTACATGCATTAGTTTTCATGAGCATTAGTTTCCAAAGTTTGTAATGCTGTTAGTTTCCATAGTCTAGGAGATACTTGCTACTAGAATGCCTACTAATTATTTTGGGGCATAGTGGTTGTTCAATATTCTCTTAAACCACTGAAGCTAATCAAACTAATCCCCATAAAAATATTTGGAGGACTAATTCTTATTCAAATGGATATAGAAGATACTTCTACGTGTTTGAGCCCTGAGAAAGAAGGAGATTACATGATAATTGAAAAAGAAAAGGTGAGAAAGTGTCTGCACAGAACCTAGAGGGTATATTTTATTTTATTCTTTGTTCCCTCTTCATTTTTGTTCTTTTACTCAAATGGTTAGTTCTGAATAATGGCGTAACAAGAGAAATCAATTCTAGAATCATATGACTATAAGTTATCATTGATTTTAAAACAGAAAGTACTATAATTTTTCATAGATAAGAAAGTGACACATCATCTTAGTGGTATTAGACGTAAATGTTAACTGTTATGTTTCTCATAAGAAATATATAGAAAAATGATATTTTGTGGCTTAAATATTCAACCTATGTGTCTTGCTCCTCTTTTTAGTCCGTTAAAAAGAATGCCACTTTCTATATTAGTAACTCTTTAGTTCCAACATTCCACACAAATTTTGATACATTATAGACATCTTTAGTTTAAGACTACAAGGTTCTAAAAGTCTCCCTTTCTTGAGCTTGTCCTGCCAAACTAAAAAATATGAAATGAAATGGAGTGAGTAACGCAACATGGTCAAGTGTGGAAAAAATAGTCAATGAACTTAACTTTATGATAAAATGAATAGTGTCTTTCTATTTCAATATATGTGCAAAAAGGTGATATCCTATTTCATATCCTTTTAGTTTTCTACTTCTTCCCTTGGTGTACTGTCCTATTTTTACTAACATGATGAAAGTCCTATGATTTCAAACTTACTGCCTTTTAATTATTAGTGACCAAATTATTTTATGTGATATATTGTTAGTTTTATCTTTATTGTATATAAATTTATGACAAATAAGTTGAGAAACACAGTCTGTTCTGTTTGAACTGCTAAATGAAGTTGTGATAAGGAAAAAATATTTCATACTTATACCAAGAGAAAATGATTGGGCATAGTGCATAATATAGTGCGGGCGTCAGTACTTATGACTTAATAAAACAGAAATGATACTATTCTAAGAGTAAATCAAGTTTGTAGTCTCCCAAACATCTCCATCTTCATTGAGTAATTCAAAATGGACGTTTGTGTCTTGAAGTCATTCTTATTTTTTTTCTTTAAGATTTTAAAGGTTGTTTTCGTGTATATTTTGATAAACTAGTTAATTTTTATATTTTGTCTTCAGTATATTGATTCTTTTCTTTATAGTGTAAATTTTGCAACAGCTGATAATTTTGAGTTTTTGTCGCAGTGAAATACAGCTTAAGAGCCCGAATTGGCTTTTTGGACAGAGGAAGTATGATGATAGTAATTCTGCATCCAAGGTATCCACACGTGCAGTTTCTAATGGGGCTTTAAATGGTGAGAATGAAGTAGATGGTCTTGGTGACCTTAGCTGGATTTCTGCTGTTCCTGATTTGAATCAAGAAGATATCTTTGAAAGGTATTTTACCCTTATAAACTTTTCTTGTGTTCTCTGGTATTGTTTTTCTCAATTACTAAGTTGTGGAGACTCTTCACTTTCAATGCCATGCCCGTGTCGGGTTGCCTGAACTACTTTTGGTGAATCCGACATGCACCCGCTGACTCTTTCGAAGATGCCGAGCAACATAGCTCAATTCTCCTTTTCTTGTTGCACAAGCAACAACAACATACTGGTGTAATCCCACAAGTGGCGTCTAGGGAGGGTAGAGTATAAGCAGCTTACCCCTATCTTGGGAAGTAGAGATGTTGTTTTCTATAGACAATTAACTCAAGGAAAAACATATCAAGAAGATTGAAAAAGACATAACTAAAGTGAGGAGATTATAGCAACATACTACATAAAGTATGACTAGGCATCTTGAAAAAAGGAGCAATAACTACAAAAAGTGCGACAATCAAAGTACAAGAGAGAGTAGGTGTTACTAGAAATTGATGGACAAGAAACTCATTAGAGTACCATGATTATTAATATGGAAAGGTAAGCGCAACAACGTGCTACTATTTACTAACCTTTTCTAGCTTAATTTGTGTCCTTCACAATCTCCTATCTGAGGTTATGTCCTGTATAAGCTACAACCGCGTCAAATCCTGTCTAATCACTTCTCCCAATACTTTGTCGTGCTGCTTCCTACCTTTCTTGAAACCATTCATAGCCAACCTCTCACAACTTCGCGTTGGGGCATTCATCCTCTCACAACTTCGCGTTGGGGCATTCATCTATCTCCTTTTCACATGTCCAAACTATCTCAGTCTCGCGTCCCACATCTTATCCTCCGGTGAAGTCATTCATACCTTGTCTCAAATATCTTGATTTCTAAACTCATCTACATCCACCATAATATCCTTATTTATGCAACTTTCATCTTTTAAATGTGAGAATTCTTGTCTGATCAACACTCTGCCCATACAACATAGTTCATCTAACCACTACTTTGTAGGACATGTTTTTAGCTTTGGTGACACTTTCTTTTCACACAATTCTGTAGACACAATCCTCTATTTCATCCATCGTGCACCGGTACAATGTGCGACATCATCGTCAATTTGCCATTTCCTTGGGTAATAGACCTAAGATACTTGATGGAATACAGGGTGTTGAGAAAATACTTGCTTAGGATGCAAGTTTACATGTTGTTTTTAATGAATTTACTATTCACAATTGAGTGAAATATGATCAACTCTATGGTTCATCGTCAACTGTATGTGTAACCTCCTGACAAATTATAGTTTTACCATTTTACCCAAAGTTGATTAGACCGCCTTTTAAATGATGATGTTGCAATAGCTTGAAGGTGACATTAATATCTGGTCGTTTGGATAATATAAATTTTATTATGGATGTTGAACCAGCTTATGCTGGAAATATAACTTATGTGGTTTGTTTGTTTCCTAAAGTACAACAATAGCAACATATCAAGTGAAATCCCACGAGTGAGATCTAGGTAGAGTGTACGATGACCTTACCACTACCTCATAGAGACTATTTTTGAAAGACCTTTGCCTCAAATATGTCAGCCCCTAAAGAAGAAAAACAATAGATAGCGACTAAAACGGAGAGCAATGTCAATTCTACCAGAAAAAACAATAAAAGTAGCAAATTAACTGGCGAGCAATAATAGCACAAACTATAATGATGCGACTAATCCTATGACAAACCTACTAACCTTCTACCATCACAAGGCAAGAGAACAACCTACCCCACTAGCCTACTAACTTTCTCCCCTATTATGCAACCTCCATTCCTTTCTATCTAAGGTTATGTCCTCGGTGATCCTCGGTGATATGGAGGTGCACCATATCCTGTCTAATCACCTCTACCGAATTGCATTGTTTCCTAAAGTGCAAATTGGAAAAATATAAAACAAAAAAGCTTCTAAGCTAACATCTAAACTAGGGAATTGTTTAAATGTAAAGTTTTGTGTCTGAGGCCTCAATTTCCAATATTCCTTTAGGTGATTTGTTTATTTATTCTAATATCTTGTAGAAAAACTGAACTAAATTGCTGTTCAATTTTTTTTATATAATAGTCAGCGCTAGTGCCCTACCTCTAGTATATGAGAGGAGTCACCTTCAAAATTTACCTGATTTATAGAAGAAATAGTATTGACAATTGAAAGGTCTTGGGATTCAGTGAGCCTTAATTGGCCCGCTCTGTAACTTCCCTCAGAGTTGTCTGTAACTTTTCGGGCGAATAATAATTTCCAAAAAATTCTTGATAGAGCTTTTCTATTTTAGTCCATCACCTTCTTTTTCCCTTTATTTCAATCTATTCTTCAAAGTTGTTAAATCTCTCTATTACATAGGTAGATTAAGGAATTGAAGTTTATGGATTCGGTCAACAACCTCAAGTTAATATATGATAATAATTGGATTTACCATCATCTGTTTATATATATATATTTAGTACATATATAGTGTTTGAGAATGGATTCACGTGAACTCATAGGTTACACCACATATCCGCCATGCACTGCAGTCTTTAAGGGTTAATTAGTGTTGAATAGTTTTTTGGGTTAATTTCATGCTTAAAACAGTCTGCTTCCTTGGGCATGGTTATTGTATGTCATTATGTTTTATATACCTCCACTGTTAGTTTGGCTGCAGCCTAAGCGCCAAAAGAACTAGGTTTCTTGACAACTATGCAAGAAAGTAAATTACGGAATATAAATCACGCAAGTTATTTACGTGGAAAACTCCTTGCTCGAGAGAGTTAAAGACCACAACCTACCACTCCAGGACTTCCGTCAAACTCTTCCACTAAATTTGAGCTCAAACTTCAAATATATTTACAACCTCCCTTGTAATATTGTAAGAGTTGTTCCGAACAACAATACTTCTACCCTCTTTAACTCTTCTCTTCAATGTCTGTACTTAGTCGATGAAGTCCCCTACAATACAGCACTTGCTACAATCAACTATGAAGGTACTCAAGATTCTCCCTTGGAACCACTCCAAGAAACTAACTATAACAACTAAAGAATGGTATGGATAAAACTTGATATACTCAAGTTCTTTGTCATAGCAATAATGTTTCTCTTCGAGACTCTTCGTGTGGAATCAGGAATACTCTGAGGGCTATTCTTTGGGGTGTGGGTCCAACCTCAAAGTACAAACCGTATCGTATATATAGGAATAAGTAGCCACCTTCCAGCTCTCCAATCCAACTTAGAATTGGTTCAAGTCTCACAATGACTATAATCCGAATTTGACTGTCTGCTATGGACTTCTTCATCTCTTATTCCAAGCTAATTCTATGTGCATATTTTATGGTTACTTTCCTTGTATAGATTCCGAGTTCCTATCCGTATTGTAATTCTCCAAAGATTCCCGGTGCTCATGTGAAAAAGCTTCATCTTGACAATCTTCAGTTTTTCTCAGAGGGATATGTGCTTTGATGAGTTCCTCTAGTAGTGTTGCTAACTTTTTCTTAGAGATCTGTGGGGATCGGGTTCTTGAATCTCGAATCTTCATTCTTCAGCATATAGATTGTCTTTTATACTCAATTTGTCAATTATCAAATACCATATGTTCTTGAATGTAGAGTCAAAGATCATAATGCTTCAACATTCCTCCTTTTTGATGATGACAAACTCATGTCTTCATGTGCACTTAAGTAGCATCTTCAATATTCATAAGCTCGTGATGTGCCTATTCGCCCTTAAACTCAACTTCTATGATGATAATCTTCCCTGTAAGAATTAGCTCCTTTGTTGAATAACACTTACAGCTTCATGTTGACACAAACTGGCTCACTGTACAAGGACTTCATTGATTAGGTAGCACTTAAGTATTTAGGTGGTTAGGCAATAAGGTTGATAATATGTGGCTTGGATAATGTCGAATTATGTTTTGTGACTAAGTTCATACCATTTAACTATAAGGAAATGAAATGCATACCATACTAGTTGTCTAGTCATAAGAACTAGGTTCTTTGACTTTTTCTTTGCTACTGATCATTCTTAAGAGTAGGATAACGCTGCGGTGTTCTTGGTCAACCTCTTCTGCATCTCCTATCCTTCCTCTTCAACTGCTTCTCATGCGAGTTCACTTGTGTCTTGTTTTATGCTGCTTTCCTTTTCATTCGAGCATTCTTAAGAGTAGGATAACTCTGTGGTGTTCTTGATCAACCTCTTCTGCATCTCCTGTCCTTCCTCTTCAACTGCTTCTCATGCGAGTTCACTTGTGTCTTGTTTGATGCTGCTTTCCTTTTCGTTCTGCACACCATCTTCTTCTTCTTCTTCTTCTTCTTGCAGCTCTTTCTTTTTTGTGCCATCATTTGAGACCTAGGTTTTGTAGCTCTGCAGTACTTTGGAACTTGCACTTCTATTGAGTTTATGTGGCACTTCTTCACCTGTTTGTCTTATGGTCATCACCTCTCGAAGTGGGATTCTTTCCTTTTTTGTGTCACGACCTCCCTCTTTATTGACTTTTAGTAGGAGGAATTATTTACTCTCTTTTATGTCATGTCAAGACCCTTACACATGCTCTTGCTTCCTCCTTCCTTGACCTGGTTGAAATTAGGAACCCAAGCATTATTGGGTCTCTTTCTTCTGTGGGGAGTGTGGTTGAACACCTTCCATCTGTTCCAGCTGACTCCTTTTGTTGAAGAATTACTAGGTTTCTTTCTTTCTTATTTTGTACCTGGTCAAGCATGTCTCTGTGGTGTCTGGTGTGAGGATGGTTGCTGGAGATAAATATGATTGCCTTATTGTTAAGTGTTTTCTCTTCTTCATGTGTTGCTTTGATCAAATCATCTTGAAGCACCATGTTACTTTTAAGCTCAGTACGTAACTCTCTTTTGATGATTTTGAGCCTGCTCCCTTGATTCCTACAAATCTCCTTGGCCCAGTTTTTAGCTTCTAAGAGAGCAGTAGTGATTTCCTTTTTCTCAAATTCCAGTGCATTCTTGTCAAACTTTTCATAACTTCAAGAGAGAACCTGTTTCTTTAGATCCTCGATTTTTCAGGCTCCCTTGATCTTTAAGGTCTGATTCAAGGAAAGTGTATATACATTCTTCTTTTCTCTCCTGTAGGGCATGGAGATCTTCATAGACATCCTTGGACTCAGAGATATGTTTCTCACAATCTTCATTTTCAGACTCTTTGGTCTGAATTGGCTTTCAATCGTAGGATATCTTCTGAGTCTGATTTTTCCTGTTTCTTTAATATAAGAACTTGGTTCTTGTGATTATTAACTTCGCTCTCTTGAGTGGTTTATTCAAAGGATGGTGTATTCTTGGATTAATTCACGCCTTTCAATATAGATATTTACAAGGATATTGAGAATAGTTTTGAGTCATACCTTTTAGTTAGTTCTTGGACTAAGTGTGAATGTCTTCCTTGATCTTTCAGAAGTACTTTCTCCAACTTCTGAAAAAGTGTTAGCCATCTCAGGTAGAGTGTTCTCTGTATCAGGGTTTCTTTGATAGTAAAGGAATAACCGGTTGATATCGACACTTTCTCATTTGTCACTCAAGGGTGATCATCCTCTTCATAATTTGCATGTAGAGTATCCCATATTTGCTTTGTAAAGTTGTAAGAGAGGTTACGGTCACATATGGCAGGAGCTACACCGTGGAGAAGAATTTCTTTGTCTTTGGCATCTAGCTGGGTATTCTCTATATCCGCCTTTGTGTGTGGCTCACAGGTTTTCTCATCCTGGATCTGAAGGATTCTTGGACCATCTTTACTTATATTCCAGAACTCTATGTACTTGTAGATAAGAAGTCTTTCATTCTTGATTGCCTCCATTAATAATGAATTGCATTGAAGAACGGTGTTTGTGATTGATAAATCTTCTTGAACTCCTTGAGTGCAACCATCTTCAGCCTTTTAAGGTGTTAGTCTTTATTGAAAATCTGGCTCTAATATCAGTGTTAGTTTGACTGTGACCTAATCACTCAAAGGATGAATTTCTTTGAAAAATTATCCAAGTAAATTGAGGAATATATGTCAACACAAGTATTTTATGTGGAAAGTCCTCGTCCAGAGAGTTAAAAATCATGACCTACCTCTATAGAGCTTTCCTCCAAACTTTCCACTAAATTTGAGCCCAAACTTCCGAGAAGTTGTGGATTGAATCCGTGTAAGTTAGAATCTATGGGTAATAGGCGTCGAATCACTAAAAATCCATTAGGAGAACTTACATTGGTTGCTTAGTTAGTGAGAGATGCTCTTCCTTCTATCTAACATGAATGCCTAAGCCAAGAACGGTGCTCACTCTATCTCCCCGATCTGCTATATTTGTAAGCGGATTTGTGCTCATCAGGCTCCTGGGGTGCTGCGCACTCCTAGAACGGCAACCAACACTTTGGTTCTGGTGGTGCTCGCATTGCACGCGATGGTGCAAAGCATGCTCAACGCCTGCCTATGTGCACCGGTGCTCGCGAATTATTGGGCTTGACTGCCTCGCCTAGGACGTGGGGTTACTCATGATGCGAGCTCCATGGTGAGCTCCCTTGCCCATTTCTTCTTGCCTTTTTTTCCTTTATGTTTTGGCCTTCCATCCTCAAGTCTAAAACACCTTGACTCCATTGGGAGTGTCCCACACTTCGGGTTTGTGTGACCTTGGCATTTTTGAGCTGGAATTGGCTGAATCTGAAGGTTCGTATTTATTGGGCCTTGCAGAAGAAAAGGGAGCTGTCAGTATTCCTCATTTTCCCTTCATGTGGCTAGGGATGGCTGTAGGGCAGGGGAATATTTAAATGATCAAAGATTATATTTTTAAAACATTAATAGGGCAGGGCAGCAGTGAGTTGTGTTGGGTCTCTTGGCCACAACTGAGCATCGGCTCATACAACCCAAGTAAAATTCGTACATGATCAACAACCTCTTGTTGTGATCGAGCAAACACAATACTTTAATTAGTGATATTTATTTTTCATTTCCCTCTTTCATATATTTATATTTTATTTTTATAATTTTTTATTATGCTATATAATAATTGACAAACTCATTAAAAGCATTCATACACCCGATAGTTTCTTGAAAATTGTTTTTTTTAGTCTTCTTTAATTTCCGAATACTGATCTTTATGTCTCCAAAAATTAAATAGAACATAAAAAAGTAGAAAAAACAAGTTGACACTTAAATGGGTCAGGTCGAGGTGCAGCAAAATATTGGAAAATTCTAAATGGCACAGGGTAGGGCGAGTTAAAATCTTATTGAGTCAAGTCTTGCCCCAACCTAAGCCATCCACCGTATTGCCATTCCTATGTGTGGCTTCTCATAAGGAACTGATTAATATGTTTGTTTTGGTTCCCTTCAAGGGACTCTATATACAAAATGGTTTTCCAGTTGTAGCACTCTTTTGATTCAGTTCAGACTCCCTCGCTGTTTTATCCTCTTCTAGATACCTTACAATGACGGCAGCAAATGAAGCTAATGGCTGGTATGGTGGTACATTGCTTGGCGATCAAGATGAAAGCAGTGAAATCTACCGACATTATGCAGAACTTATCCAGGTACAGATTTGTGCAACTTTTTTCCTGTAGTCAGTCATGCTTTGCTATATCCTGATATATGGAAATGTTCTGCTGGTTAAGTCGCGAAAGTGTTTCAGTTTCTCTCAAAATAAACTAGAATAGATGCTTATCATTTTGGAGCACTTCTAATCACATTTAACTCACTTAAGCATGAAGCTGAAAATTTAGCTATTGTAAATCTCAATAACAATTGGCTTATGGATTTGAGGGAACTTTAGACCCAGATCTATTTCAAATATTGTCTTCCGGCTTCAATGGGCAATATTCCTCCATGACATGTGGCATCGTTGTTAAGTACATGTTTTTATGTTACAGAAGATTTGCCTTACTCAGATGATACTATGTTAACAAGCAGGGCCCTGCAATGGAACCTTTTGAACATGATTCTGAGAATGAGAAGTATTACACAGATCTTCTCCTGAAAGGCTCAGTTGATTCCATGGACGATGCAGCTATTGAAGCAGAGATGGAATCTGCTTTCAAGGCGTACGACCAAATTGGTGCAGATCTTGGGATTTTCCCGAAGTCGTGTAAGGCATTGGCTGCTGATCCCAGCCAACTAACGAGATGGCTAGTTGGTGAAGATAAGCTGCCCAATGTATGAAAAAAAAATACACATATGCTGGCATGTATGAATTTTGCCAGGTTCATATATTTTTCCGTAGTATTTGAGGAACTCTGCGCATTTTAATTGAACAGATAACAGTGGGTGATTGTTTGTGAGCAGCAAGTCTTAGTGCTGAAAAGCATGCTGCTCCTGTACAGTTGTATTTTACATGAAATAATGTGATGATCAGTATTTCACTTTGCGTTTTCCTGTAGAAGCAGAACTTGGTTTTCCCTTTCTTTTCAAATAAGATGCCAACATTGAAATTTGGCGTTTTTTTGTTACTTGAATTTGAGGAGAAATTTGGAGCACTATTGTGGAGGAAATTGTTTCATTATTGCTAAAACGTTGGGTGGTTGAGTACACAAAAGGAGTTGAGATTGAAGTTAGATGACATCGGAAACATATATATTTGAAATCTTTATAATTATGTGAAGTTGAGCTGTAGGTCTTGGTAATGCATTTTCTGGTGAATTGAAAGCAAGTGATCTCAGCTTGAGCTTTCTTTTGGACAAAATAGCAACTTTTAACTCCTATCAGAAATTAGTCACTCACCATGCTCTACTTAGACTAGTACCTAATGCAATGAATTTTTTTTAACTTAAATTGATATTAGTTTTACGAGGCTTCTTTTATCTCATAAATTTGGGAACCCAAAATGTACTAATAAATTTTGGGATAATAGATACTACTGCATCGTACAATTTGTGCGCTATCATAATAAATCCGGAAAATATGCAAACTAAACCCTAAGGAGTCGTTTGGTAGGATGTATTAAGAGAATTAGTTCATATATTATGTATGAAATTATTTAGTACTATGTTTGATAGAATTTTTAGGCCTATGTATAATTAAATCATGTCGTCGTTATATATCGTGCATGGATACCTTTCATTTGATGGTATTAATACTACATAGGATTTAATATTATGAAATTAAATATATAAAGACAAAATTATCCGTCAAATCGTTTTAATCACTTTTATTATTTTTCTGATTTTACATTTTGTGTTTGAAATTTTGTACTAGTAATTTATTGAAATAAATTAGCTTATAAATTTTATTTATTTGTGGGATCATATTATGTAATATAAAAAAACTATTTTGTCATGTTAAATATTTTTAATTTTATTTGTGCGTTCATAATTTACATAATATTCAAAAAAAATATTTGTCATGCCAAATTTTTGTTTGATAACAAATTTAGTTAAGTAATTTTATTAACGCAAATTGAAGGCCTAATTGAGTGATTTTATCAATACAAAATAATGTTCAATGAATTTACTAGATAAATTCTCAAAGTTGAGTGACCTTTAAGATATTAACTCCATACTAAAGCTACAATTTGCAATTTTTTGTGTAAATGTAAATAGTTAATTTATTCGATTGAACTACTGTTTATCATCTTTTCGATTTTGAAATTAGATGGTTTATCTTTATTAAAAAAAATTGACGCTTTGTGAGTGATCAAATTATTGTGATGGCAATTATTTATCCTCAAATAATTCAATTGAGAAAATGGCAAACATGACAACAAAACTATTCTTCTCTTAGCTAGTTAGAAGACCACAAAAAAAATAGTCTTGTCTGACGATTATCTACCTTGACTTAATTACATGAAATAGAAAATCTTATAACGATTAAATGGTATAATTGGAAAGATGTTTTTAGTAGAGTTCTAAAGGAAAAACAAAATTAGGTCGAAAGCAACAAACCAAACATTTGATAAAAAATTATTTTTGTATTACTAATCTTTGCATTCTGATAGTCTTCATGATTTTGGGTACTGCAGATGTTTTAGGATTGGGGAGGATAGACAACGCCCCAAAAGTTTGAAGTTGAGACTGAGACAAAAAGTTAAAATTTGACCACTGGACTGAAAATATGGGACCTAAGTACGGGGCGTGGTTCATTTCGCGGGCTATACAAAGGCCTTGTTGATTGGAGAGTTGCATTTTGAAAAAATTATTTTGAATATGGAAGTGAAGCATGAAATTATTTGCGGGTCGTGGTATAGTTTACGGCTCGTAATAAGTGATCGTAAATAGGGTCTTGGAAAATAGAATTTTGGTTAAGTATGAGAGGAAATTGTAACACCCCACATTTTACATGTACTAATAGTATGGGAATAAATCTTGAT
>JAOTQJ010000007.1:10594368-10605548 GCA_025642045.1 Solanum sejunctum
GCACTGGTCACGACCCCCGGGGTGGGGTGTGACAAATCTCCTTCCTTTTAATGGTTGTCTTTTGTATCCAGACTTTGGCCTTGTACAATAAAGGTATGTATTTATAGGAGCACTCCTGGTTTTGTATACTATTATGATTATTGTTATATATATTTATTGGTATTTACTTGTGTATATTGTAGCTCTATACAATTGACTTTCAAGTTCTGGATAGGTTGTAGTTGCTTACGTTGTTATATCAATTAGGTTGTGACTAGTGGGCTAGGATAGTACCCTAGGGTTGGGTAATCAACTTGCCTATAGGTGGGATCCAGGCTCTATCATGATCGGGATCGGGGCGTGACACTTTTGCCTTTTATTTCTTACTTTTTTCTTATGATGTTTTTCCTTTTATTTTTTATTATGTATTTTGTTTCTTTTCTTTTTCTCTTTTGTATTTTTTTCTTCTATTTTTTTCATTCTTTTTATTTTTTTCTTATGTTTATTTTTTCTTTCATATTTTAAATTATGAAACTATAAACAATATTTATTTTGTACATTTTGTATTTTCTTTTAAATAAAATAATTTCTAAATGTATATGCCAAGATTCAAGATAATTGTTTTTCATATTTATTATTGTAAATGTATATGATTTGAAATTTCACCATATACTCTATAACACTTATTTTAGAGGCAATATTTAGCATAAATTTTCTTAAAGAATAAGCTACATCCAATGGGAAGAGTTGACACAATTTTTTCATATTTTGATTTATGAAATACTCTAAAACTCTTGTCTTAGAGGCAAGACTTAGACCAAGAACTTTACAAATTCTATCATATGAGCAAAACTTGACAATATTACATGGTCAAAAATTCTTGTCTCCTGGCTCAAGGACTTACAAACAACAAGCTAAGATCCAAGGGCAAGGTTTAACACTATCACATTATGTTTTGATTTATTGGATGTTCTATAACTCTTGCCTTAGAGGTAAGACTTAGACCAAGAACTTCACAACTTAAGCCCATGGGCAAGACTTGACAACTACATGATGTTTTGATTTATCTTATATCTAACTTTTACCTCTTAGTCCAAGAACTTCAAAACAACAAGCTAAGCTCCATGGGTAAGACATGATATGTCATATTTTGATTTGATTTATGAGATGCTCCATAACTATTGCTTTAGAGGTAAGACTTGGAAATCCAAGGACTTTTAACAACAAGTCAAGCCTCACGTGCAAGATTTTACACTATCATATTACGTATTGATTTATGAAATACTCTATAATTTTTGTCTTAAAGGTAAGACATAGACCAAGAATTTCACAAGTTGAACCCTATGGGCAAGACTTGACACTACTAAATTATATTTTGATTTATCATACGTTTTATGACTCATCTTAGCCCAATGACTTCAAAACAACAAGAAAGCCCTATAGCCAAGACTTGATGATATCATGTAGTGTTTTAATTTATGAGATACACTATAAATATTGCCCTAGAGATATGAGTTGTTAGTCCTAGGACTTTCGAACAACAAGTTAAGCCCCATAGGAAAAACTTAATTCTGTTATATTATATTTTGAACTCTTGCATTAGAGGCAAGACACAAATCAAGAACTTCAAAAATTGTACACCATGGTGAGACTTGATACTACTATATTAAGTCTTGATTTATCATATATATAACTCTTACCTCTTAACTCAAGGACTTGGAAATAACAATTTAAGCTCCATGGGCAAGACTTGACAATATAATATTTTATTTTATTTTATGAGATATTCTATAACTATTGTCTTAGAGGTAAAACTTGTTAGTCCAAAAATTTCTAAATAATAACTTAAGCTCATGGATAAGACTTGACATTATCACATTATATATTGATTTATGACATGTTTTATAACTCCTGTATTAGAGGCAAGATTTAGACCAAGAACTTCACCCATGGGTGAGACCTGACACTTCTACATTGTGTCTTGATTTAACAGATATATAACTTTTTCTTCTTAGCCCAAACACTTCAAAACAACAAATTAAGCCCCATGGAAAAGACTTAGCAATATCACATTTTTGTTTTGATTTATGAGATACTTTACAATTATTGCTCTAGAAGTAAAACTTATTAGTCCAAGAATTTTCAAACAACAAGTTTAGTCCCATGGACAAGACTTGACACCACCATATTATGTATTGATTTATTAAATATTTTGCTACTCTTGTCTTAGAGACAAGTCTTAACCCAAAGGCTTCAAAGAACAAGTTGCGCCCATGGGCTATATTTTACATCATCTTTATTAACTTATGAGGAAAGCAATAACATTTGCCTTTTAAAAGCAGAACATAACTTTGGGGTTAAAAAAAAAAACATATGCTTCTTTGGTTGGTTTACATTATTTTACTATGTCTAACTTATAAGATATTTTATAACTCTTGTTTTAGAGGTAGGACTTAGGCCAAAAATTCAAAATGACAAGTTACTTCCTATGGGTAGAAATTGATACTAACACATTATGTCTTGATTTATGATATATTTTATTTTTGCCTTGAAGGCAAGAATTAGTTCCCAAACACTTTCAAATAACAAGTTCAAAAAGAGAAATAAAAACTACAAGTTAAAAAAAATAAAGAAAGAGAAAAAGATGGAAGTTCAAAAAAAGAACAAAGAAAGAATATGAAAAGAATAAATAAGACAAAGAAATAAAAGAGAAAAATAATAAATAAAAAATATAAAAGAGAAAGATAGAAAAATAGAGAATTTTGAAAAAAATATTTAATATGTTGAGGATAAAAATATATTTTAATTCAACTTAAACAAAAAAAGACATTTTTATAACACTTTTACGAGAGAGGAAAAAAAAAATCAAGCAACTACATTGGGTGGCATCCAGTGTAATTTTCTGCAGTCAAACCAGATTTGTTTGGGCTAAAAAAGGGAACCCCAAAATACTCTGAAGTCCGAACCCTTAGTGCTTCTTGTCTTGTACACAAATCCTTCGGTCTTTCACGCACCACTCAGCAAATGGAAGACATTGAAGATTTGCTGGTGGGTGCTGGTGCCGGAGTGTCTCCTGGGTTCCGGTTACCCGTGCCGGCGGCCGTTGGAGTCAATCCAAAGCAAAGGAAAAAGAACGGTGTAGCGAAGCTAACAGTAGTCCAAGACTCTCCTGCACCTAAAATACCTGGCACTCAGGTGTCTCTTTCATTCTATAAATTTTTTTATTGAGGAACTCCTGTTCCACATTCTGTAGCCAGTCTTCTGTATTTTTGTTTGATAATGATCTATTTTTATTTGTGTGAATATGAATGTTGCAGACCATTTACATCAAGACATTCGGATGTTCCCATAATCAGGTACAGTTGTGTTTGCTTAATTATGCACGTGCTGATAGAAAGATGATGGCTTTGATACTAGTCTGTCCTTGTAGTTCTCATTATTGATCTAAAGTTTTAACTTTCTCAGAAAGACTTGTTGGAAATGCCACTCATAAGCAAAGAAATAATTGAGAATAATGTGTATTTATGGTTTCCTAAGAAGGTAAAGAAACCAAGAATAACAACAACAACAACGTACACATCATAGTGTGACTTGTGGGGTCTGAGGAGGGTGTGGTATAGGCAAAACAATGTTGTTTCCAATAGACCCTTGACTGTTCAAAACATGATTTGAAAGAAATACAAGAGTAAAAAGTTATGATAGAAATATTAAAGAAAGAAAAGTACTGATAGTAAAAGTACTAGAAATAACCAAAACGAACAGAACAACAATAGCAAACCCTCAGGGGTTGGCTTGGTGGTAATAGACTTGAGCCTTGGGGTTTGCTCCCTTTCAAGGTCTCAAGATCGAAACCCACTGGGTGCAAACAATTTCTGAGGGCCATCGGACTGGGTAGAACCTGAATTAACCGTGGTGCACTTGCAGGAAATTCCTTGCCGAGGGCCTGTGCACCCCCGGGATTAGTCGGGGCTCTAAGAGACTCGGACACCTGGTGCAAATTAAAAAAAAAAAAGAGAACAACAATAACAATAAAATTGAAGAATAATTTAAGCCAACGGAAAGGGAAGAACAAGAGTAATAAATCGATGAATAAGATAATGTTATCATGATAATAACAACACCGCTAAGGGAATGAGTAGGAGCTCCAGACTAGAATCTTGTTTTAGTATTGGGAAGAGAGAAAGTGCTCGACTAACTACTAATTGTCTGTCTTAATCCTTGACTTTCGTGCTTTCTTATCTAGGTTGATATCCTTAGTGAACTGAAGATGTGTCATCTCTTGTCTAATTACCCCTCCTAATTCTATCTCAGTCTTCCTCTACCTCTCTTCAAACCTATCATTGTCAATCTCTCACATCTCCTCACTGGGGCATCTGTTCTCTTCTTCACATGCTCAAATCATCACAACCTCACTTCAATTTGTCCACTACTCTCACCTTGCCTCGTATATATATGTTCCTAATCTTGTCTCTTCTAGTATGCCTACTCATCCGTCAAATCATCCTCATTCTTGCTACCTTCATCTTCTAATCATGTAAGTTCTTGACTAACTAACACTAACCCCTACAACATAGTTGGTCAAGCAATCACTCTATAGAACTTAACTTTACAACCCAGTGACACATTCTTATAACATAGGACACAAACGCGAGCCTCCATTTCATCCACCTTGCTCCAACGCGGTGTGTGATATCCTCATTGATCCTCCCATTTTCTTCGATTATAGACCCAAAATACTTGAAGCTTCCTCACTTCTCCATTTGCCTCTTGTGATGTGACACTGAACTTGCATTCTGTGTATTCAGTTTTAGTCCTGCCTAGCCTGAAGTCTCTAGACTCTGGGATTTTTCTTCAAATCTTCAATCTATCGTAAACTTCAACATGTATGTCGTCTTGTCAGCCAATATTATGTCATTTGGAAATAACATATACCATGATACTTTCTCTTGAATATTTTTTGGGTCAATTCATTCATCACCAAGACCAGTAAAAATGGGTTGAGAGTTTGTTGAGTGAGTGATCCGGACTCTAGCCCTTCAATATGGATTTGTCTTCAAAAAATCCTGATATTGGTAGAAACAAACAATGGCTTGTTTTTTGTTATTGGCTTGGGGATCTTGGTATTGATCCATTGGATTCACCACTTTTCTCAAGGATGGCACACAACCTTTAGTAGGTTTTTTTAATTCATTGGGGTGCACTAATGTTAATTAAAATTCTATTCATAAATATTCTTTTAGACTTACCCTACCCTATTTATTTGAGAAAAAGAAATTCAACCCATAGCTATTCCATGTAAACTGAAAAAGGTAGTTATGTGCGTCTCAGCTTTAAGCTAGACTCTAGGAAAGACCCATCTGTCTGCAAGTAAATGAAAAGAACTTGAAGTCTATTGTTACTGATATGATCTTATCTTTCCTGGGTGTGGATGAGACAAAGGAATGTCTTCTTAGTCTTTTGCTTTTTCGATGATATCTGACCTATCATAAACATGAGTTCCTAGCTCAAGCAAAGTGATACTGGCTGAAGGTATGTAACTTCTTTAGTTTAGGGAAAGAATCCACTCTAAAAGCAAATCCTCTTCTTCGTTCAAATAATAGTTGTATCCATAATGAGTTCTTATGTTTTTCAATATGATCTCTATTATCATCTCTATTCTTCATGAGGATGCAATTCACTAAGCTGGGGCAAGATCTTTCCCCTATCTTTAAAGGGCGCTCTTGGGCCGCTTGACTCTAATGAAAGGGTTCAAATCAGTCCAAAGGAGGCTTCCTAAATGATCTTTGAAAGGCTTAAGAGAGGTCAGGAAGGACAAATCAAAGAGAAGGGTGGTTCCTAAATCAGTAAGATTATGAACTTTAGCATGAAGTGGTCGGGTTCACTCTTTCTAGAATAAGGGATTCGTGTACTGATTATTTGCTGCCATTTTTTCCTAAAAATCTCTTCAGCTAATCAAGGGGGCTCCCTTTCTCAGGAGATGAGATTAGGATTAAAGGTATTATCTCAATGCTTCTTTTTTCTGGCCTTCTCTTTAAAATCAAATTCTGGCCTGCGATAATGTAATCGAGATTTCTTCTCCTAAATTCTTTTTTCTATGCAAGCAAGAGGTGAAAAGTTCTGTTAGAAATTCTGCCTTGTGAGATCTAGAAGCACTAGTTGTTGCCGAGGTTATAAATATGAATATGGAATAAAGATAATTGCCTGGAGAGTCCTTTTTTCGTTTTTATGTGGAATGTTCATTATTATAATAAGTAGTCTATTAGGAGAATTGCTAACTCACTATAGAGTATCACCTTTCAGTATTCATCCTTGGGAACCATCACTAGTGCCGCCGTCCTATATATATTTGAATAAAAATATTAAGTCATCTAATAGAGCCTAGAAGAAGGTGACTCACATAGAAAGCTTACTCCTTTTCAACCAAAACTGGCTGCTCAATCTTAGAGATCTTATCAGCCGGCAAATAAAAAATTGATGACCATGGTTCTGGTCTTACCAGCACCAGAGTTTCTGGGGCATTAGCACGAGCAACAAAAATGGTTGAAAATTCTACTGTTTAAAATAGAGTAAAACAACCCAAAATTCTTGGAGCTAATTCAGAATCACCGACTCAATTGACAAGCATATCTTTTGTAGCTGCTTTATTTTCCTGAAGTCATGTAAATCAGAAATGAATTAACAAATATGAAGCCAGACCTTCTCCCTCCAATCCCTAGAATAATTAAAAAAAGTTATCTCCAGTCACCAACATTGGCATAAAAAAGTAGGAATGGATAAGTAACACTTAAATCGAGGGCTAGAATAGGGTTCCAAACCTGCCTTAGTCTCAAATAGGGCACAAGCTAGAGACATTAATATGTGTGTGAGACTTAAGTCTCAAATATGGCACAAGTTAGCGACATTACTATATGAGTGAGACTTGATCCTTATTACATTAGATACAATACCTCAAATTCCTAAAATGCTTCTCTAGTCTGGAACTTGGTAAAATCCTTGGTGTAGTCCCATCTTGACTCGGAAGTAGTGCGAGTCTCTTTCCGCTGTCCTCATTTGGGTATTGACTCCATCTTATATGTCTTTAATCACCTTAGGGGTCATTTGGTGTGAGGTATAAGTTATAATCATCCCGGAATAAAATGTAGGATTATTTTATCTCATGTTTGGTTGGAGATATTAGGTAATCCTTAGATTATTTATCCCACCATTTTTGCCTTAGTGATGGGATTAGTTATCCCATATATATGGTGGGATAACTTATCTCAAGCTAACTTATCCCGAGATTAATTATCCTGGGATAACATGTTGCCAACCAAATGACCCCTTCATGTGTGCCACAAAGTATACTCTAGACTTCACGCTTCTCCATAAAACCTGTATCAGGACTTTTTTGTATATCTTCTCTTGATAGATAAGTTTTTTTTTTTTTTGCTTTCCCTCTACTGCTCTAACAATCTCCTTAAAGATGAGTGGTTTCCATTATCGATCGCCCTGGCATAAATCTGAATTTGTTCTCAGAAATTGACATATTCCTCTTCATCCTCATTTTGGTCACTCTCTCCCAACTTTTATAGTGTGACTTTGTTATTTGATATCCCTATAGTTGTAGGGTACATAAATTCAGATGCTAGATAATGAATTGTATAAATATATGACTAAAGGACCTTGCAGCGTAGTTTGGTTTTCATAGTTTGGAAAAAGTCAAGTGGCATCTTTTGTAGCGAGGAAACAGAATCCTGGAGGACTAACAGAAATATTATTATTATATGGTGGTTTTCCTACTTATTTTCATCTGTTAAGCTCTGTGTTCTGCTCTAAAATTTCAGCAAGACTAGTTGGGAATTGTGGGTTTTGATTCCCTGAACAATTAAGGCTTGGGATTTATTTGTATATCTGCTTTGTGAATGTTGAAAGAGAACCTGGAATGCCCTAATAGTACATTAGCTCTTTAAACTGTCTGCGCTTCTTTCATTTGTGAAGTAGCAATTAGTCAATGCAACTTTCGACGCTCCTCATGGGTCATCTGGAAACAGCCGCTTTATGTTTTTAAACATAGGGGTTAGGCTGCGTACATGCGACCCCACCTCACCCCGCAATGAGCGGGAGCCTTTCGAGGCACTGGGGTATGTTGATGATGATGATCTTAACAGTCTACTTACATATATCCACACACACATGCATGCATGCACACATGCATGGATGCACACATGCATGCATGCACACATGCATGGATGCACACATGCATGCATGCACACATGCATGGATGCATGTATGTATGCATGCATGTATGTATGTATGGCATGCATGTATGTATGTATGGCATGCATGCATGTATGTAGCAATAAGTGTGCTTAAGCCCTAAAGCGATGCTCAAAATGTGTTGAGCATTTCCCCTCGCTTAATGTGCACTTCAGTGTCGTTATCAAGGTTCGAAGGCATACTTTTTCTTGCCAATGAGCCTCTTCTGAAGAACCCACACTTAACAATTGATATTTCACTTTCTCTTGTTTTTTTTTTGAAAAAAAAATCTTGCTCTTGTATTTGTTATTTAGGCATATACTTATTAGGCTTGGACAAAACATATGTATTTGTATTTTTTCTTCCTTTGTTTTTTTAACTAAAGCCTACGCTTTATTTGCTCTTAAAGCTCCAATGAACCTTGGAGCTTTTTTGCATCTTTTGCTTTGAATAATACTTACAAAAGGGAGAATATAAGCAGTGTTTTTTGAAATAAAGTAAGGGAATTTTATTCATAAAGCACAATAATAAGATAGTCCATGCAGATACGAAAAGCAGAAAATCTGTTGAGGAAGAATCTGAAGTAAGATACTACTCCTATTCATTTCTTATGTTATTTGATTATACATGATTGATAATATAAGAGGGTGTTTGGATTGTCGTATTTTATTTGATTTTGGCTTTTAAGCTCTTTTTCTATTTTCTTTAGTATTTAGGAAAGATAAAAAGTGCTTTTAGGCACCCGATTAACTTTATCAAAAAAAAGTGCTTTTAGGCTTACTTTTAGGCCAGAAAAGGTACATGAACATCTAAAAGCTAAAAGTTGGGTATTCTCAGCTTATGATTTTTTAGCTTTTAGCTTATAAGTTATTTTTTAAAAGTCAATCCAAACTCCTCCTAAGTCCAACTAACACCTTAATCATTTTTGTCAAATACCACAAAAAATAGTGATAGCGGAAGGAAAATATTAATGTAATGGTTGAAAAGTTTGTTTGATAGAGAGAGCATCACAACAAAGTTAAAATTTGAATAGATTAATTAGTTTGAATTCTCGAAGGTTGTATACACATAAAATGGTGTCAAACATTTTAAAATTTCTCAGAATAGAACGTTTTAAAAAATTTGGAACGTAGTTAGTTGCTTTTAGGTTGAGGAACCTATCGAAGTTCTTCAATCCTTAAACCCTCGGGGCTTGGCCTGGTGGTAATAGATTTGACCCTTTGGGTTTGCTCCCTTTCAAGGTCTCAAGATCGAAACCCACTGGGTGTAAACAATTTCTGAGGGCCATTGGACTGGGTAAAACCTGAATTAACCATGGTGCACTTGTGGGAAACTCCTTACCAAGGGCCTGTGCACCCCCGGGATTAGTCGGGGTTCTAAGAGACTCGGACAACCGGTTCAAATCAAAAAAAAAAATCTTCAATCCTTATATAATAAAAACAGGCGTTTTGTTGAGAAATAAGTAGAAACTTTCAAGGGGTCGCTTACTAAGGATAGCTACAAAGAGTAATAATATTATGCTTGATCAGCTGATATCTAGGAAGATCTTTGACTGGTTGTAGCAAAATAAGAAATCATTTCACTTGTTCAGAGGCAACAAGCTAGCGAACTAAAAGCTAGAATTTATGTAGGACCACTTAACTGGACCATTTCTAAGTGGCTAGAGTGTTCCCTGCATCTATTTAGCTCAGCTGTTGTAACTAAATATAAGTTCCTTTTACATTTATTTTGATTTTATTATTTCCTGATTCTGCAGAGTGATTCCGAATATATGGCTGGTCAGCTTTCAGCGTTTGGTTATGCTCTGGGTGATAACCCTGATGAGGCAGACCTGTGGATGATAAATACGTGAGATGTTTTTCCTCTTTTCAGTTTGTGTACTCGTCTTTTGTTTTCATCTGGAAATAAGGAAGGTTTATTGAAACACTTGCATAGCTTAAAACAAGTATTTGTGAAGAGGCTGCCATGATTCGAAATTGGGTGAGATGACACTTGCCCTAACCCACCAAGACAAGTCAGCCTAAACAAGATATAACATAATAAGGTGAAAGATAAAGTTGAAGTGACTGTCTAAATGTATAAGGATAAGAAACAATGGAAAGGATCCACAATCTGAAAACCAACCCAAGACTGGTGTCACATGTACGAGCTTCTACTATGACTGATTATAGAAAGAAAGTTTACAAGTCTCAATGTCCTTGATTCTCAAATAGAACAAAAATAGTAAGTAAATAGAAGTTTGAAGAGTCCGCTGGAATGGACAAGATGTTGCTTCTCAGACTATCTCAAAGCTCGATCCAAAATAAGAATGAAGTGTCAACGAGAACCGGGCTTACAATCTATAGAAGACGAGTACCAAACAATACAGTACCTCGCAAGAAGATCTAAACATAGGTCGAGAGTAAGGAACACATGTACTTCTTCCACACCAATCGAACCTTCATAATTACTACCTGCACTTAGAAAAGCCAACATACACTATACATATCCGCAATCCAAGTATACAACATTTTCAGCAATTTACAAGTATAGAGTTAACCATCAAATCACACTTCATACAAGTATCCACATTAATGTAATGTAATTAAATGAAATGGAATGTAATGAAATGCAAATGATACAATGCAATGTCAAGTAATCGTGATGCATGTTTGTCCAACTATGCACATTTGTTGATATAATTAGATCAGAACCTATGGGGGCCACACGTGGACTATGTATCAATCATCATTGTTAGAAGAGATTTTGGCTGCCGAAAAAGGCCTTGACAATCAATACACTCGCTAGAAGAAACCTCAGCCATCACTGTACTCACCTGAAGAGATCTCGGCCGCTGGAAGAAACCTCAACAATCACCATCTACTAGTAAAGACCTCGGCTTCTATTCTCACTATCATACTCAATCTAGCTAGAACCATTTTCTATTGGTTTTTCATCAATAGTGAGAGTCGGTCAATATTTTAGTT
>JAOTQJ010000007.1:10605648-10620696 GCA_025642045.1 Solanum sejunctum
ATAAAATTTTAATAATTAATTTTTATTTTTAAAATTTAATACAACCTTGTAAGTTTGCCTGCGCAACCAAATAATACATTTATAATTACACTATAATATAATTATTATTTATGTTATAAAAATAAAAAAATTTAAATAATTATTAAATTGTGTAATTACTAATTAATGCCCAATAATTACACCAATTCTTGCGAACAGACCCTACATGTATAATCACCTAAATTCGTGATTGCGCCATTTAGCACTAAAAAAAGAATTCTCCCGCCAAGCCATTAGCACCCATTTTTCCTCCGTCGGCGTTGTTGGAAATGGAGCTTCCGGTAATCGATCTGGCACCCTATCTGGAAATCTGTACCGATTTGGGGAAAGAGGTGGATTCCCATATCAAGAGTCTGTGCTTGGAGGTGAGTCGAACCCTAAGAGACACTGGAGCTTTACTGGTGAAGGATCCGAGGTGCACCGCTGAAGATAATGATAAGTTTATTGATATGATGGAAAAGTACTTCCAACAGCCCGAAGAAGTTAAGCGCCTTCAGGAGCGTCCTCATCTACATTATCAGGTAAGACATTCTGTTCCAGACGTAAGACATTTCTAATACATCTACCAAGCTGTGGATGCTTTTATGAAGCAAAAAACAAAACTATTGACATTAATTGACGTTGCTCAATTTTGGGTAAGCTTTTTTTGGTACATCAATATGCAAGATTTTTCGTCAGCAGTCACTTTTTAAAATGATGTATTTAAAATAAAGGTCAATGGAAAAAAAAAAGTTGGGAGGGTTTGAACTCACCACCTAACTTATGGATTTATACCATCAAACCAATTGAACTATAAACAACTTTGTTCTGAGTGTCACCTCATATTATATATCTTTTATCACTGTTTTTTCCCTTTTGATTATATATATCTATTTAGTAAAATTTTTCGCAAAAAAGACAATGCTCGGTATACTAAATCTTTCGCTATGCACAGGGATCAAAAAAAGGATCACAAGCCTTACCTTTTTTTTTTTTCGACAAAATAATGTCACATGACACCCTTTAACCCTTCTTAAATCCGTCTATGCTTCTTAGATCATCCGATCAAAATGTTATTGGTGATAATCTGTTTGACATATAGATAATTGGTTGAAGTTTCAATAGTCAATAATGACCTTGTTTTCTCTGGCGTATTTCCTCAATTTTGTTTGACCATATGTTATCCTCATGATCTAAGTCATTCAAATAGTGATTTTAGCTATAATCCTGATGGGGCATTGTATTTACTCCAATTTGAGTGTGTTGTCTTATTTGAGCTTGACTAGTTTGGTGGCTTGAGTAGCTAGAAACATATTAGTTGGGCATTAGCAAAGGCAATGAATCACAACCCTAGCCTGACTTCCTTCTTCCAGATTTATTATCATTAGAGGCTTGAGCAAACTCTTGTTTCCCTATTGTTAGTGAACGTTATTCAGGTCAATGGAGAAATACATGGGTTTTATGATAAAGAAAAGACTTCTTGCTGTGTTTGACCATTTATGTTTTTATCAAGCTTGGCAAAAAGCCAAAAATTGTGTGGCCAGTATAAATAGCCTTTTGTTGGGTGAGATTATTTCATCTGAAATTTTACTTGAGAGACAATTTGGTTTAATTACTATATTCTCCATTGTCAACATATGTCAAACATTGAACTGGAAAGTGCAAAATAGCTTTTTATTGCGTGCGTGATCTTGTTGCCTCACTAATAATTTACTTGAGAAAACACTGTATGTTTTAAACTTTTTTTAAAAAATATGTTGGTTAAAATACTATATTCTCTACTGTTGGTGTTTATTCAACGTAAAAGGAAACTATGGAAGGGCAAAAATGCTCCTAGGCACTCTTCTCGAAAAAATTCAAAATACCCTTGGCTCCCTTTCCTCCCTTCTCCGCTGGTCCTTCTGACCACCAGAATTCTTAGCCTTTTTTCATTTCTTCTACCTCATCCCATCCTTAGCCACCTCGCATCCCTTTCTCCGACGTATCAGCCGAAGATTGACCCCCTTTATTCTCTCAAACTACCCTTTCGAACTTGCTTCTAGAACTGGTTTTGCTTAGCTGTTACTTTGGTGGACGAATCACGTGATAATCGGGAAAAGATTATTTACTACAATGCAGGCTTTAAATCGTTTAAGTTAGTTAGATGCAGCGACGAACCAGGACACTGGTTTGAATGGACAGAACGCAATAGGAATTGAATGAGGAAAGTTAAAATCAGCATTAAAGTCTTACGGTGGTTGGTGGCAACATTTATTGATGCGTCAAAGGTTCAAGATAATGTAATGAAGAGATGGAAATTTAAGGAACATTACTCAGAGTATTTTTGCACTCTGAAGTTTAACGCGAATGGCAGATACATTAGTTTCATTGCTATACAAGGTACCAACAAGTCTCTTATTACCACTCCCAAGACTAAGTTCAAAGATCGGTGGGGGAACATTGCGTATAAGATTGCTAGATAAATGGAGGTGAGCTTGCAGATCTCTAGACTGAGGAGACCAGAGGTTTCTTATAAGGAGGCTTGTTGCACTAGTAGGTGGACATCTTAGACTACTATGGATCCACCTGGACTGGTAGGGGGTGCGCCCTCGAGATCTGAGAACGAGCTTCTTAGGAGATGCATAGTTGGGAAATTTCGCAACCACCCTCAGGAGCTCCCAAGCTTGAATGATGCGAGGAGATGGGCTTGTAACTTATGGAAGTTAGGTAGTGGTGTCAATGTTTTTGCTATGGACAATGGTCAGTTCTTGTTCGAACTCCCGTCAAGAGTGGCTGCAGAGCATGTACTTGCAAGTCGTTGGGTCTGGAAGAAGACACCTGTAGATATGCAATGGTGGAGCCCCACTATTGGATGCTGGCCGGCGGAGATTGCTAGAGATTGGGTCTAGATTAGGATTTTGTTATTGCCTCTATCTTTGTGGTCTAAGGAAACTTTTACAAGGATCAGAGATATGTGGGGCGGCTTTCTTAAGACTGAGGAAGAGACGTTACTCAAAAATCATCTACATTGGGCCAGAATAAAGGTGAAGGAAGATGGGGGGAGGGTTCCTAAGCAAATAGAAGTGATGGAAGGGGGTTTTGCCTATACTATTTCAGTATGGTGCGAGATTCCAGTCACCATGAGGAAGGTGGAGACTCTGAAGGAAGGCGTGAGTCATTACCCAAAGGTCAAAAGAGGGGATTAGTCCTTTTTATGGAATCTTGTAGTGGAATTGGTGGACGGGCACGTGGGCACCTCGATGGAAGGAGAGCTTTTGCATAAACGACCACGTGGTAAGAATAAAGATGGAAGGGGTAATAGTGATACTAGGTGGGCCAACTTAAAAGAATAGAATCTTTGGGCCATTTTTCAGACCCAGTTATTTTTGATTGGGCCCAAACCCCTTATGACCCATGTAATTTATTAGACTTGGGGAATATTGAGATTCAGGCCTTCAATAAGGAGGTTGCTATTATTAATTCAAGTCCTGAAGGTGAGGCAACCACAAACGGTGAAGTTATCCAAATCAGTGAGGCTCAGGGGAGATTGTTGAAGTTGTAGACAAGGAGCGGGCTGTGGTAGTAAGGGTTCCTGCTACCAAGCTAGTAGGAGGGCAAGGGGAAGATTTGCTGGAAGCGACTCCTTTGGGAATCGAATCCCCAGACGACCCAAGCTCATGCTCCAACACCCCGATTTGGATGTAACAACATATTATCAAGTTGGGAAAAGAGTTTGGAGTTGACTTCAACGGTTGTGAGGAGAAGGCGCTAGAGCTTTTCCTCAAAATAGATGGTAACAAGCTGGCAAATAAAAGCAATCTTAAGGCTCAAAAATTTCAGAAAAGGAAAGGCATGATAGAATTGAAGAGACTATAACTGGATACAAGCTTTATGAGTTATGGAACTAGAAGTAAGGGGGTTTTTCTTGCTATTAATGATCGATGAAGTTAAACATAGTTTCCTGGAACGTTCGGCGACTGAACTGTCGAAAAAAGGGGTGTGGTGAGGAAGTTGTTGTCAATATAGAAGGTTGATATTGTATGCTTGCAAGAGATCAAGCTAGAAGGGGATATTGTCAAAGAAATATGGGGTAGTAGATGGGCAGACTATGTGCAGTTGGAGGCTAGTGGAAGAAGATGGGGGGAGGTAGTGATCATGTGGGATAAAAGATTTTGGGAAGGGGAACTCAGTAGTGTGAGGGCATACTCTGTTACATGTTCCCTGTTGGGGAAAGTACAAGATCTTCAGTGGCATCTAACAAGTGTTTATGCACCTAACAATAGGGTGGAAAGAGAGAAAACATGGTGCGAGATAGGTGCTGCTAGAGGTCTCATTTCTGGTCCTTGGGTGGTGTGTGGGGACTTCAACACCGTCAGACTGGCAACTGAAAAAAGTGAAAGCTCCAGAATCACCAAGGCCATGATTGATTTGTCAGATTTTATTGAAGATATGGAGCTTGTGGATTTGGAATTGCATGGAGGAATTTATACTTGGAAAAAGGGGGATAGACATACAACTGCTGCCAGACTGGATAGTTTTCTTCTATCAGAGGAATGTGACATAAACTTTAGTTGCATCAATCAGAGCACACTCAACAGAGTGATCTCGGTCCATACTCCAATTTTGTTGCAATGCCCCAGATCAAAGTCTTATTTTAAGTTTGAAAACTGGTGGTTACAGACAGAGGGTTTCAAGACTAATGTCAAAGGATGGTGGGGTTCCTTTAGTTATAGTGGCAGGCCAGATTATGTTCTGATGGCTAAATTGAAGGCATTAAAAGAAAAGCTTAAAGAATGGAGTAAGACTATTTCTGGGAACTGAAATTACACAAAGCTAAGGTGTTGTCCCAATCAGCTGAGCTGGAAGCATTTCAGGAATAGAGAGCTTTAGATGAAGGGGAAATTGTCTCTAGATTGGCTTTATCTTTAGAATTTGAGGATATAGCCATGCATGAGGAGACAACTTGGAGACAAATCCTGGGCCTTATGGCTTAAAAGAGGGGGACAGAAATACTAGCTTCTTCCATAGAACAACAAACAACCATAGAAGAGCCAATACCATTGATAAACTGAGAGCTAATGATAACCAGAGGAGATTTAGAGGAGGATTTGTGATTATTATGAGGAACTGTACTCAGAGTTAGAGGAATAGAGACCAAAGCTGGATATGAGAGGGTGCCCTAGAATCAGTATAGAGGAATGTAAGTTACTGGAGGCTCCTTTTGAGGAGCAAGAGATTCTGGAAAGCATCAAGGTTTGTGCTGGGGATAAAGCCCCTGGGCCTGATGGCTTCACTGTGGCTTTCTTTAGTCAGTGCTGGGACATTATTAGGCATGATCTGGTGGCCACTATTCAAAATTTTCATTCCAGAGGTACCTTTGAAAGGAGTATTAATGCCACTTTTGTGGCACTTATTCCCTAAAAGGCAGGGGCAATTGAACTGAATGATTTCAGACCCATCAGTCTGGTGGGAGGGGTGTACAAGATTATTTCCAAGCTGCTGGCAGAAACAGTAAAAAGGTGATTCACAAACTTGTTGAGAGGCAACAAATGACTTTCATAAAAGGGAGGTAGATCATGGATGCTGTGAAGATAGCCAATGAGTTGGTAGATTCCAGGGAAAAATGCAAGAAGTCAGGGAGAAAGCATATGACCATTTGAATTGGAGATATCTTGTAAATGTGTTGCAAAAGATGGGTTTTGGAACTGGATGGATCAGCTGGATCAAAGAATGCATCAACACTGTTAGATTCTCAGTGCTAATCAATAGAGGCCCCACTGGTTTTTTTACCTCTCAAAGAGGTCTGAGGCAAGGTTGTGAATACCTACATTTTGTAACAAATAGCTGCTCTGTTTGACCTCCAAACATCTCTTGTTCCTTCTTACCTTAATTGTGCAAATGATGCATAAAGGTATAAGCTTCTAGATTGTATTCATCTTTTTCGTTGTATACTGTGCTTTCCGGGTGTTCAGTTGATCCTTAAGATTTAAAGATTCTTCATCTTGATGCCCTGCGTAATGATTCTATTTTATGTATTAACTATAAATATATGCTAAGGTGTTGAGTTTGATTGAATGGATCACAAATATTTGGAACTGTTCTGTTTCTATTTCCTTTCCTATATCAGCTAGTTAAGCATAGAACAAGATGCTCCGTAGCTCTTAAAGGTTGCCAATATGCTGTACAAAAGCATAGGCTCCGAGAGTAATAGGGCTGCAAAACATCTCGTTTTAGTTTGGAAACGACATTTTATTTCTGTTTTCTATTGCTTGTACTGAATGTTCAAATTCAACGTTGCGTTGGATGAAGTGGGCATGGAAGTGAGCCTTGCCACTCAGTCTGTTCTCAAGAGAGAGCTTTAAATATCTTGGATCTGTCATTCAGAGTAGTACTGACATCGATGATGATGTCACTCATCGCACTGAGGCAGCATGGATGAAATGGAGGCTTGCCTCTGGAGTGCGCGAAAAGGGCAAGTCCTGTGCACAACAGCTCCCGCAATGCATAGGGTCCGGGGAAGGGCTCGACCACAAGGGTCTAACTATACACAGCTTTACCTTGCATTTCTACTGTTTCCGAGGCTTGAACCCATGACTTCCTGATCACATGACAACAACTTTACTAGTTACTTGAAGCCTCCTCTTTAGGCTTGTCTCTGGAGTATTGTGTGATAAATATGTACCACCTAAACTTAAAGGTAAGTTCTACACAGTGGTAGTTAGACTGGCCTTGGATATGGGGTGAAGTGCTGGCAAGTCAAGAATTTACATGTTTACAAGATGTATGTTGCTGTCATCAGAATTTCCATGATCAGGTATATTTTGGAAAAAGCTTTAGTACCAGTTTTATAGTCCTAATTTCTAACAAAGTGGGAGCATCAGAATTGAAAGATTTCAGGCCAATTAGCCTGATTGGGAGATTCTACAAAATCACTCAAATATCTTAACTGAAAGACTCAAGAGGGTTATGCCAAAGATAGCAGATGACTAACAAATGTCCTCTATAAAGGGTAGGCAAATTATGAATGCCATTTTGGTGGTCAATGAGTATGTAGATGTGAGAAATAGATCCAAAGACCCAGGAATTCTCAAGCTAGACATAGAGAAAGCTTATGACCACTTGAACTTGGAATATCTGTGGAGTACACTCAGGAGATTGAGTTGGCAACACTTGGATGAAATGGATGAGGTTTTGTATGACCACGACGAAGTTCTCTATTTTAAGTAATGGTTCACCATTCGTCTTTTTTCCTCTGTGGAAGGATCGAGACAAGGAGACCTCTTTTCTCCTTTTCTATTTATCCTAGCTATGGGAGGTTGAACTGATATGCTGTTCAAGTTAATAACATAATTAGGGGCTTCAAGATGAGTCAGGGGGATTCGCTGGGAGTTTCTATCTTCTGCTTGCAATATGCTAATGACATATTAGTGTTTTGTGATGCAGAGAGTGAACAACTTAAACACCTAAGGGTTATTTTCGTTTTGTTTGAAGCAATATTTGGACTTCATATCAACTGGGGAAATAGTTTTATCTACTTTGTGAATGAAGTACCAGAGGTCAGTCCTCTAGCAAACATTTTAGGTGGTAAGATAGGGGAACTTCCCATCGACTATCTTGGCATGCCTTTGGGAGCTAAGAATAAATCTTTGAGCATGTAGAACTCTTGTGGTGGAAAAGTGTAAAAAGAAGCTGGTTAACTAGAGAAGTCAATACTTATCAATAGTTGGTAGAGTCACTCTAATCAATAGTGTTTTTGATGCCTTGCCAACCTATGTGATGTTCCTCTTTCCTATGCCTGGGAAGATCATCTAGAGGTTGGACACCATAAGACGGAATTTTCTATAGCAAGGTAATGGAGAAGGAGAAAAGAAATTTCATTTGGTTAAGTAGAATGCTGTTACAACCAACAAAATGAAAGTGAGATTTGGGAATTAAGAACTTGAAGGCACACAGTAAGAGCCTTTTCTTAAAATGGCTTTGGACGTTAGCAACATATGATCAGAGCTTGTGGAAAGACATTATCATTGCAAGATATGGCAAGGAAGGACCTTAGACTGCTAAGGAGGTCAATACTCCTCATGGTTGTGGGTCTGTGGAGAACTATTAGGAATCAGTGGCAAAGAATGTGGAGTAATTTTGTTATTTAATGTCGATAATGGGAGGAAAAACTTTGTTGTGGGATGATATATAGGTGGGACAAACACCCGTGAGACAACAACCTAGACATTTATATTCTCAATCAATAGAAAATGGCAGCAATTGTAGAAGTCAAAAATGATAAGGATGGAATCTGACCTTTAGAAGGTTCCTCAATGATTGGGAAGTGGAGCAATGACCCAAAACACATTGGAACAAACCAAGAACCCCACTTGTGAGGTAGACAAATTAATATAGACCATGCATGGAAATGCTACAAAAGTACTAGCATGTTGGAATAAATATGGAAATTAGTTGGGACACAAAGATAGAAGATTGTATCTGCCTGCATCTGGTTGACAATATGGAGGGAGAGAAATCAGAGATGTTTTGAGAACAAGAGCATCCCTTTCCAAAGCATTAGAATGAACTGTTTAGTGACTTTTTGCTTTTGGTGTGTCCACATTGTACCTAAGGATTTGGGGATATCACACTTTTCTTAGATAACTTATGAGGGAGATAGGCACCTTGTTTCTTTTTGATAACCCTCTATACTTTTGATATAACTACCGTAGGAGTTCACTATTGGTGTACTTCTATGTCTATAATACCAACCAACTCTCTAAAAAAAAGATGTATGTTGTGAAGATGAGATGTTGAGATAAATTCGTGGGTATACTAAAAGTGACAAAATTAGGAATAAGGTTATTCGGGAGAAGGTGAGAGTGACCTTTGTGGTAGACAAGATGAGAGAAGCAAGATTGAGATAGGTTGGACATGTGCAGAGGAGGTGTGTCGACGCCCTAATTGGGAGTTGTGAGAGATTTGGATTTAGGGGTTACCCGGAGGGTAGGGTAGACGAAAAAGTATTGGGGAGAGGTGATTAGACAAGATATGGTGCAATTTCATATTACCGTCGATATGATTTTTAGATAGAAAGGAGTGCAGGTCGCATACTAAGGTAGAAGGCTAGTAGGGTAGAATGTTTTCTTGCCTGGTGTAAGTTAAAAAAAATGTTGTCTTGCTTGGTGACGGTTTAGGATTTGTCATATGATCAGTCGTGCTATTATAGTTATGTTATTATTGCTTTTTGATTATCACATTTTTTTGATAAAGGTAACATTAGTATATCAATCATCAACTCAAAGCTGTCGTTCAAAAATCTACATCTCTGTGTGTCTTGCATAAACAAAAGATAAAGAAAAGAAGAGAAAGCCTACCATAGATCCTCCTTCATCTTTATAAGGATCCTAGAATGTCTATAATAGCCACAGGGTCATCTATATACTCTGAACTTCACCAATAACAAAAAAGGATAATGCAGTTCATTTTAATCTTGTGCAGAGGGCTACTCTTGTTTCCAAAACTCTTGGAATTTCTTTCTTTCCATATGGTCCACCAAATAACTGCAGGGACAATTCTCCATCTACTCTTGTCTGTGATGCCACTGCCCTCCATATTCCAGCTCTCTAGAGCCTATCTTGTTCTCTTTGAAACAGTCCAACTTAAACCTCTAATGCTAGTAAACAAATTCCAACAGCTGACTAACCACTTTATTACAATGTAAGAATAGATGGTTAATCTGTCTCTGCAACCTGCTCACAAAAACATCTTGGGCACATCTGTATTCCCTTCTCTGTAAGATTCTCATGTGTAAATATAACTCTTTTGGCATCAGCCAAGTAAAAACTGCCACTTTATATGGTATTTTAACCTTCCATATAGCTTTCAAGGCAGAAAATTAACTTGGGATCCCATTTGATTCTCATCTCTATATATGCAAAACTAACAGCAAATAATCCTTTGCTCTCACATTTCCATTTAAGTGTGTATTCTTCTTCCTTGAAGCCTAAGAACTGATGAGTGTTCCATAGAATTCAGTCAATCTCTCCACCTCCCAATCTTGCATCAGTCTTCTGGAAGGAAGGTTCCGTCCACGTTCAGACCAAACTTCATAAAGAGTAGACTCTTGCTGCTGGTTCATGTGATGAATATCCATGAACAGGAGTTTGCGACTTGCATTTCCTAACCAGTTATCTTTCCAAAATCTGATCGTCCTCCCATTGTCCATATTACATTCTGTCTTTGCATAGAAACCATGCTATAAGTTTCTATTGGTCTCCACAAAGTGGTTCCGTATGTGATGTCACTTTCGTCGTCTTTGAGGGCTTTTTCTTCCCATATTTGGCTTGGATCACACTACCCCACACAGATTGTTCTTCTTGAGGAAATCTCCACAATCACTTAATGAGAAGACTTTAGTTCTACAATCTAAGATTTCTGATGTTCGGTCCTCCCTGCTTCTTGGAAAGTAGCAGTGTCTTCCATTTGACTAGGTGGAAACTTTTATTTTCTTTCTCACCATGCGGAAAAAAATTCCTTCTCAGAGCATCAATTCTTTCTTCCACCTTTGTAGGAAGGTGACAAACTGACATTAAGTTGGTAAATGCATCCAAAACTGAGTTGATCATCACAAATCTACCACCTCTTGATAAATATTGAGACTTCCACCTAGACAATCTTTTCTCACATCTTTCCACTACTCCATTCTATATCTCTTTGGATTTGCTTTTGGCACCCAAAGGCATACCCAAGTATGTTGATAGTAATTGTCGTATTTCTCCTCCCAAAATATCCATATTCTGGTTACATCATTGATTGGAAACATGCGATTCTTTCTCCAACTAATGGCAACCTTGATGCTGATGCAGTATGAGGATTATCCTCAAAATTTTTAGTTGGCTGTCATTTGCATAACAAAAAATCGAAGTGCCATCTGCATATTGTAGATGGGTGACTTCCAATCTAGTATTCACCTCCTTGACCACATTAAAATCCCTTATCCGATGGGTGACTTCCAATCTAGTATTCACCTCCTTGACCACATTAAAAATCATTATCCAATCATTCCTATGAGCTGTTCTGATCATACTGCTCAGGCCTTCCATGACTGGCAAAAATAAGAAAGCTGAGAGTGGATCACCTTGTCTCAAGCCTCTGCTTGCCGTAAAGAACTATTTATTAGTATTGAGAACCTGACTGTGCTAATGCAAAACCTCATCCATCTAATCCACTTCCTCCCAAATTCCATACTACGTAGACTTCCAAGCGAATACTCTAGTCAACATGGTCATATGCCTTCTCTATGTCTCTTTACACATTATGCTTGGAATTTTATCCTTCAATCTTGAGTCAACGTTCATTTGCTATGAGAACAACATTAGTAGTCTGTCTTCTTTTCAGAAAGGCCATTTGTCGAGTGTCGACCAGCTTTGGCATCACCTTCTTTAGCCTTTTTGTAAGAATTTTGGAAATTAGCTTGTAGACACTTCCAATTAGACTTATTGGTGTGACTTCTCTAAATTCTTTGGCTCCATTCTTCTTTGCGATGAGTTCAATGTAGTTATAATATGCTGTGTTGGTCCACTTTTTAAAATACTCCCAGGCACCTTTACCGAGGTAAACTTCTAGCGGCCCCTTCTGGGCCCTAGAATCCCTTTCCGGCGATCTTCCATTGCCAGAACCACATTCTCTCTCCTTTCTCCTTTCCTCCCTTCTTGTTTTTTTCAATTTTTCCTGTCCTTGCTCCTTTCTCTGTGACTATGGGGGATGATACCATTTATTTTGCTGTGGATTCAAATCATGACATTACCAGGGTAGTGTCTAGAGCAGAAACTTGGTACGGCTGGGTAGATACGAGGATGAGTATTAGCCAGAAGTCGATGGAATGGCTAGTGTACACCCTCAAGGAAGCTTCGAAAAGCCATGGATACTCTGTTCACAGATGGAAGCGGAGGGACCATTTTACAGAACTGTTTTGCGCTAGGAACTACAACAAATCTGGTCCCTATATTAGTATTTTAAAGCTGCAGGACAAAAGGAGAGCTGTCATCTTCATACCTGAGTGGTCATGAAATTTTGGATGGTTGGACATAGCGACCAAGATTTCAGTATTCATAAATGCTAAGACCCATCACACAGTTAAAGCTTCACATCGGGTAACCGAGGAGGGTTTATTATATTCAGACGTCGTCAGGAACAATAAATGGTCTACAAGGGAACTGAATAGTGCGAGGATTCAGCAGAAAGGAAATTCGCTTATTATATCAGAAGATATTTCAACAGCTCAGAGCGAGTCACTAGCAAAGAGTCTTGTCGGTTCCCTTCCAGAGATGATCCCTGGTATCACCTTATCGGAGATTTGCCGCTGGGTCGCTAACACTTAGAGACAAAATCATGGTGTCAATATCTTTGATTTGGGGGGGGGGTTCGATTTCTCTTTGAATTCCCCTACATAACAGCCGTCGAACACATAGTAAGGGGGAATTGGTTCTGGAAATCGCACAAATTTAGTCTCCAATAGTGGTCGCCGACCTCAAACACCATATCTAAGAGACTAGAGCAAGTCTGGATCATAATATTTGGTCTTCCTCTCCATCCATGGTCTCAAAAAGTCTTCCATGAAATTGGGAACCTCTGTGGAGGGTGGATCTGTACGGAAGAAGAGACGGAGTTACGTAATCACCTCAAATGGGCAAGGGTGAAGGTAAGAGGAGATGGGGAATCGATTTCGAGTATAGTGGAGTTGACCCAGGGAGGTTTGACTTTCAAAGTGCAAATATGGGTAGAGACTCGGCAAGAGTGACCTCTGACGTACGGAGGAGAGAACCCAATAATTTCCAATAGTCTGAAGAATTGTCCATTCAAAAGGGAAAAGATAGCCTTTTAGGCTTTACAGAAGTGACTGGACACGTGGGGTCTTCATATGATCCAAAGTTTCAAAATGGCCAGCTGTCCCAGCACATGCAATCACATGCAAGCCAATGGCGCACCACTCAATTCCCCCTAAAAAACCATTCCTAGTGAATAAAAAGAAAATAGTGGGCCCAGATCTTTTGGCCTAATCTATTTCAAATGGGCTGGCTGCAGAAAATTCTTTTTCTCTTGTCTGGCCCAATTGTGGTGGAACTTGAGGCTAACTTAACTGCCCCCTTTCCTCCTCCTCAGAAAAAGGAGTTAGTAAACGAGCAGGGGATCTTCTCTCGAGAAGAAGAAAAGGTGGAGAAGAGAGTAGCAGAGATAACAATGGGGAATATTCTAGACACTTCTGTGATTCCATGGCAACAGGAGAGTAAATGTAGTGAAGGAAGCAACCCTAAAAACACTGAAGCAGGCAATACAAGCTTGATTCCTTTTGTTGAACCCGTGCCTCATAATCAACTTAGCCCAGAAGAAGAAGATGATCCAGAGTTCAATGTCCCAATCTGGATCCACCAGAACATCAATAAATTGGCCAAGGAATTCGGAGTTGACATCAAGGGTTGCAAAACTGAAGCTTTATCTTTATTCATGAGGATTGACGGTATGAGGAAAACAAACAAGAATGAGAAGGTGAACTCCAGCGACTCAACACCAGCAACAAAAGGGTCAAAAGAATTGAAAAACTTAGAGTGCGACAGCAATTTCAGAAGCTATGGCACAAGAAGCAAGAGGGGATACATCGTTTCAAACTCCCAATGCCAGTGAAGATAATCTCATGGAATGTGAGAGGCCTTAACCAGGCAAATAAGAGGTGTGGGCAAATAGCAGATGTGTATTGCTTTCAAGAAACGAAGATTGAGGGGGACATCAGTAACATCGTAAAAGATTTGTGGGCGAATAGAGGAGTAAAGTTCTGTCAACTTGAAGCTAGTGGGACTAGAGGGGGCATTTTAATACTATAGGATCGGAAAGTCTGGAATGGAGCCATCAGTAGTGTAGGAGCCTATTCTATATCTTGCCAGTTCACAGGAAAGATCCAAGATCTTACCTGGTCTCTTACAGGTGTTTACGCTCCTAATAATAGAGAAGAAAGAGAAGAGGTATGGTGGGAGGTTGGTTCAGCTAGAGGTCTGATCAAAGGACCTTGGGTGGTTTGTGGAGATCTCAACACAGTTAGATTCCCTTCTGAGAAGAAGAATTGCCTCAGCCTAACAAAAGCAAAGAATGATTTCTCTGAATTCATATTGGACTTGAATCTGTTAGATCCTCAACTAGCAGGTGGCAAGTATACTTGGAGAAAAGGGGATCGACATGATATCGCTGGTAGAATAGACAGATTTCTAGTGTCTAATGAATGAGATGAAGAATTTAAGATCATTAAACAATCAGTTCTACAGAAAGTAACATCTGATCACTCTCCTAACTTGTTGCAGTGTGGGAACTGGGAGCCTGTGAAATCTTATTTCAAATTCGAAAATTGGTGCTTGCATAAAGAGGGCTTCTTAGAAAGGGTCAAGGAATGGTGGACTTCTGTATATTGTGAAGGGAGACCTGATTTTGTTTTAGCCTTCAAACTAAAGGCTTTAAAAAACAAATTAAGGGACTGGAATATGTCTAGCCAAGGCAATCTTGCCTTGCAAAAGCAGAAAATACTCAACCAACTAGCTACACTAGAGGAATCACAGGACCAGAGAGTCCTCAGTGTGGAGGAGATACAATCAAAGGCTGAACTTCTCTTAGAGTTTGAGAACATTGCCAAGTACGAGGAGATTTCATGGAGGCAAAGATCAAGGGTGAACTGGCTGAAGCTTGGTGACAATAATACCAAATTCTTCCATAGAACTGCCAATGCACATAAAAGGTATAACTCTATTGAGGAGTTAAAGTGAACGGGGAAGCTGTCAAGAACCAAGAAGTTATAAAGAAAGCAATAGTGGATTTCTACCAAGAATTATACACTGAAACTGAGATGTGGAGACCTTCAGGTAGTTGTAGAGGAGGACACTTAATTTCTGAAGAAGACAATCTAATGCTTCAAAAGGATTTTGGTGACCAAGAGATTTGGGAGTGTTTGTGTCGGAGACAAAGCACCTGGGCCTGATGGCTATACCATGGCCTTCTACACTCACTGTTGGGAAGTCATAGGAGGGGATG
>JAOTQJ010000007.1:10638041-10662626 GCA_025642045.1 Solanum sejunctum
GCGAAAATTCACTTAATCCCATACTCCCGCACCATAAGTTAGTAAAATTTAAAATACACCTCAATCACAATAATTTTCTCGAATGAGCAATTAACCTCCATTTAGTTAATTACGGGGTCTAACAAATAAGATAGAAGAAACTCCTGTAATGAGATGGTCTAAATCAAATCCAATCTAATAGTAAAAGATCATCACAAAACCCCAATAATATGTATAGAAGAAACTCTTGTAATAGGGTAGTTTAGTCATTTTGTTGCTTTATCCAAGTATTACTAAGCATAGTATTAGTAATCCCTAGATATCTTAGGGATTTAATAAAACCACATATGATGGATTAAATTATCCATGTATTAGATGTATTTGAGTTAAAATATCCAACCAAACATTGGATTATATGGATTAAATCTTAATCCATGGATTATTTTAAATAATCCATCGTACCAAATGGTCTGTTAGTTTCTAATTTATCCTTATCACTAATTATAGTTATTTTTATATTACATTGTTCGAGACATCATATTTATTATACTCAAAGGGTAATTTGATAAAATTACTTTATCATTTAGTACTTCTTAATCCCTGTGCCATGTCAACAGAGATCAAGTAAAATTAGACAGAAAGAGTAATAGTTTAAAAAATAATAAAAAAAAGATAATTGTGCGGGAGTAGCCTTTTCTTGAGGCAACCTTATTTAACCCTGAAATATAAGTACCAAACAACCAATAATTACTAACCCTAATCTAAAATATTTATGACTCAATTTATTTATTGTAATGAGCTTTTGAGGAGAAATTATTGTGCTATATACTATGAGAACCTAGCCTTCAATTGACCAAAGTCCAAATACTTCGATTTTAGAGTTAATTAACTTTTACGCATTCATCATCCTTAAGGATAGTAATTATTAAAAATTTAAAAGAATTTTAATGTGCTCGATATAAAGAAAATACGATTAACTCAAAAATATAATTGAATGATCAATAAAATAAATTAAAAATTATAAAAATTTTAAATTCAAATTTTTCAATAAAGATAAAAGTGCTAAATAAGTTCGTACTATATAAATTTTTCTTCAAGTAAATTCCTTAGGTAGTCACTCATGTTTGAAAATTTGTTCTATAATATCATTTTTGTTTCTTTTAGGATAACAATATCATCCACCTATTTCTATTTTTCCCAAAAATATACTCCTCTCCTAATAAAATATCATGTCACAGTATTCTTTTTTTAAAACAATAAAAAAATTTTAACACTACAATAAAAATATTTACTTCATTTTTGAATCTTATAAAAGATAATGTTGATTATTTATTTGTCAATATTTTTTTAAAATAATTATAAAAAGTTATATATGTTAGATTTAATTACTTTTTATAAAATTCAAAAATGGCGTAAATGCTTTTATTATATTGTTAAAAAAGGTAACATGACACCCCACTACACTTCTAAAAAGAAACAAAGGTGATATTTTGAGACATTCTCAAACACAAGTAATTAAACAAATTTACTTATTTATCTTTACATATTATACAATTCATTTATAGACTCAACACTTTCAACTCCCGACGAAATATTTATCAAAAATAATAAAATTCTAACAATTTTACCACAATTTATACTCAGGGTAAATTGATTTTCCGTTAGATAGATAAATTGGAAGCATAGTAGGCTCCACATGAAACACATGGGGACGTACTATTGATCTTATTATAAAAAGGGAAGATCTTTTTTCCTTACTATCATAATTCCTCAGTGTTATATTTTTCCACAATTCACTGTCAGTAGAATAAATATTGCGACGATGATGACGATATCAACAACTAACATAGTAAATGAGTCTTGCTCTAAGGTACTCATATGTCAATATGGGCTGTTCCACATTATTCGGACTAATTCATATAAATTTCATGAAATTTGACAGATCAGATTAGATTAATTTATTTTTTTGTCGGTTACAGATTTTGTTGAGTCAATCCAAAAGTATATATATATATATATATATTTTATAATATAAAACAAATAGCAACAAGAAAATATTACATGGTAAGTGTAACTATTACATATTATAAAAATATAATTTATATCTAAATTTAATTTAAAATTTTTAAATAAATTTTGAATTTAAATTTTTATTATTTTGAATAATTTATTTTATTTTTATTTTAAATTATTTTTTAATTCAATCCACGGGTCGATCCATTTCATATTGCGAAATTTCACAAATCAGCAGCTTGTTTGGGTCGTCGAGCTAAACAACCTATTTTTTAAATGAGTTCTAAAAATCTTAGTTTAGTCCTGCTAAATCACGAGTTAGGTCAGGTTAGACCAACAGACCTAGCCACCCATACTGACAACTCTACCCCCATCAGACCACTATTGTATCATTTGACTTGGAACGATATTTCAGAAAAAAAAGAACATTTTTGAAACTTTTGGTCGAGAACGATCCTTAAATATTTGTATAGTCGAAAATCATTCCATTAAGGATAAAAAAAAAATTTTAAAATCAAATTATTTCTAACTATAATAAGGTGACATTATTTTTGGGACGAGCACGACAAAAACATGCATGTTACACTAAATGAGACGAAAGAGGTAAAATTTTTCTATTGTTTTTTTAAACTTTGCGCCAAATTAAATGTCACATAATTGAAACGGAGGGAGCAAGAATCATTGAATTCATCAAAAGTACTTAAATAGCTACATCAGCATGACACCCCTATTTTTTACAACCACCATTAAATCTTTCCTCTATTTATACACATACCCTACTCTTTATAGAAACAAAAAACATATATTATCTCAAAAAAACAACCAAACCAAACCAAACCAAAAAGTTCTTTTTATCCACTTCACTATGCCTAGACCAAGATGGAGTCCAACACCACAACAACTTATGATTCTCCAAGATTTGTATAGAAAAGGTTTGAGAAATCCAACATCCACTCAAGTACAAAAGATCACATTTCATCTTTCTCATTATGGAAAGATTCAATGCAAGAATGTATTTTATTGGTTCCAAAACCACAAAGCTAGGGACAGGCAAAAGCTTAGAAAAGAACTTCTGATGCTTCACAAAATGCAGAAAAATTCTAGTGATGATCATGATAATGATGATGCTCCTCAATTTCACAACAACCCAACCAACAATAGCAATATTCTAGATTATAATATCTCTCCTACTTTTCATACACTTTACCCTCACTCTCCTCCCATATTGGCTCATCAGGTACACACTATTGTATGCATTATAGATACTCCCTCAGTTTCATTTTATATGACACCCGTTGAATTGACATAATATTTAAGAAAAAAAGAAAATTTTTTAAAATTTGTGGTCTAAAATCAATCTTAAATATTTGTGTGACTGTGAATCATTTCATTAAGGATAAAAGAAAAATTTTAAAGTTAAATTGTTTGTAATTAAAATAACGTGACATTCTTTTTGAGACGAACCAAAAAGGAAAGAGTGTCATATAAAATAAGACAGAAAATGTAATAATTATCTATGCATTACTTCTAATCTTAGGAGTCGCTTTGGTATGCTGGATAAGTATATATAATTTTAGAAAAAAAATTTAGTAAATCAAGAAAGTTGTATTACTTTCTTCATTTTATTTTACTTGATCCGTATAGGCTATAGTGAAAAACAGATATTTCATTTTACTTTATCTATTTTAGAAAACTAAGAGAATTTGGTTACCTTTTTCTCATTCTAAGTACTAAATAACTAGATAAAGTAGTAGTACTGAAGTTTAGAGTTCCCAAGAATCATTGTTAAGGTTGATTTGGTAAAAAAAACACCTCTAATATGAGTATTTATGATAAAATGCTCATATTTAAAATTATTTCTTAACAAACATACAAATCAAAATGGATAAAAAGTACTGTCTTATCCCTTGTTTAGTTACTAATGGGATAAGTTTTGCCATGATCATCATCACAACAACAACAACAACATGCCCAATGAAATCCCACAAGTGGAGTTTGAGGAGAGTAGAATGTACACAAACTTATCATTACCTCATAGAAGTAGACCTTGCCATGATCATTATCCAAATAAATTATTCCTGCCAAAAGATGCAATAATAGTCTTAATATTAGTTTATATCATAACAAAATAATGTAAATGACAAAAATGTCCTTGAGGTCCCTTTACCTGACACTTTCTTTTTGATAGTTTGTACAAAAAATGGTAGCAGTCCCTTTACAATTAATGGTAAAAGTCTATTTTAGACTATAAATTTTAATTTTTTTTTTCCTTTCTTAAACTTTGTAACCTTTTTTATTTCTCTAATATATTATTATCTTCTTTCTAGGCTGAAGGAAAAGACACATCATCATCAACTCAAATGATGAACAACATGGGGAATGTGGATTTTCCAAATCAATGTGTCATAGAGAATGGCATGATAAGAACAAATGTCCAAGGTTGGATCTTGATGATGACAGACATGGCCTCAAATTCTATTCCCTCTTGCAGCAACAAGCCTCTTGAAACCCTAGAACTTTTCCCTATCACAGCCACTGGTATTAAGGAGTAGGGACCTACTATATTAATTGTTTCTTGATGAAATATTATTGTGTACTAGCAAGTAAGTTCTTTTAGCATTAGAATAACAACCTAGCTATTACCTTTAAACTTTGGGTTATTGACTAATGTTGTTAGTTGCAATGTTGCTCAGATTCTAAATTAATAATGTTATTTAGTGTGTGTTGGATTCTTCAAAATTAATGTAGTTTTGGAAGATCCAACCCTAGTATGACAGCATTCTGAAAAGTTCGAGCAACATAAGTTATTTGTATGATGACCATACATAGATTTGTAAAATATTTGATCATTCTAGAAATTCAAATTTATAATTATTAACGTTTTGTGTTTGAGTCTTATATACATTGTTAGTGTTTTGTTTTGGTGCTATCAGACCATATATGATATAAGACAAGTTACGAGCTATAATTAGTACAGATGGTCTGAAGGTATAAATATTTCTTATTATAACTAATTAAACTCTAAAGTTTCATATATATATATAGTGAAACTAGTTATCTAAAAAGGTAAATATGTTGTTATAACATGTAATACAGAAATATAATATGTATGAAGATACGATCTTTAAATCTACTCAATTCTAAATATTGACTCGTGAAGAAGGATTGTTTAAGATCGATTATATATAGTGAGTATAATTGATTCCTCGATCAATGTGTACTTTGACATTCTTTGACCCTCTCAAGACTCAATTGGAGTGACATTCTTTGACACCATTATAGGGATTGATGAGTATAACTCTCATATTATGCCAAGATATATTTCTTAGATCTAGTTAACTCAACATTAAATATTAAATTATGAAAAATAAATTGTCTTAAACCATATAAGAAGACTGTAATCCATTCCTTCAACATGTATATATATATATATATATATATTAATCCGCTTATTGGTTCTAGTTCAATATTCTAATTTTTCATACCCATTTGTATTATAATTTCAAATTTTGATATGAAATCAACATTTATTTATAAAATCTGTATGCACAAAATTTCAACTTCAATTTTAAATTCTTCAAAAAATAAGATCTCAACTTTCAAATTATAATTTCAATTTCTTTAAAAAATATAAAACTTGAACCATAAATTTATATATTATAAAAAAGATCCATCATTTAAAATTTTATAAAGAAAAATTCATGCTCGACCTGAAAAAATTTATACTTGTATTCTTTCTATTTTTTAAAACACATCTCTCATCTAAAAAGCATATATGAAATGAAGAAAAATATATATGAAACAATGAATTTAAATAAAATGTAAAATTGAAACTAAAAAAATAATTTGATATTTCTTTTATGCCGCCAATTTAATGAACTTCACCATTGTGCTCACATGTGTTTGTAGTATCCAATGTTGTGTGTTGACATTAATTGAGTCATGACAAAAATATTGCGTAATTTTCTTTGTTACTATCATTCCATCGTAACTTATATTTAAACGATCCTTTAACATAATTATATTACATTTTAAAAGGTGGTACGTACTTAATAAATGACAACCATGTAAAATTCCTATTTATAACTGACAAGATAATAATTTTTTGTTCCCTTAGTTATGCCATTTTAAATATTGCAGACATGACAAGTAGACAAGGACGACTTTTAGTGGTTTAAGAAGTAACACATTTCAACAGATCAATAGTTTTCTTGACTTGCAATAGTATGAAATAAGAAAAAATCGTTTTGTATTTTTGTACTGCACTTTCATTGTAATATTGAATTTTCCTAATATGTCATATAGTTGGCCTATAGAAATTAAATTTATTTGTTAGTCTTAATTGACCAGTCTTCATCAGCTTAGGCCTCAAATTCTATCACGAGAGCGTCACATACACCCTATTTTCAGTAGGAACTCAGCATTCTTATTGAGATCTTCCCATCATTCTACGACAAGCTCTAAAAAGTGCCTAGCTACAATATAAAATTGAGAGTTGTGCCTTGTCAAATTCTTCACGTTTCATTCTCATTTCGATGTGAGATTCATCTTATGATGTGTCATGTGTATCTATTTTCAGAATCTTTCTAGTCTAGAAGAAGCGTGCTAGTCTTGCTTGTCCCACCCTCCATCAAGGGCGCCATAACAAACACTTGGGAATTGAAGCTGAAACTATTTCACTTTTTAAAGAAATGATCCTTTTTTAAGTTAAATAGTTTAATTTCAATTTCTCATTTTACCCTAAATAAGAAGCTTTTATAACCATACAAAAATTATTCTAGGCAACAACACAATGACAAAAAGAATTATATAATGTAGAGGAAAAAAATGATAACAAGGTGATTGAGATCTTTATTTCATGACGCACGAAGATGTCAATAGCTTCAACAAGACCCAATAAATTTAAGAAGAAGTGATATACTATATATCAAGTGAGGAGTCAGGTTATCACAATTACTTTTGAGTCTAACTTTTGTATATCGATAGTGTATAAATTATTTATATTATTATGTTAGATTTGACTATATTAGATAATTTTTCATAAAAAATCAGATATGATGATCTAAAAAATAATAATAATAAAACCCTATTATGATCAATTCAATTGACCTAATTATGCAAAAGTACATTAGAATGTTAGTTTATTTAACATAAATCCATTGCATTTTGTGCTTTTATCTTTTTGTCTTTAGAATGTGCTATATATACACTCATCTACTAGATCAAGTATCAGAAGTTCATTAATCCTTATTGGGCTTCAGATAAATATGGCTCAAAATCTTATTTCTGATCTACCTGTTGGACCAAACAAATATGGCATAATACTCAAATTTGACCCTCAACTTGGTGCGAGATTGCAAATTGGAATTCAAACTTTTGACTTGCATAAATATGATTTCCAACTTGACAATTCCTTAACAAGTAGGCACAGGTTGCTGAGATGACACAGTGCGTGAGTTACACGCAAATGAGGCACATGCATGATCCTTTTTTAAACGTTCCAATGAAAAAAAAGGATAATTTGACCCTTTTACGCCTGCTATATTTCTCTCTATATATATATACTATTTATTTTCAAATTAACATACACTTTCTTCTTCTTCTTTTTATTAAAAATACACAAGCATTTGCCTTTTTTTTACATATTTTTTTTACCTTTTTTGATAAATAATGAATTCAAATATTTTTTGTCATTATGGAAAAATAGCAATAATGAAGATTTCTTGGTCTATACATAATCCAGGTCGTTTGTTTCTTGGATGTGAAGATGGTCGAGTAAGATATAATAATTTTTTTGTTTAAATTTTAATATTCAAGATTCAATTTTTATGGTTATTTTGTTGTTTGTAAACAGGTTGGATGTAAATTTTTTAAGTGGTGCAAAATAAATTATACTGAACATACTAGAATTGCGATTTCGAGATTACATAAAAGACTAAAAAAGCATGATGAAGAAAAGAAAAAGATAAGAAGGAACTATCGAGTTTTGTTGATCATTGTGATACTATGTTGAGTTTATAGAGAGTTCTTTATGTAGTAATTGTTATTATGTTAATTTTCTAAATTATTTTGCTTTTCAAAACTATTTTGATTGTTATGTAGTTATTTTTGAGGGATGACTACTTTTATCTCTCGTAAAATAATGTAAATCAATTTAACTTAACAAATGTTTAGCTTTATTTTTGAATAAGTTTGTCACACTTCAATAAGCATATATATCACAAAACAGTTTGCACATAATGTTATACATAGATCAACATCACTTCAAAAAGCATCAACTTAACATAGTTTATGTACCATAATGGTATCAAAGTAATTGTGCAAGCAACTAAATATACATAAGTTGTTTATCAACATCATTATTTTTGTCTTGTTTTTCACCATGAAAATACATAATTAACACTGTTGGAATGTTATGGAACCCACTTGGATTTGATTTGCAATTTTTTCGCTGCGACATTAGTTGAAGTTGGTTTCCAGTCGTAGCATTCTTTCCTTTCCATTTCAAGCCAGGTGGTTTGAATCCAAGATCAACATTTTTTTGTGATGCATCCTTTAATGACCCACTTGAAATCACTCTTTCACTTGCTCTTCTAGGCTGCATTATAAGTTTATATAATTTAACAAGATAGATAAATAAAGATATAAAAGAATCGTGAAAAATATACTTACATTAATCACTTGTCTTTCGGATTGTGTATCTGTGTATACACCAAATCCCATAGTTGCTGAATTTTTTACTCTAGATAAATTTGTAGCACTAGTTGGTTGTTTTCTCTTAGTTCTTGTAACTTTTGAGGATTTCAAACACAAAGAAGTTGAATGTTGAGTGCTTGATTGTTATGCAGTAGAGCGTGAAGGTTGTCCAGTTGAATATAAACTGCTTGATTGGTGTGTAGTGGACTGTGAAGGCTGTCCTGTGGGCTGTGAAGGCCGTCCTGTGAGCTGTGAAGGTTGTCCTGTGAGTTGTGAAGGATGTGGAGTGGACTGGAAGGTTGTAGAGTGACAGGTTAATCAAGAAAAAAAATTAGACTAAATAAACATCATAAAATGAGATGGGAATATTGTTTCTTACCATTTTACAACCTCTTTTTTTTGTTATGCCCAACTTGATGGCATTTGGAACATGTCATTTTGACCCCATTCTTTGATGCTTTCGCCCACTTCTTTTTTCTTGGTTCATCTTTATCTTTTCTTCTACATCTGGATGGTCTTCCAGGCATTGGCTTCACTTCAGGGGGCTCAATTGGTGGGTTGTTGGTTTCAGGCTACATAACCATATTGGTTATAAGCTATAAGAAGTACTTATAAGCTTTCAGGAATGTATCTTTTCTGTACAAATGGTCCATATAATCTTCTGGTTCTTTACCCATGTGATACAAAGCACAAACTACATGTTGACAAGGAATACCCCTCAACTGTCACAACCTACAGGTACAAGTCTGCCTAACCATGTCAACTACATGTCTATATTCTCCTTCTTGTATCTCAAATAATATGTCATGATTCCAATTCAACCTTAGCTTCCTACCAATTTCTTTTATTTTCCTCCAAAACTTGCCTTGCCATAGGTGAAATATCACTAGTCCAAGTACTTGCAAACTTAATCATATCTTCATGCCTATCCATCATTTTGTGTCTAATATCTTCAAGCATACTAATCACAGATTTGTGCCTAAGACCAACAATCCATGAATGAAATGTTTCATACATTGTTTTGCACCATATTACACTTGGATGTTTCACTAAATAAAGCTCTACACCAAAATTCTTTGTTGTATACAAGTAGAGACTCACATATTCTATCACCAAGCTTTCCAAAATATGTAAACTCATCTTTCAATTTTACCTGAAAACTAGCTTTGGCACATCTATGAAATGCTTTTCTCCTCTCTTCACCTTTTCATTTCTTTTGTCAGTTTGCCCAAATGTGTCTTGCACACATTCTTCTTTCAGCAAAAGGAAGTAACTCAGCAATAGCTGACTCAAGTACTTACAAGGAAGAAACAAAATTCAACCTTGATCATGAATAGCAAATAAGACAAAAGGCCAAATTATTGAATGGTAACTTTCATCTGCAAAAAGCCAGATTTGGCATTTGAATAAATCACATGATTTTACTAGTTACTATCTTTACTATCAAGACATATCAAAATGGTGAATGAGATATTGAGAATTTGTCAATCTTAAAAATAAGTCTTCATTGAAAATAATATAAACAACCAGAAAGCCATGTGAGAAAGTTACCACAACTCAAACATTCACTAAAAATTAAATAATTATATCAAATGATCTAGTAACTGAAGGAATTCGATTTTGCTCACAACTTCATACCTCTTAAGGAGGAAGAGTAAATCAAGCATGATAATTGGTTAAGAAAATTACTAACTCACTCAAATGATGCTACAGTACATTAATACTTAGGATTTCAATACATTTGACTCTTAAATAGGGATATCTCATAAAATATTAATCAACCAAAATTATAGTAAGCTAGTTGAGAAAACTTATAAATAATGAAGTGAACATTTAAAGATTAAATAATAAGGAATGATTAACCTTCCAATTAGCTGGTAGAGACAAACCAGAATGGGTGCAAAAGCAAAGGAAAAGGCTGAAGGATTGTGACCATGCTCCTAGAGGCAAACTATTTGAAATCTACAGGTTCTTATGGCCATTCAAAACTAAACAAGAGCATTTGCTATTGGGTATTTGAGAAAAATGATCAGGACTACAAATGTATTTAAATGAAAAAAACTTAGTGCTTGACAATAAAATTTCATCTGCAAAAAGCCACATTATTGAATGGTAACAGAGTTCAATCAGTGTTTCGCTACTCAGCAATTCAAAATATTGAATTTACAGAATTTAATCAATAAACCAGAATATAAGAGTTCAATCAAGAAACCAGAATTTATAGAGTTCAATCAGTACAATAAGCCATAATTCAAAAATATAAGAGTTCAAAAATATACATCAAGCTTATAAGTACAGGAAACCAGAATATTGAATTTACAGAAGGCAAACTGAAACTGAGATGAGATGAAATAAGTACCTTTTGCATATCAGACATGATGGTTATACCATATCCATCACCAAGATGTAAATCTTCAATCAGGTATCTTAAAAAACCAACTCCAAGAGTGTTTGGTTTCTTGATCCACCACTGCCAAAGCTATTGGATAAATTTGTTGGTTTTAATTTCTTCCAACAGCCACTAATAGCTCTCTTTTATAAGCACCCTTCGAAAAACAACCATCTAGGCCTATAATCTTCCTACAGCCTTCCAACTATCCATTCTTCAATGTAGCAAAGCATACGTAGAAGTATTTAAACAATTGTTTGCCAAGAACTATTTAATTATCAGTTCTCACCCAACAAGAATTTTCCAGATTTGAACTCTTAATCATATCATCATAGTCCAACAATCTTGAAAACTCAAGCTTCCAATCACCCATGAATTTTGAAATTATATTTTATTTTGCCCTATAACATATTGATGTTCCCACCTTTAATCCTCATTCGTTTTTTATTGTTTCTTGAAGCTTATGAACTCTAATGTCAGGTTGAGATATTATTCTATCCCTCAACTTTATTTTCATATACTTTGCTGTGCACAATTTGTTCATGTTCTTTGTAAAATACCTATGAGCAGGATAGTGCTTTTTCACATAAAAATCCCATGTATCTTTATCCAAACTAGCAAACACTTCCCTTCACCCTAACTCTATGACGTTCATTGGGTTTAACATTTAATTGAATTTTATTTTGCACAGCATAATCAACCAACCCTTCTAAATTGAATTACACTCTAAAAAATCATTCCCAATTCAAATAAAGATATGGTAGAAGAAGGATCATACCTTAATTTGTTACTTTTTCTTCTTGAAGGTAGATCCACACCTTGTTGTGCTAAAACATCGAGTTCTTCATCACTGTTTTCACTAGGTTCATCTCACGAAGCAATAAACTCTTCATTAACTCCTAATTTACCTTGATATTTGGCTGTCTTATTGGTGAAAACACCTTCAAAAACTTTATCTATCCCAGCCTCTTCAAGCTCAACTTCTGCCTACTTGGATTTGTCCTTACACTTTATCCTTCCCTCTCCAGTTTCACTGCTTTTTTGTTCTCTTTGTTTCTCCCTGAAAGTTCTCAATTCTTCATCAACTTCACTAATCATCTTGATCTGGTACAATATCTGAGTCATCCTTTTCATAGTCATCAGAATCACTAGTTTCTTCCTCTAAAGATTGTTCAATTCCACCTAACTCATCGATATCATCATCTAATAAGAAACCCTAGACACTATCTCTGTCTTTACATTAACTTTTGGACCATACAATGGTCTCAACTGACTTGTAGGCCCCACCTCTCCCACATGCAGATGCTTTAAGAATATATTGAAAGTCGACCCACTCCATAAATCTTTAATACAATTATATAGTTGTTTGTCACTTTCTAACTTGATAAATCTATGGGTAATAGGATCTTCATTAAAAACTTCCTCAACTTCATCATACTCAATATCTTTTGCATATGATTTCAATTCCGTCAAAGAGAAGTGATCCTTGTCTTTGGAGAAGACACATTTTCCAGACTTCAAAACATATCTACCTTTGTAGAAGCGATCACCATGGTGGAAATTGCTATAAGATGACCCATATTTGTAGAAGAAAACTGAGATTACAACAACAAATTGAAATTACAACAACAGACTTCAAAAATATCTACCAAAAACTCAACTTTAAAAATGAAAAAATCAAACATGCCTGACTAAATCGAAGGACGGCAGCAACAAAAAATGCAAAGTTTGATAATTTTCTACAATGAATCTTCACTGATTCGTCACTTGTAATCGAAACAGTCGGAATCGTTAAGAACTTGTGTGTAAATTAAGGTTTTCTGTTAAGTGAAAGGGGGCCAAATGAAGGTTTAACATGTTTTGCCTCTTTTATATTTTCATTCTTTTTAATTTTTTTAATTGTAATATGTGTAAATTAGGGGTACGACGTGTACAGATTTTGCTTGCATGGACGAACATGGCATCGCAACATTGGACGGAAAAAATACATCATCTCGATTGTATCTCACGCGCTTAGGCAGCATGGACCTTGTGTTTAAATGTTCACGAATTGGCAAGTTAAAGTGTCTATTTGTACAAGTTGAAAATTTGAGTTTCAATTTATAATTTTACTCCAAATTTAGGATCAAATTTGTGTATTGTGCCTATTAGAAATAGGCTATTTCAACATATTAAATGTTTCTAGCTGTCCTATAACGTGTCTTTTTTTTGGCTTCTCTTTCTCTCATCTCTGCTTCTAAGAACAAAATGTTGCCGGCTTCAATATATTACTCCAGATGCTCTGTACGTGTCTTTGTCCTTTTTTCTCTTTCTCTTTTTGCCTAAATAAAGTGAAATACAGTACAAATCCAAAAAAAAATTGTGTAGCTGTTAACAAGGTTTCAGTGTTCCTGCAGGTATTTTCTCCATCAATGGATTTGATATTGAGTATTTTGCATTGGGGCTTTTATTTTTTCCATTTGGGTTTGTTGTTAATGTTCAATTTTTTGGGGAGCTTTGAAAATCTCAGCAATCTGTTATGTTCTTTCTATTCTGTCTTGAGTTTGATTATTGATTCTTTTCAATATCTTGTTGCCATTGCATGTTAGACGTTTGATAAAAGTTGGCGGGAAAAAACATAGTCTTTGTAGTATCTTGGTGCTATTGCATGTTAGGTGTTCGACAAAAGTTTGCAAAGGAGATTTTTTGTTGTTTTGTTTTAGGCTCTAGCGACTTAGAAATTGGTTGCTCCTTTACCTATAATTTAATGTTGTTTTTATGCTACGTTGGCTGGTGTGGTAGTTCTACCTTCGATCTTCAATTATCTGTTCATGGTCGTATCCATTCATTGAATTAGTATAAATTTGTCATAGTTATATCTTATGAATTTTTTAGTCTTAAACATGTTATGGATGTGGATGTTAAAGAGCTATTAAATATAGGAAGTGATTTGTCTAAGAAACAAACTATAAAGGAAAATAAAACATGTAATTGAAAACAATACAGTAACTGGAAAACAACGAAAATCTACAACCCAAAAATAGTATCAAAATGTTGGGAATTTGCCATTCCAATGAATATGATAATAATAAAGAGTTGTATTATATTTCACTCACCTTGCCACCAGTGATATGCGGCAGAAACTTATCCTCAAATTCACGGCAAAGCTCAAGTGCTAAGGCTTTGGTACCTTCAGCACTATGAACCATTTGCTCTCCAAGCCTAACCAACTCATCTTGTACAACTTGAGACTTCCCCTGAAGCTTGTAGTAGAAAAATTCCAAAAATGATTCCATAGATGGCACATCAATAAAGAAAGGATCAATAGATGACATAAGTAAAAGCCTAACCAATTAAAAGAACACCAATATTATTCCATACTGAGGAGAGAAAGTTCATTTAACAAGGAAATCCTATGGATGGAGGAATCAGGAGAAGCAAATATGAAGGCTTTCTTCCACAGTCAATTGTGGAAAAGGCAAATCATCTTAGGATAAGTTTTCCGATCTTTGATCCTCCGATTCAGCCATGAGAGACTCTTTTAAGTATTGCAAAAGAAAGGAATCCAATAACTTTGATAGTATGACTAAAAATATTTAAAAGTTCTTGTAAATCACTAATAATCTTAGATTAGATAAGAAAGAACATCGCATCACCAATGACAACAACTATTAGTAGGAAGGCAGGCAAGGACAAAGAACTAGATTATCCGGATCACCAATGATTCTCTATTTAATTTCACGATTTAAATTATCCAGATCTTGCTTAAAACAACCTATCCTATTGTCTGAACAGTTGGAGTTCCATGCTGCTATCTTATCTTCCTTATCTCCTCATCTCCTGATTGTGCAAAAATTAGAAGGCTCAGGTAACTTTTCAACTGTCATGATCATTACAATGCATACTATAGATATACATAGTTTGATATATTCTTGAAAATTTTTCATAAATAAAGAAAAAGAAAAAGGATAATACATGATGACTTCGAAGTTTTAATAAGTGATAGTAATATTAAGAGTTGTAATGAGATGTTGAGGTAACTGTTGCACCTTCTCTTTTGGAGTTTCACATGCTGTGTCAGGAAAGCGACATATATGTTTATCATGTCTTCACACAATATGCTTATTCACATAGACTGTTTTCTTGATTTTTTTTTTTTTAAATTTTCCACGGTAAAATGTGGTGCAAGTCACCATTAAGGCTTACACAATTATCACCTAAAGCTTCAAAATTCACATGGTGATCATTCGATTTGAGTTTCCCTCATTTGTGCCATATGCTGGACTTGAGGAAGGCCGGGAACATAAGGTCTGTTGTTCGCAGTATTAACCTTCATTTCTATAATAGTTATCTTTACAGCTTCTTGTTAACAAAGCAGATCTTCTACCCATTTCTATCAGGTTGGTTTGCTGATAACATAGTTGCTGTTTTCCATCAGATCTCTTATTTTTGAATGTGCAATTATATGGTTCTTGCTTATCTGCAGAAAGAAATGGGCTGAATACTTCCACAAGCAAGGGATTCTTTTCTGTTCTGGCCAGCTAAAGCTGCCTCTGCTGCTAACAGTGCTTCACAAGTACCAACGAGCTCTCAAGAAGCAGGTGATACTTATACGAAAATATTTGGCAGGGAGGAGCTATTGGCCCGCTAACAGTCCGCAACAGAGGAGATAGTTTTGGCTAGGAATAGGTCATCAGATGCTGATGAGAACTTGTCAGCAGATGTTCATTCTAGAAGATGTGATGGTGGGTTTGTGAGTTATTCTACAACAACAATATACCCAGTGATATCCCACAAGTGGGGTCTGGGGAGGGTAGATTGTAAGCAGACCTTACCGCTACCTCATAGAAGTAGAGAGTCTGTTTCCTAAAACCCTCAGCTCAAAACCCATAAGCAGGAAGACTAGATATGACAAAATGAAATGTAAGGTAAGAGAACAACTAACAATGAATAGCACATGACAGTAAGTAACAATGATAAAACTAACACATATACCTCAGATAATGCAAAGAAAAGTAACAATAATAGTAAAAATAATACAAATGCTAATAATAATAATAAGAAGACGACGAAGGAGAAGAATAGGAAGAAGAAGAAGAAGAACTTAGCCTGCTACTCTAATTCGTGACCTCCACTCCTTTCTATCTTAGGTCATGTCCTCAGTGAGGTCGAGTTCCGCCATGTCCTGTTTAATCACCTCCCCCCAATACTTCTTCGGTTTACGTCTACACCTCCGAGTATCTCCCACAACCAACCTCTCGCACCTCCTAACAGGAAAATTGATACTCCTTCTCTGCACATGCCCGAACCATCGCAGTCTCGCTTTCCTCATCTTTTTGCTCACCGGGGCCATCTCCAGAGTCTCTCGAATTGCCTCATTCCTAACCTTGTCACTTCTGGTGTGACCGCACATCCATCTCAGCATCTTCATCTCTGCGACATGTATCTTTTGGACATGAATATTTTTAATTGGCCATCACTTCACCCCATACAACAGTGCCGGTCTAACCACCACTCTGTAAAATGGACCTTTAAGTTTGGGTGGTATCTTTTTGTCACACAATACTCCAGAGGTCAGCCTCCATTTAGTCCATGCTGCCCCAATACTGTGTGTGACATCATCATCGGTATCGCCACTATTCTAGATGATGGATCCCAAATACGTAAACTTATTCCTCTTGGATATAGGTTGAGTGGCAAGTCTCATCTCAGTGTTTGCCTCCTTCCTCTCTACGCTGAATTTGCACTCCAAGTATTCAGTTTTGGTCCTGCTCAATTTGAATCCTTTGGAACTTATTCTAATGTTGGGAAAAGTTCAACCATTAATGCTTTGGTTGGGGAAAAGCGAGCTGGTGTGATTCCTGGAAGACGAAGCATTTCCAAACACTTGTGGTTTCTCCTAAACTTACTATATGTGATTGCCCTGATTTAGTGTTTCCATCATTCACAAGTTCAAGATATGAGATGATTGCATGTGGTGTTTTGCCAATTGACCAGATCACTGAGCATCGAGAGGCTATACAGTTGGTGGCAAATCGAGTCCCTAGAAAAATTATCAAGGAAGTCTACAACATATCTCTGCTGAAACTAAAGCCATATGAGCCAGTCTTGCCCACCTATTGTGAAGGATTGTACAACGTTGGGCCCGCGCGTGATCCTAGTCCTTATAGAAATAGGATAGCTAATCATGTGTTAGCATTTAGAATAATATGAATATAAAATTCATATTTGTATTATGTATGATTTCTTGTTCTCCAATAATAGCATTTTTAAATATGAAAGTTGCACTCTATCAAGAAAAAGGAACTTGGAAAGATCCATTGATTAAAGTGAAGGTCTATGGACATACTTGCTTTACCTTTTGAAATCATGTTCAACTTAAATATTCTTTAATTAAATATACATTATTATAGGTCACGGGTTCAAGATTTGAAAATAATCTCTGGTAGAAATATAAAGTAAGATTACGTACAATAGATTCTTATTGTCAGGTCCTTTCTCAGACCCTGGCATTGGGTGTTGTAGTGTGCCAGGCTTTCCTTACTAAATATACATTATTATCACATGCTCTGTCAATCTATGTTGAAATAGTTATATCACTTAATTTTACTTCTCTAATCACTTAATATTGAGCATTACAATATGTCTTGGAGGGGAGAGAAGTTCCTAACTATTATTGTTGAAACAAAAGTTCTCAATGTTAAACTCTTGGCAATGATTAAACTTCTTTTTTATTTCAATATAAGTTTTTCCATATCAATTTTTATATTTTTTGGTCAAATGGTTTGTCTAAAATAAGTTATTAATGAAAGAACACAACTATTTAGAAAATACACAATATAAAATATATATTAATTTTTATTTAATTATTATATTATTAGTATTAGGGAAAAAGACTCAAATATGTCATCGAACTTTGAGAAAAGGCTTATTTATGTCATCCGTTAAAAGTTTGGCACTATCTAGTTGCCGTTTGAGAAAAGGCTCATCTATGCCATTATTTTATAACTTTGGTGTTGCAAAATCACTCAAAAAACTTTTACCAGTTTTAAATTAGAGCTTTGGATCAAATGTACTCTTTTTGTTCATTTTTTCTTCAAGAACACCAAGAATGCATGAAGAACACCAAGAACTCCTAAATTTTCACCTTCTTCAAATTTTCACGAAATCACCCCAACTTTCAAGAGTAGCATTCTCGGCTCCTTCGAGGTAGATACTAAAACTCAATATTTATTGAACTCGAATTCAACCTAACTCCACAATACCCACTTGACATTTTTCTTCAAAGTTTGAAATTTGAAGAAAAATTCTACCATTTAAGGAGTTTAAAGTTTTGACACTTTGGAAAAAAAATTTCAAGTAGTTCTTGTTAAGTTGGGTTAGCTCAAAAGATATTGAATTTTAGTATCTAGCTCGGCAGAACGCTACTCTTGAAATTTGGGGTGATTTCACGAAGATTTGAAGAAATTGAAAATTGAGAGCTCTTGGTGTTCTTCATGTGTTCTTGAAGAAGAATGTGCAAAAAGAGTACATTTAATCCAAAACTCTAATTTAAAAGTGTCAAAAGTTGTCTGAGTGGTTTTGCAAAACTAGAGTTAAGAAGTAATGACATAAATGAGCCTTTTTCTCAAACAACAATACCATAGATGAGCCTGTTTCTCAAAGGGCAATGACATAGATGAACCAAACTTTTAACAGATGACATAAATGAGCTTTTTTCTCAAAGTTTCATAGCATTTTTGAGCCTTTTCCTTTGGTAAGGATATTCTAGTCTTCTAATTTTTGTTTTAGTTAAGGGCCTTCCCACATGAATTCCGAGTCATATATACTACATAATATAAGCTTTTGTGAAAAATAAATATATTGCATATTATTTTCATATGAATTTTAAAGTATATCTTTATTTACAGGGAAGTAAGTTAATTCTCTAAGATAAACACATATTTCATTATGGATTAACCTAGAATTCTGAATGTATGACATTGTCGTGAAATCCTTTATAGGTCATTCTTATAACATTACATTTTAAGCCATTTGACGCATACAAATTTCTAAATAGCATGATGAGAATTTTCTTTCAAAACTAATATGCTTAGGGAAAAAAATAAAACTTATATAAATCATTTATTGGTGTTTATAGACACATGTGTCTGTATATATATGTGCATTGTTGGAAATAAGAGGCTATATATTAGAGAAAAGCTTATATAGGTGGAAAGGATATTGAGAAGAGTGGAGAAAACTTATATTATATTGATCTTGAACTTTTTTTTTTGCTTGATTTCAAATGTGGGGAGAATACCCTTATTTATACTAGTACAAGGAATGTTCTAGAATCTAACTCCACTAACTAGTATCTAGATAGTTCTTCCCTAGATATTATTATGGACATTTTTAGACTAGAAATTTTACAAGATATTTCTAGACACTTTGACCCTACTACTCATTACAAGATACTTCTAGATAATAGGTTATTTATTGGACCAACACTTGTAAGTCCAACATCAAAAATTAAAGCCCAAATCTAGTTTAGTTTTCAACAGCCCCCCTTAAACTTGATTTGGTCATTCCGAGCATATCACGCAATCTCTGAAATGTTTCAAACTTTAGAGGCTTTGTGAAGATGTCCGCAACTTGATCAAATGTCTTCGCATACTTTAGTTGCACCTCCTTGTTTGCAATGCATTCCCTGATGTAATGATATCTCGTATCGATGTGCTTTGATCATGGAAGACTGGATTTCTTGCAAGAGCAATCGTTGACTTATTGTCCACATGTACCTCTATTGCCTCATTTTTTAAGAACTGAGCTCATCTAGGATTTTCCTTAGCCATATCGCATGACAAACACATGATGAAGCTGCTACGTACTCCGCTTTACAAATTGATACAGTTACAATGGGTTGCTTCTTTGAACTCCATGTAAACATTGTATCTCTCATGTAGAACATGAACCCACTTGTACTCTTACGATCATCAACATCTCTGTCACAATCGCTGTTGCTATATCCAATTAGCTTGAAGTGATTCGAAGGCGAATAGAACAAGCCAAAGTTGACCGTACCTTTGATGTAGCGAAGAATTCGCTTGGCTACCTTCATGTGGTTTATGGTTGGAGACTCTATATATCAACTCAACAAACCAACTCCATAGAAAATATCGGGCCTTATGCAATTAGATACCTCAAACTCCCAACCAAGCTTTTGTATTGTGTAGGATCTACTAAGTATCCTTCATCATTCTTTGATAGTTTAATATTGCAATCCATCGGTGTGTTCATCGACTTGCAATCACTCATATTTTTAAACTTCTTGAGCACATCCTTCGCATAACTTTCTTGGGATATGAATACTCCATCCTTTGTTTGTTTCACCTCGATCCCAAGATAGTATGACATAAGCCCAATGTCTGTCATCTCAAATTTTCGAACAATGGCTTTCTTAAACTCCTCGAACATTACTAGATTGCTACCTGTGAATACCAGGTCATCCACGTACAGGCACACGAGCATCACATCTCCATCTTTACTTACTTTGGTGTAGAGGGCATGCTTATGGGGGCATTTTTTAAAGCCGTTCTTTTGAAAGTACTTATCTATCCGGCTATTCCATGTTTGCGGTGCTTGATTTAAGCCGTATAAGGCCTTCTTCAACTTTAGCACCTTATTCTCTTGGCCTTTCACGATATTTCCCAAAGGTTGTTCGACGTACACTTTTTCCTCAAGGTGGCCATTTAGGAAGGCAGACTTAACATCTATTTGATAGATCTTCCAATTTTTTTGAGTCGCAAATGAGATTATCAGCCTTATAGTTTCTAGACGGGCGATAGGAGCAAATATCTCATCGTAGTTTACGCCGGCTCGTTGGCTATATCCCTTTGCCACCAATCTTGCCTTGTATCTTTCTACTTTACCTTTGGAATTCTTCTTGGCCTTGTAAACCCACTTTACGCCAATAGCTTTGTGCCCTTTTGGTAGAGTAGCGAGCTCCCACGTATCGTTCTTCTTGATGACTCCAATCTCTTCATCCATGGCACATCTCCACTTCTCGCTTTGTGCTACATCCTCATAGCTTATAGGCTCACAATCGGCTAGAAGGTAGAATAATGTAAGGTCCTCCATAGATTGAGTTACCTCGTACAACTCCTCAATGCTTCTTGTGCGATGTTGTAGCCTACTTGACTCTCTTTCTGAAGGTGGTGTTTCTTGTCCTCCACGTGTCGGTGATAATGGTGGTGTAGAAGGTTTTAGAGTCTCTAAGTTTTTTTCACTCCTTGAGATATCCATATGTATAAGGAAGAAAATTATAATTTTCTTCTTCTGGAACATTCCAATCCTAAGTTGCTTCTTCATTGAATACCACATCTCTACTTGAGATGACTTTACGAGTTTAAGGATTATAAAGCTTGTATCCCTTTGAGCTTGAATCATATCCCACAAATATTAATTTCTCGCTCTTGTCATCTAGTTTTGACCTCTTTTGATTTGGCACATGTGTATACGCCACGCTTCCAAATATTCGTAGATGTGAGATGCCCGATTTTCTTTCGTTCTAAGCTTCAATTGGTGTCTTATCTCGAACACTCCTTGTGGGAGAGCGATTTAGTAGATAAACTGCACAATCAATGGCTTCAGCCCAAAACTCCTTAGGCATTCTCTTGCTCTTCAACATTCTTCTATCCATGTCTAAAATCATCCTATTCTTTCTTTCCTCCACGCCATTTGTTTTGGGGAATATGGAAGCGTCAGAGGACGACGAAGGCCATTTCTCTCACAATACTCCTTGAATTTATTGGAAGTGAATTCTCCTCCTATATTAGATCTCATCGCCTTTATGGTAAGACCACTTTGATTCTCCACAAATGCTTTGAACTTCTTGAACATTCCAAAGACTTTCGACTTCTCTTTTAGGAAATAGACCCATGTCTTTCGGCTAAAATCATCAATGCATAGAAGAAAATATCTACTTTTACCAAAAGATGGTGGATGGATGGGTTCACACACATCCGTGTGAATAAGTTTTTAAGGTTTCTTTGCTCTATTAGAAGCCTCTAATGGAAAACTATTTTAGAAGTGTTTTCCTAGAAGGCATCCCTCACATATTTGATCCGGATGATTGATTGGAGGCAATACTTTCACCATCCCTTTACTTGATAAAAATTTTAAGCCTCCAAAATTTAAGTGCCCGTATATCATGTGCCAAAGCCATGAGTTATCATTGAAACAATCTTTCAAGCATCTTGGAATATCATGTTGAATATTCAATAAAAATATTCTATTGTTAGACATTGACGCTTGAGCAATTAATCTTTCATTTTGATCTCTTATACAAAGACTACGATTTATCGTGTGAATATCATAGCCTTTATCTAAGAGTTGTCCAACACTTAGTATATTGAACTTCATATTGGGCACATAGTACACATTAGAGATAAATTGATGCCCTCCATTGCTCAAACGGATTAGAATCTTACCTTTTCTTCATTGTTGAATGAGTTGTAGCCTCCTCTTCTTGCTTGTCCTCCTCGGCCTCGACCAGGGGTTTGTCCACGACCTTGTTGACTTCGTTGATGTACCCTTTTATCACTATCTTCTTTGAAAGAGAGTTTAGTTTATAGTGCTTGCTCCAAAAGCTCTTTACTTCTTTTGTTAAACCTCTCTTCATGGGCTTGTAGTGAACCCATGAGTTCATCAATAGTCATTGATTCTAAATTCTTAGATTCTTCAATGGCTACTACAATGTAGTCAAATTTAGAATCTAATGATCTAAGAATTTTCTCAATGACTCTAATATCACTTATAACTTCACCATTTCTTTTCAATTGACTGACAACTGCCAAGACTTTTGAAAAATAATCGAAAATTGATTCAAAATTATTTTTACGCAATATTTCAAACTCACCTCGAAGAGTTTATAGCCCAACCTTTTTCACTTTGTCAACTCCTTTTTAAGTATTCTCCAAGATCTCCCATGCTTTCTTGGCAGTAGTTGCACAAGCAATCTTCTCAAAAACTCCACCATCTATACTTTGTTGAATAATCGAGAGAGCCTTTTGATCATTGGTATTTGCTTGTTTTTGTTCCTTCGTGAGTGAGTCCTTGTCTTTAGGTTCCTCATAACCTTGCTCCACAATCTCCCATAGGTCTTGTCCACCTAGGAAGGTCTTCATTTGGATGCTCCATCGATCATAGTTATCCTTTTTGAGGCGAGGAAACGTGATGACATTGTTGGTCATCATCTTGTCGAACCAAACTCTGATACCAATTTGTTGAAAATAAGAGGCTATATATTAGAGAAGAGCTTATATAGGTGGAAAGGATATTGAGAAGAGTAGAGAGAACTTATATTATATTGATCTTGAACTTTTTTTGTGCTTGATTTTAAATGAGGGAAGAACACCCCTATTTATACTAGTACAAGGAATGTTCTAGAATTTAATTCTACTAACTAGTATCTAGATAGTTGTTCCCTAGATATTATTATAGACATTTCTAGACTAGAGATTTTACAAGATATTTCTAAATACTTTGACCCTACTACTCATTACAAGATACTTCTAGATAATAGACTATTTATTGGACCAATATTTACAAGTCCAATATTAAAAACTAAAGCCCAAATCAAATTTAGTTTTCAACATGCATGTGTATAAAGCAGAATTCCATGGACAACAACTGTTTTGTAAACTCTTGCAGGCTGGTGCCAGGTGCGAACCAGCCCGTCACGCCTTAGGGCGCTACTATATAAATCCTTGTTCTAACAAAAAACAAAGTGAATAAAAGAAATGAATGAGAATAAATTGACAATACATCTATTTGGGAAGATTACTTGGTGATAAATATATAGGAATTTGGCCAATTATTGCTCAAATTCCCAACATAGAGATTGATTCGGAGTACCTGTGATGGTTAAAAACAAATGACACGTGTAAGTTATTCTCACCAGCTTTTTATTTTTGTTTATTTCACTTTTTTATTTTACTTGTCTATGTAAATTTTTATAGATGAGTTGTAACATTTGGAGAAACATTGTGATATTGATAATTGGATAGGTGAAATTGTGATTTCACCTGTGGTCTTATCCATCATGTTTGTTTGGAAATGATGAAAAAGTGTACCAAAAAAAAATCATAATAAATTTCAAACATTAAACTTTATACTAAAAGCCTCTAATGTGAGAGGGTCTTTTTTGGCTTATGATACTACTCTTGCTAATATGTTTTCATGCATTAATTATTGAGATAAGTGTCAAAATCATACTTGAATTATACTCTTTTTTTGAATTCCATACCTAAACTATTCAAAGTTTGAGTTTTATACTTACACTATCACTTATAGTTTAAGAAACACACCTTTATCTTTTATTCGACTCTCACCCTGGTGTGCGTATTACACTCTGTCTTTTATTTTTTTAAAAATGCCACATCACACTCTACATGTACAAAATATTCCACCTTGGCAAAATATAAATAAATTATAGTACTAGTTAAAATTAAATATTAAAGTATTATTATTTTAATAAAATATTATAA
>JAOTQJ010000007.1:10678472-10699564 GCA_025642045.1 Solanum sejunctum
TTCCTAAAATTGAAACATTTCATTTTACTCACTGACTTGCGTTATTTTCCTGTTCATTCAGAAATATCGGCTTGCTAAATACCTTCCAGATTCCTCATCTGATGGTAGGATCCTTTGGAATTCAAAATTTCAACTATGTTAATTTTTTAAAGCTTTGTAGAGGCTTAATTCTTGAAAATGTGGTGATTTTAATGCCCCTCCAGTAACATATGTTCTGATACCATTTTTTACCTGCAATTGTGATTGCAAGGGAAACAATCTGACAAGAAAGAATCAGGAGATATGCTTTCCAGTTTGGATGGTTCATCGTGAGTAGATTTTCCCTGTTTGCTGGTAGTTTATTACATTGCAAGCTTTAAATGTCTCATTATTTAAAATTTCACTGTACTTTTCTGTATACATCTACCAGTACCTTTTCATTCTCCATTCTAATGATCTTGCTTTTTTAGCTGAAAAATCTTCTTAAACTGTTGTACATTCTGTGGTATTAATAATGTGAGAATTATTGCTCGTTTGTAGGACTGGTGTGCAGATAAATGAGGCCCTAAAACTGCAGATGGAGGTGCAAAAGCGACTTCACGAGCAATTGGAGGTATGTTCTCCTGGACTTCTTGAACACATTTGGAATGCATGTAATGTTTTTGGATAATTAAAGCATGGACGAAAAGTGAAACACACTGTTTGATTTGCAAGTTTTTCTCTACCTATTTGAGAGTGTCTTTTGACAGTTGCCAATGTTTCTAAGGAGATGTTAGGCACCTGTTTTCTTTTAACATCTTATTAACTTTTACTTTTACCCTTAAACTTGCCTTTAAAACAAACATGCGTAAGAAAAATGTTTCCCTTCTGTTACTTCTCGCAATACATTAGTTGAGGCTTAAATTTCTTCATATTTGGTTTGAATATCTCTAATTTTCAAATATTGTCATATCTATATACTATCCATTGTAGACATGAAAGAAGCTTTTTTACTTGTAAGAGCTGATTTTTGCATTCCGGTTTAGATTATCTTTTGGTTTAAACATTCCATTTAAGATGAATAATATAAAGTAATTAATTATCTATTTTCCTATGTATCATGGCTAAATTCTCATATTTTGTTTCTGATGGCTGTGGCACATACTTATGGTATGGACTTTGCCACCAAATGAACTGGCTTTTTATTTGCATCTTTGAACATTTCATTTGAAATCTATCTGTACTCTTTTTTTCCATCAAAAGCAACTATATATTGGGCAAACTGATATTTCTATATAATAGTAACTTGCTTCATTTTTACTTCATCTCATGCCGTCAGTTTGCTAAACAGGAAGTTGTGGGACCTATTAAAGAAGACCCTCCAACAAGACTTCCCCTGGAAGTTAGAATTAGTTCTTAGTATTTCGAAGGTTCACTTGTAATCACCTACTTTTTTTCTTACCTTTATAGGTTCAAAGACAGCTACAACTTAGAATTGAAGCACAAGGGAAGTACTTGAAGAAGATAATAGAAGAACAACAGCGGCTCAGTGGAGTTCTTTCAGAAGTTCCTGTTCCTGGGGTCACTCCTTCAGTAGCCGGTGACAATGGTTTAGATTCTGATAACCGGACTGATCCAGGGACTCCTGCACCAACATCCGAGTCTCCTCACATTGATACGTCTGTACAAGAACATGCCCGTTCCAAGAGCCTTTCTATTGATCAGTCATTCTCATCGCAACATGAGCCTCTTACTCCTGATTCTGGTTGCCGCGAGACTTCACCAATAAATAGCTCTGAAGGTGAAAGGTCATCAAAGAAACAAAGAGTGGGCACAAGTGCCATATCAACTAAAGCAGATATGCTACTTCCGCATCAGATATTGGAGTCGAGCTTCAGCTCACCATATCAGCAACCAAATCCTGTTTTCCTGGGGAGCAACCAATTCAACCTCTCATCAGGATTGTCTCTTGGCAGTGAAGGACCAAAAGTTTCTGGAAGCAACATATAGTTTACTCCATGTGTGACAGGACTTCAATTCAACTACTATCATGTAGTGTGAAAATATATGTAGTCATTTGGTCACAGAAGCTACTTTGCTTACTGAATGTGCTAAAGATTTAAATGTACTTGATTCCCTTGTAGTAATACTTTACAGTTCTTGGTTAATGACACTCTTAATCTTTAGGTGATTTTCTTTGATCATAGAGGTCTGAAGTTGTGAAGTGTTGCCTGCATTCTTTAATGATGCAGAGGCTCTTTGTTTACCTTCGTTACTAATAGAAGAGTAGATAGTCTATGGATCTCACCTTAGGTTATAGAAAGGTTGTTGATGGGTATTATCAGACGGTCCAATCCTAGTATAATGCTCTTCCAAATTTTTGTTGTTGGACCATAGATTGTACACGAGTGCAGATATAGGATTTAGTCGAGATATAAGCCTGTTGGATTTGTGACTTCATTGTTGGGTATGCCATTGTTTACACACCATATTCCGTTTTTGGAGTGAATCTTTTGTCTTTTTGAAGTTCACCATATTACTAGTCATTATAGTTATAATGATCTGTGAAGTTTTTCTTTGCATTTTTGGAATCTAATATGTCAAGGCTTCCGACTTTTTTCAACTATATTTTGAGAAAGGGTTAAAAAATGCGTTTAAACTATGTGAAATAAAACAATGCCCTTGGTATGAGTATTTTGATCCAAAATTGCCTTTATTGTTATTTAATGCACAAAAAATGTTCTTTTTTTCTTCCAAATACATATATTATTCATTTTCTTTTTGAACACATTTTTTTCCTATAAATATTTTTTATTAGCAAATGTTTATCATACTTTGATTAAAAAAAGTTTATAAATAAAAATATTTTTTATTTTATTATAATTGTTTCTTGTTATTATCTAAATAAAAATTAATAATGGATTAAATACAATCTTATACATATGACATATATTATAGTTATTTGGAAAAGAATATTTCTGATCCATTTAGTAGCATTAAGACATCCCTGGATCAAACTACTAATGACAGAGGCATTTTTATCAAAGTATTGATGGCAATGACATTTTTAGACTAAATTATAAACTATAAACAGAGAACATTTTTATTCAGGGTGAAAATCATTTTTACTTCCCCCCCACCCTTCCTAACTAAATTTTCAAAATGACTATTATACCCTCTCATAATCATCTTTTTTTACTTCTTCAAAGGTCGTGTATTCATTTTATTTATTTAATGTAATAAGTTTTTCATAAAAAGCAGAAATATTATCTTTTAGATGTAAAAAATTGAGAAACACCAATTAAACATATGAACTAATGATGTTCTACAATGAAGTAAATTAGCATAATGAGAAAATTAATTTTCTTAATAATAATCAAAACTCTAATACTTATACAAGTGAAATAGTAGATAATAATAACTATACAAATATATTTCAATGAAGGACAACTATAATGCCCCGATCGTTTAAAGGCTGGAATATGTTATTATAAGGTAAAATATTATAAAAGTGGCCTCGTATATTTTTACGACAAGTATCTTGGAGAATAAAATTTTCAAATTTTTTCTTATCTAGAAGGGTCCGCGATAGGATTGTATTGCAGACCTACTCCAGGATAGGCCAAAATCGTTCTTGGCTAAAATCTGGTCAGAATCCCACTTCGCTCAAAAATGACCTATGGTGAACCATCTCCGCATCGCGGACTTGGTCTATCATTTTTGTCCGATTTCAATTTTTAAGTGGGGGAACTTTGGACTTTTTCCTATGCATTAGCTAATGAAATTAGACATTTTTAGGACTAAAATCCTAATCTATAAACTACTCAAACCCCCAATTGTTCCCTCCTTCTTTCTCAGTTCACCTATTATAAAAAATTTTCTCTATACAAAAGCTCTCAAATCTCCATTGAAGACCATCAAACAATTTTTCAAGTTCTTTATCAAATTCAAGGATTTCCTCAAGTTTCCTCTAACTTCTTATCCAAGGTATGTAGTGTTTCATCAATGAAATTCTTCTCCCATGGAGCCCATTCCATTTCTCTACTCTTTAATCCAATTTCAAGTATGCATTTTTATGGGCCTTCTAAATTTTCATTCAATTGCATAAATCTTAATTTATTTTATGATTGTTAATCTATTTTGACACGAATTGATTATGAAACTTATGATTTGCATATGAATTCCCTACAATGCTATTTAGAGATTAAAATTTCATTATGAGCTTATTAAATTCTTTTTCAATTTCATAAATTAGGTTCCAATTATTGATTATTTACTCAATTAAAAATAAATTACTATTCAATTACATGATTTTGGTGATTTATAAGAAATTTCTCCTACAAGCTACTTCGAGTTCATGGTATTACTTATGAGTTTATCTTTTGATTCAATTGTTCTATCTATATAACTATGCATGAATTTTTCCTAATTAAATGATTTTTAGTCAATTGATTACGAATTCATACTTCTACCCTAATTCTTCTTTACAAGTTATGATTGTAAAATTTTAAGTGTTCAAGTATGTTTATGAACAAGGTGACTTAAGACTTTTGGGGTGACCCAAGACCTCAGAGGTGACTTAAAATTCTAATGACACTTTTAATTAAGGTATGATTTATAATAATGGAAAGCTTACACTCACACTATAAGAATTACATGAAATGGGCTATTCTATGAACGAATTTCTATGATTTGAATTGGTGATCATGACTAGCTTTTTCTACAAGATAAGTTTATAAAAATTATGAACTATGGTTTATGATAAGTCTTATGAATCTATAATAAGTTTGATTTTGTGACAAGTATTCTATGGATTTGACTTAGCACCGCATGAGGCTTGAGGTGGGAACTCAACCCAAGGGCTCTGTAGTAGTAATTTCCAAGTCTCATAACTATGTAGCCTCTATAGGATTACTTTTACTGATACGATTTCGATAGTGGATCTACATAGCTTATGACATCCAATTTTATGGGGTAGAGTTCTACCTTGGAAGTAGACTACTTATTCTTCGATATACGGGTAGATACTGGAATTCTATGTTATAGCTCGCATGATCTTATTGTTGAATACGATTGTCTCCCACATATGTATGACTCTTATAATGTTTACTTGACTACTCATAACCTCTACCTTCACATGATGTTCTATGATTCAGTTATGCATTAAACCCTACGATTTTACTATTCTTTTATCATGCTATTGAAATAGTCACTTGCACATTATGATTTATTATGCATTACATTGCTTATATACTTGATACATTCAAATGTACTAATGAAATACTCTTGCCTACATTGTGTCATAATGTAGGAGACAATTCCATTTTATTTTTTTACGCTTGTGGCTAGATTTCGGAGTTCATTTGAAGACTTTTTAGTGAGTCCTCATGGTTTGAGGGCAAGCCTAATATTTCTATATCTGTAACAACCCCTAGTTTAGGAGCCTAAGAGCACAAAAAGGTTGGGCAGAAAATGACCTAGAGTCAGTTTATGAGGGCTATGTACGACCTTTCGATGGATTTATGACCCGTAGGTCGGTCTTTAAACATCAACTTCAGGAAAGAGAAAAAGTTTTCAAGTGTAGGGTAAACCAGACACCCAATGATGGCCCGTAGAAGGGATGATGGACCATTGATACATTCGTAGATGAGGGCTTTACATGAAGAAAATTTGGAGTTTGCTGAAAAGTGGCTTACGATTAACAAGACGGTCCATAAATCGTATTTATGAGCTTTAGAAATAATTTTGTCTTCTCCATATTACTATATTTCTACCTTTGTGAATGAGGTCCAACTAATGAGGAAAAATGACTAAGTATAGAAGGACTTAATTAGTCCAACCACGGGTTATTGAACAAAGGATGACCTTAGAAAGGATTTTATAGTTTTGGGGTCAAAAAATCAATTTCAGAAGTTTTGGAAAAGTTATCAGGATGGATATGGACTATGGTCCGTGGTTCAAACCATAACCCATAATTGATCTTTCGCAGACTGCATCTGGCAGTTTTAATAAAGCGTAATTTTCTCATTTTTCACAAATTATTTTCCTATACTATGTCATTTTTAGGATTCAAAGAGGCCTAAATCAGACTTTAAACCCTAATAAACTCCCATTCCTTTCATTCTACATATTCCCAAAATCTATAAGACTTTATTCTCTCTAGAAGGCAAGGCAAAAATGAGCTAGGGTTTCAAGGTTCTTCCTAAAGGCTTCAAGTTAGTTTTTCCCAAGTTTACCAAGGTATGTGAGTTTGATTTGTGGGTCTCGTTTAAACCACAAAGTCCTTCATAATGTATATTACCTTTTCTTTAAGTTCATTAAACTAAATATGAATGCTAATATTGATTTTATAACATATTATGTTATTAAATAATCTCATTAATATCCTATGATGCTTTACTAAATATTTTACATGTATTTAAGTTAATGATGATGGACCCAATAATGAGTTTTGGTAATGATGAAGTGTGAGCTATTTTACATGTTTTAAATGGCTATATTTTCATGATTTAAGCATGATTATGTGATTTATAATTGTCCCAATTCAAAAGATTAGCCCACCTAGTTTCAAATAAAGCTTTACATGATTTATGAAGATTGTTAGGGCATTAAAGATGAGTTTTAAAGTTATGATTTGTCAAAGATCTAAGCATGTTGGTGGTTCCTTAAGTTCGAGCTACTGTTATGATTTACTACTTATAATTCTAAGTGCCATAATTTGACTAAGCTATGTTTTAAAGATTTCGTGGGATGACTTAGCACAAAATGTGACATTGAAGTAGGGTTCAGTGAGGGAACCTTAGTAGCAACCCTTTGTCGCATTAACTATGTGACACCATATGATCCCTTGTAGGCAGGGCTAGTGGATCCACATAGGCCATTTATGTTACATAAAAATGCATGCAAAGTGATCACGCTCAAGTTATACCTCCTAATTAAGGTATAGGCAATCACTATTCAAATATAGCACCTAACAACGATTAGGGTCAATCCTACGAGGAATATGGTCTAAGCTTGGAGTAATTAAAGAAATTAAGATGAATTAATCGAGTTACTTCCCAGAGAGGGGGTTTTTAAAGTAAAAGCAAAAATTAAACCGAAACTAAGATCAAACAATCACTGCAAATGTTATGAATTTAGAGAGAGAAGTAACTAGGGTATTGTGTTCCCCATGAGCTACTAACATATTATAACCTCATAATTATAATCTTTTCTAGTGTGAGCATGAATAACTGGTAAGTTATGTTCACCTAATTCCTTGATCCAACAACTAGACAAATTTCACCACTAAACTTGGTCCGTTTACGGGTGTCACATTACTAACCGTTACCTTGTCCCAATACAAGCATGCCTTGGTCTGTTTAGGTAGATTATAGGAGTGTGCTTACATCGAGTCATGTTAGTTTATCCCTTTTCCCGTTCATTACTCCCTTGGTCCAGTAAGTAAGAGTAAGGCGAGTTCTAACGTTTGCAACCATTAATAAGCAATTAAAATGAAGATACAAAATAATATATACATGCACACTTTCTAAGGATTACATATTATTTGATTTTACTTAGTTAAGTCTTCATGGTTCCTACAACCCTAGTTGTGGATTTAGCTACTCATGTTTGTCATAGATGAAAGAATCATATTATGAATTTGCATAATTGAACATTGCCAATGAAAAATTGAAGAATGTGAAATTTGAAATCTTCACGTAAATCATAATATTATAACTCGAAGGTAAAATCAAAAGTAGTCTACAAGAAATATCCAGGAACACGGTTAAACAAAGTAATAATATGAAGTCAAGAGTTCTGTACATCTAAAGTACCTAAAACCCCTATTTATAATAAAAGAAATTCAAATTCTAAATTGATTAGGAAAACTGGAATCAGAGCTTTTCATGAACGAGTTACGAACCATAGATGCATTCACGGCCTGTGAACTATCTTCGTAGATTTCTTCTTCAAAATCTATCTTGCTTGTACGAATTGCTTACTACGGCCCGTCAATTGACCTATGATCCATGAAATTATTCATCTTGTTAACTTTCAGCAACTATGCATATTTTCTGATCCTCAAAGCACAAACTGATGTACGAGCCGTCAAATGATCTACGACCTATCCTAGTAACACGTAGTTTCAAACTTTTGAAAATTATCCCTTTACTTGATCAGACCTACAAAACTCATCTACAGGTCATGAAATGAACTACAGACTATAGATGGTCACATGAAACCCTAAAAATCTGCAACCTATCCAAGTTAGCATAAAAACTCTCCGAGTCATGCAATCCTGCAAAATCAACATAAAAATACATCAAACCTACTAATATCGCTTTGAGAACACACAAAATTTAAGCTTAAATAATCAAAAGTATTGTATTTTAGTGGCACATCCACACCCTCAACTTAAAATTGTTGCTTGTCCTCAATTGACGAACTCAATCTAACATAAACAATACAAAAGCACATAAATCTCAATCTCATGGCATATATCATATCTCAATCAATCACAGATACCCATTCAAACTTATCATTGCATATATAAGATAGTTATCGAACAAACTCAAGTGGATCAATATGTGACAAAGTAACTTTGACTGACAAGGAGATATACATAAGCAACAATCACCGATATGGCCTATAATTAACAATGTAATTCAAGTGCCCTCACAAAAAGAAGTCCTATTTCTCATTCAAATTTATATACTCTAATTCAATGCTAGGGACTGACTAATACACTCATAATCACAACTGATATTAAAATACCATGCATAACACTATAAACTTGCCTCTCTATTCATGACCATGACATTTGACTAGTTGAACTAGGATCAGTATAGGACTTTCTTAGCTTATAAAGTAGGCTTAGGGGGCTTGGTATGATATTTTTGGAACATAGTGACTAATTGCCCTCCTTAACACTGCGATGTTCATACTTTGCCCTACCAACAATGATATTTTTAACTCATTGATCCCCTTTTCTTAATTCAAACACTTTTAGGTGCAATTATCATAATGTTCAACTCATTGCCTTTTATTTTTCTCAATTCTTTTTCTTTTCATCTCATATTTTTGGCATCTATTTATTTTTCTCGCACCCATTTTATATTTTTTCCTTTTTCATTGTATTACTATGCTTCCTTCCCCATGTTGCTGTGATTTCTTTGCAACAACCACCCTTATCTTAGGATTTTGGCTTGAATTGAGGAGAACAATATCCAACCTATGAACCAAGACCACTTTTGGTAGCCACCCCTAACTTAGGCTTTTAGCCTGGGTTGATGTGCACAATATTAAAGGAGGGACCAAGGTCAAATTCAAGATTACACAACCAAAAAAGGCCAGTTACTTAGGTATCTACAAAGAAAAGATATATGTATGACTCAAATGTTAGGATCAAGGGATACATACTACATTTGGTTGGTTATTTTAGATTAGGTGGACTAATATGAACAACGACCTATGATCCTTTTCTAACCAACTACCCTACAATATTAGTCAGAATAATAGAGCAAGTTCTGAATTAAAAAACGATATAAGAACTACACAATAATGCTCACACACACTTGGCGCTGACTATATGGTCAATACCAACTCTTAGATCATGCTTTTTATTACACTTAGCAGTATCTCATCAGAATAAACACTGTCAACTATTGATCTAATATGGTTATCATCAAAACTACTTATCAACACATCATAAATCTAAACAATAAAGAGGTTATCACTTTTCCATATAAAATTATATATTCCACAAATACCAGTACGCATCAATACTACATACACATCCTAAACATGCCAGTTTAATAGAAAGTAAATGTCTTCAGGGAAACAACACAGGGAAAAAACCCTGTAGAATCATAAACTGGAGTAAATATAGGTCTTGTTTACTCAGACTTCACCGAGGACTATAACCACCCACAACCCATCAAAAAATACTTGCAGTGTCTTCAATATAACAAAATAAAACAAACGATAACATAGGGGTCAGAAAGGAACATACCTGGGAGCCTAGGCGCCATTGTTAGTTTGTGTCTCACCATACTCAACTTGCTTGGTGGTTTTCTACTATCGTGGTGGCATATCCTAAGGTTATATCATCACTCACTATCTCCTGCTTTCGTTCACACTGAACTATCTAATCCTCACTGGAGGCTCATCTAGCCACCTCCATCTATTCACTCTCCTGCTTGCAGCTTCTCGCTTGGCAACATCAGGATTATCATCAGTAGTATGGCACCTCTTCCTAAAAGCACGAGCTGGAGGATCATCAATAAATAAATTTAGCACCTCTGAAGTGTCATCTAGCAAAGAAATCATCAATGATGCTGGAGTCACTGTCTTAATCTTATCATGAAGCTGATGAATCTCCATCAGGATGGCTATAATGTCTGGGACCTGAGCTAATTTAAGGCGGTCCTATAGCTGCCTCTCAAATACACCCATATGATCATGAAATAGTGCTAATCTCTCCTCAGGCATGGCTATAAAGTGCTCCTATCTTTTATGCTCAGACTTTGATATGGCCTTGCAATCCCAAAGCCTAATCTGCTACAATAACTTATTCAACTGAGATGCAGTGCAAACCTATCTTTGCACCAAAGCCTAAATAGACTCTATAGAGATATAAACCATGCTCACGGTTGATGTACTGCTAAAATACAATATTTTTGGTACTTAAAACTTAGAACTTTGTGTGTTCTCAATGCAATGTTGATGCGTTTTATGTGTTTTTGTATTTATCTTTGCAAGATTACAAGTTATCCATGATTTTGGGGAAAGTTACAGAAGTTGATGTAGATTTGCTATTATAGGAGACCCTCTACGGGTTATAGACCATTCTACGGACCGTAAGGAGGTTTCATAAGGGATTCGATTGAGAAACCAAGCTTTTGAAGTTAATTCTACGAACATATATATGAGTCATGGAAGAGTTTATGACTCGTAGAAGAGGATTCATGCCCTAAGGATCAGAATAAAGACTTTCTAAAGTTCATCAGACCAGACCCTCTTTATGAGTCGTAAACCATTTTACGAGTCATAAAGGTGTGTCATAAAGAGAAAGTGTTTTTTTCCAGCAACAATGTACAAGACCCTGATTACTGACCGTAAACTTCAATATGGTTCGTAAAGAGCTTTCGTGAGGCGTGCCGACCATTTCTCCTAAGTCATTTAAGATTTGACTTTAATTATTATAAATAGGTCTTTTTAGGTTATTTTTCAGAAGGCCTCATTAGTTTTGATATGTTTTAACCTAGTACTGAGAGAACACAATATTTAGAGAGAAAAAATTATAAGGGAGTCTTTGAGAACACTTGTGGTTGGATTTGACTTTAAAGCTTGTGATTCTAATTGTCATTGGATTGCTTGTTCATAAATCTATTATGTAAGTGTTTAATTATGTAATCTCAATCCATAATTTCTTCATGTACACATAGCATGGGTAGCGAAATCCACAACTAGTGTTATGAGAACCATGAACTACTAACAAAGTAAAATCGGATGATTCACAATTCTTGTAAGGTGTATATGCATGTATTAATTAACTCTCTTCGTTTTGTATATTTTCTAGTAATGGCTAACATTAGAACACCTTTAGTATTACTGACTGGATGAAGGTAGTAATAAATAGGAAAAGAGATTAATTAACAGTATTTGATTGATGTATCCTCGTCCAATCAATCAAACTAGGCCAAGGGGAGATTGTACTGGGACTAATAGGTAATGATTAGTAATGCACATTATAGAGATAGGCCAAGTCGCATAGTGAAATTCACCTCTCACCTTTGACCGAAGGACTTGGTGAACTTAAATTACCTTCCAGCATACACTAGACAAGAATTTGGTTATCCGGTGATACTGAGTTGGGGAATCACGGGGAACACAATACCCTAGTTGCTCTCCATCATTGACTTTTCTCTCGTAATAGTTAGTTTTATTTTCTTATTGATTATTGGAAACTTCCCCCCTTTCCCTGGGAAATTTTGTTGGTTAATTGCTTGGATTATAAGTTGGTGAATTTTTGTGAGTATACATATTCTCTATGGGATCGACCCTAACCTTTGTTAGGTTCTATATCTTGATAGTGACCACTTTGTCCTCTAAAAAAGAGGTGTAACTTGAGGGAAATCAAGATTTTGGCGCCATCATCGGGGAATATGGTTAGACTTAGTGAATTTATTAGTAATTCGATGAGTTAATCCTTAGTTCCCTTTATTTTGATTTTGTTTTTTTAGGGTGTACGAGTAGTGTATGCCCAACACTTGGAGTCAAGGAAATACCTTAACTCCATTGATCTAGAGATCTACAGAACATTAAGAAGAATGGCCTAAGATAATGCCTACAACGCGGCCAATGCAGCTCTGAACTAGAACAACAATGATAATGATGGGAATGAGAACCTACCTCCTTTGGAGGACATTCTACAAGCTACGAATTTCAATGCCAATGCTTACCAATGGAATTAGTACAGGTTGAATCCTATGTCTATGGAGGTGACTGGAGTTATTATGTTGCCACCACTACTGGCAGACATGAATTTCATAGTCTCGAGTGGTTTACTTCAGATTCTGCAGAACTGTGGGCTATTTGCTGGCTTACCATCAGAGGATCCATATAGCCACCTACACAACATGGCATTTATGTGTAAGAGTGTGATGGGAACATAAAATCTATCTATGGATGCTGTGCGACTTCTCGTCTTCCGATTGTCTCTCACAGACAATGCTGCATTATAGCTTTCTAAGCTCCTGCAGAGTTCAATCACCAGTTGGGCAGACTTACAGAAGGCCTTTTTAAAGAGATACTTCCCTAGATCAAATAATCTCAAGTTAAAGGACTAGATTAATAACTTCGAGCAACTTCTACCATGCCCTTAATGAGAATAGTCAGGCCTGTGCTGACACTATCATGGGAGGCATGTTTCTAGATCAACCATTTACAAGGATTGTAAACCGAATGAAAAAAATGGTCAAGACAAATCGTGCATGAGGGCAACAGGGTAGACCTTCCACAAAGAGTTCATGAGCTGTCAGTGTAGGTCTAGAGCAAGCCAGAATTAATGAAGAGATCATGCAACCATTTTCTCAGATTTGCACAAGTATGTAGGTAATGATGAAACAGAGCCAAGAGAGAGTAAATGTAGTAGTTCATCAACTTTTCCATGCACCCATGTACAAAGAGCCATACTATGATGAGGACACATGTTTTTTTGCTGATTAGACGAGGGGTTTCTAGATCAATGCCCAAGGGTCCAATCAGGACTATTGGCGCCAAGGTCAAGGAAACCAAGGTCGGAACTTTGGTAGAGATGGAGCTTATAGGGACAACCATGGAAGTACTATGATAGGAATAGGGGCCTAGATACAGATTAAGGTCACAGAAAAGCTTCAGAAATGGTCCTTATATGCCACTACACAACCACGATGCATGTGCAAGCAATTCCAGAATTGAGAAGATGTTTGATCGCTTGTTGAAGAAGGTTGAGAAATAGGATGAGACTTTAAGGGGCATGAAATCAAAAATTTCAAGCATTAATAAAAAAATAGAGTCTCACTCTGTGGCTATCAAATAACTGGAATAATAATTTGGTCAAGTGTTGACTCAACTTAATCAGTATTAGAGGAGCACACTACCTAGAAATATAGTGCATAATCCTAAAAATGAAAGGCAGTGTATGATAGTTAGTACTTGGGGTAGCAAGAGCACTATTGATCCTTCCATATCGATTGATGGGGAAGATGTTCGTGAGGAGATGGTTGCAGCTAAGGATACGAATGAAGGAGATGATTGTTACAAGGATAGGATAAGTGAAGTTGTTAATGCACCACAGAAGTTGAAGCCCATTCCTAGGCCTCTTCCCCCTTCCCTCAGAGAATCACAAAGTGGGAGGAGGAAGGCAAATTCAAGCACTTTATCTCCATGCTAAATCAACTCTCCATCAATATCTCTCTCATTGAGGCATTGGAGAAGATGCAAGGGTATGCGAAGTACATGAAGAATTTGGTTACCAAAAAGTACACTCTGAGTTGGGAGCTTTCTTAAGAGCTTCAGCATTGTAGTGCTATTGCTATGAGGTCATTGGTTCAGAAGAGAGAAGATCTAGGTGCTTTCACAATATCCTACACCATTAAAGATGTGGAGTTCATGAGAGCATTATGTGATTTAGGTGCCAGCATAAATCTAATGCCCCTTGCTATCTACAGAAAGCATAGATGGGAGCCCCTACTTAAACTAGCATGCGGTTATTGATGGTGGATCACATAATGAATAAGCCTATGGACATACTATATGATGTGTTGGTAAAAGTTAAGAAGTTCATATTCTATGCATACTTTATGATCCTAGATTGCGAAGTTGACTTCGATATTCCAATCATCTTAGGAAGGCCTTTAATAGCCACTGGATGAGCCCTAGTAGATATGAAAGCTAGTCAACTCAGGTGTATATTAAATGACGATGAAGTTGTCTTTAATATTTGTCTGTCCATGAAACATACAGATGAGTGGAAGAGTGAAGTCTAGGCAATTGGTGATGTCTGAGTAACCAATTTGTACAAGCCATGTTGTGACAATAAATCAGGTGCTTCTTGGGAGGCAACCTAAGGTTTTTGATGTAATAGTGTATTTAAAGGTCTACTTTAAGTTTTTAGATTCATAGGTAGTTTATTTTCTTATGTTTTGATTGTAAATTTGGATATTAGGTTGGTTGTATATAGGGTAATAGTGTATTTGATGAAGAGTATGTAGGTACAAGACTAATTTAGCCAGTTTAGCTGAGAAGAGTATCAAGTTGAGTCTCTATGATGGGTTTACGAGTCGTAAAACACTTTACGACCTATACCCCATCTCATAGAGAATTCCAGCAAGAAGGAAATTATGCACTCTAGTCCAGAACTAACTTTACGATTCATAGATCAAACTATGAGTTGTGAATAGGGCTCATGGATCCTAGGTAAGTTTTCTGAAAATTTGCTAAGTGTTGAGGGTTCTACGACCAACTCTACGAGTCGTAAAATACTTTACAACTCGTAGATTGGTCCGCGGAACCTAGTCCTGGAAACTTGGGTCTAGATATTCTACAAAACCATGATTTACAAGCCATAAAATTCTCTATGACCCGTAATCACGATATCATAGAGTTTAAGCCCATTAACCTTCTGTTGATCCAATTAATATATAAATAGAGAAGTCAAATTATTTGACCTCATTCTTGACCTAAAATTACTAAATTGACCTAACCTACCCCACGCCTATGTACTTTCAATCACCACTGGCCACCACCCATCCCTTTTTCGATAAGAATTCTGGCAACCTAGGGTTTTGTGACTACTCACCTCGATCATCTTCTTCACTTTAATCTCAAAAGCTAGGTAAGATTTTGGTTAAATTAATACCTCTAAATTGGCCTTGTTTTTAATGGTTGATGTGAATGTTATGTGCGGAATGGTGTTTAGTCATAAAAACCATGCTTGAATTGAATTTGTGATTAGTTGAAATCAGGTTGCCCATGTTTGATTATTGTCTAAGTCCACGATTGGGTATTACGTCCTTGTGTGAATGTTAATTGTTTGTTCCTAGTTTTTCACTCACCTTATGCGATTGAATGATTGTGTTTGTGAATTAGTGGGTGATGACATAGGTACATGATCTTGTTTGAATCAATTAGAAGTGGTCGAAATAATAGGTAAACCATGCTTAACTTCTTTCGATGGGGTGTATGTATGAAGAACATGTTGGGGTAAAGGTTGTAGTATTGAAATCATGTGGGTACATATGTTTTGCTTTGGTGCTGATAATTTATTGGTTGAGATCATCTTTTGGGGTTCATGTGATGGACTTAAAAACTCAGGTGAGTGAGTTTTCTGATTTATGAGTGGCTTTTACGGCCCGTGGAACAATCCACAGTCATAATTGCTCCTCATGCAAAATTCCAAAACTTGATGTTTTTGATTATCCATTAGATGAGATCTTTTTTGAGTCGTTGATCACTTTACGACTCATAGATAGGTCTCATAGACCCCTTCCTAGAATTAATTACTCACTGAAAATCTCTATGATCTAGTCTATGACTTGTAAACCATTTTACGAGTCATACCTATTCACGTAGACTTTTTTGGTAACAAAGATTGTTTGGACCACTGGTTTATGAAGGATTTTTACGGCTCGCAATATCCACTATGGCCTGTAAAAGTGCTTTTGTAAGATGCTCCTGTAACTAAACTCAGATGATTTTTTTTGCATTTCAATTCTTGATTTATAGGGCTAACCATGGTGCGTATATGTCTATGTTTCAGGTACTACGTCTCCTAAAGCCAAGCAAAATGAGATTCAGGTTTGAAAAAGAGACTCAGGGATAAGACTTCAAATGATAAGCAGGCCATCATCTAAGTGGCTTATTAGAGGTCTTAGATGTCAGATCGGATCTAGAGGCGGCTTAAGCACAAACCAATACCATTACAGAGTTGGACAGCCTCAGGATCTTATTGCTCAAACTCCCCAGTCTAAGGAGGGAGGTAGCAATGAGAGCGATTTACCATAGATGTCTCCATCCAGAGAGAAGTCCAGCTCTAAGGCTTTGAGTACAAATCAGAGGCAGAGTTCTCCGCTGTACCCCGGTCATCATCATCTACACCGGATGCTTTCAGTAACTAGTGGTGCCTCGAGGGCATGCAAGACATATATGTAGAGGGTACACAATAGAGAGAGAGAGGGGCAAGCCTGCCCGCTCCATCTCTGAGGAGCCCAAAGTCATTAATGATAGACTTAATTGTGTCCCCCATCTCTAGGACACAATGACTAGATAAGGGCTTCAGTGGTTGACTAGACCTCTTGGTTGATACTCCCTACCATGGTGAGGTAGTTCTATGCCTTCTATGCATCCATTATCTAGCTTACTCTTCCTAAGGGGAAAAAGCTCCTCGCTCAGCCCAGACTGACCGAGATGAGAGTGAGGTACCGGGGGTAGATATATTGAGGGCCACCATCCACCGTATGTTATTTGGTCTTGAGTTTCTTGCTCCCAGATCCACCATAGATTTTGATTACAGGGTGGAGTAGACTAAGGGCCCACTAGTAATGAAGGATCCTGAGCGACGAGCCATATTGATTACATGGCTGGCTGGGTATATTACTGAGCAAGGTTCGTAACCTGCTTTGCTCGCCACTCACTCAGAGCCTATCGTCAAGGCTTCACGCAGTTTCCCTGCTAAGTTTTGATAGGCAGTTGTTCATTCACATATTTGGCTGACACTTGCTTATAATACTCTAACACCGGAATGAGTGGTTTTGTTTGTCGACATCTTAGCTGGCTATGAGGTTGACTTGGCCTGCCTCATTACTAAGTAGATTCATGAGGACACACTAAAGAGTTCCACCTCTATCTCATTGATGCACTTTATTTACAAGCTCTATCTAGAGTCAAGGGTGGAGATACTACATCAACTCGACCAGATGATTGAGGCACAACATACATTGGATCCTAGCTTGATCAAGGCTGAAGAGAACCCAATGGCCTTACGGCGAGCACAACCTCCACCTATTCCTGAGATATTCGCCCTAGCATCGCAATCTAAGGGCTTTAAGATTGCTACCACTACTGTTGCTACTAAGGAGAGGCCCCTGCTGCTCGAGGCAGTTGAAGAGAGGACGCCTACTATTGCTATTCCTGCACCACAGGCCATTACTTCAGAACCTACTACCGTGAGATTGATCTACATATCTGCCATTTCTATACAGGCCTTGGCACAGAGGTTATCACATGCTTAGTCACAGTTGACTCAGCTTGTTTATCAAATGAGACCATGGGTTCGCCAGGTGATAGCAGACTCGTAGGGTCAAAGTTAGGCATTCACAGTCACTTCTATCTTGGAACATATTTCTATCGTGGATGCCCATATTGACGCCTTCGAGGAGAGGGTACAACAGAGATTGGGCAAGGCCCGACCTTCAGACTTGTCAGTTATCTATATGGAGATCCAGCAGCTCCGAGCTGACTTGATAGCAATACTAGCGCCACTGTTGCACTATTATTAGCTATACCTCTAGTGCTGATACTTGATTTATTTGATTTTGAGGAGCCTACCCAGTCTTTCCTTGGGAAGATACATTGCATGAATGATGAGCAAGATGATAGACATGTACGCATGAGGATGATAGAAGAGAAAGAGCTCGAGCTTGCCTTGAGGAGATTAAGACAGGATGAGGATATGAGACAACTTCGAGCGATAGAGTAGGTGAGGGGTACTGGCTCCTTTGGATAGAGTACCACTGCTTACTAGGCCACCCGGCAGGAGTAGAGTATCCAGACTCAGCCACAGACTAGTTCTTAGGCATCCAGGTATGTTTTTTACCCCTTATGTTCTATTTCATTTTTATTTTGTGTATTGGGGACAATGTACACTTTTTTGATGGGATGTGGGTAGTTATGAGCCTCAGTGAAGTCTAAGTAGCTTGGGTCCATAACTACCTCAAGTTTTGATCCTGGGTTTTCTTGCTTGTGTTCTTTTTCCCCGTGGATATTTAATTTATGCTAACGAGCATGTTTAGATAATATTTGTTGCATATAGTACCATACTTGTGGCATATAGCATATTTTTGTGTTTTGTGTGAAAAATGATACCCACCAAAAACTTTTATCAGTAGTTAGATAATAACTATGTATGTTTAGGTGTGTGACAATATTTGTTCTGATAAGTGAGAGTAAATTGAGATAAGAAGCATGATATGTGAGTTTTTTTTGTTGATAATATATGCAATGTCATATGAGTATGAGCATAATTTACTAAATTCATGTGTTTTGTGCTAATTCAGATCTTTTCCCGTTACTATAAGTTAAATGTTAGATTAAGTAGAGTAGGAAAGGATCTTAGGCGATTATTTTTAAATAGTCCACTTTAGCCTAAATAATGACCAACCAAAATGATGATATATCCTTTGTTCCTAATGTTTGAGCCTAACATGTACCTATTCTTTGAAGACACCTGATTAACCTAGCCTTGTTAGTTGTAAGATCCTGAAATTGGCCTTGGTCCTTCCTTGAACTTTGTGCACCTTGGCTAAAGCAAAATGCCTAAGTTGAGGGTGACTACCAAATGTGGCCTTGGTTCGGAGGATGAATATTGTGCATCTCAACACAGGTCAAAAGCTTAAGTTGAGGGTAACTCATATAAGAGGGAAGCACAAAAATAAGGGGGTGAGTTAGGAATACAAAAAAAAAAGAAGAATCATGTACTGAGTGCAAGAAAAATAAATGATGGCGTAGATATGAGCTAAAAAGCAAAATGAAGTATAAAAATAAGGCAAAAAGCTGAAAAATGAAAAGAAAGTGCCCCAAAAAGCTTGAAATAGGAAAAAAGGAGAATAAGGTGAAAATAGTAAAGTTGGTATGACAAAAGTGTAGAAAAATGCAGTTTCAATGTACGCCCCAGGAGGGTACCAAGACGTGGCCGACACACAGAGACTTTGCTAGTCCCCAAGCGAACCACTTGGTCTCATAACAATCATTTAATCAACAAACTCTACTAATCAACAAAAGACATAAGGAATGTATATGGGCACATCTATTAAATCTCAACATAATATAATAAATGAAAGGCTAGTGGAAAGAACTATCTAATAATCTTAACAATCAACATCCAACTCTAGTTCATTAAGCCTCTGTCACTATCCGGTGGTGCCAATGACAGACCCATGGCTACCTCAGTCAAAATAATGCTAATCGAGTCTAACTCTAAAGTAAGATGAAATCAATAAAATGAATCCTCTGGAGTAGGGGAGGATCACCAATCAGTTGAAAATCTTAGATCCTCAATGATGCACTTGTTGATGATCTCTAATCCCTGTATATGCATCATAAAATAATGCAGCGTCGAGTGACATTAATATGTGAAATGTACAGTATGTAAAATGGTTGAATGAAATAGAAACAGGTAGAATAATACGGAACAACCATCAACTCAGAATAATAAATAATCAATATGTCAAATGTCTATCTAAAACAAGAATACAAAGTAGACAAGTGACCTATCAACCAATTAACTCATCAATCAAATCATACTCATCTTAAGAAACTTAATATCAAGAACCAATCCTAGGGCCTAGATGTGACATGGCCAATGGGAACTCAAAGGGATCCAAACAAGCCTCTTAGCACATCAATTACACATCCTTGGTCGCGAAAGCAAAGTAAACAACAACAAGAATGTAAACAAGGGAAAATGGGACTAAGGGAAGTCTTGAAATTTATAAAGCATAAAGGGTCAACGCTCAAAGCATAGATACATTAATTATTCCAACAACACCTCTAAACATAGATTGTGCGGGGGCCAAGACACTTTTCTAGCTTACCCTCATAGTATCAATGATGAACATAGAGAAATAACATAAGCAAGAGTAGCATAGCTTGTGTCCCCGAACTTGAGGACTCACCAAAAGCTTATCTTCAAGATACCAAAACTAGCCACATGAAGGATGATTATGACGTGCTCCGGTTCCTTCATGGTAACATCATATAGGCATAGAGTATATGTTAGTATGTTTAAATGTACTAAGTATATAGGATGCAATACAACAAGACATGGGAAACATAATCAAAATGCATAATCATAAGCAATGGACAAGTATAACAACAATATGGCATGCATGATCAATGCTTGAAGTAAAATATGCCTGTAAAACATATAGCTTAAGGATATAGATTACATGTGTAGGAAGAGACCATCATCATAGACCAAGCAAGCTAGTACTTGAAATCCAAAGTACATCACCCCCTTGGAAGGTGATTGAGGTATCTACCCCTTAACATGGAAGATGGGCATGTCACTGCCGTAATAGTGGTCAAGGTATATAACCCTCAACATGGTAGATGGGCATAGCACCCCCCATCATAGTGGTCAAGGTATATACCCCTAAACATGGTAGATGGACATAGCACCCCCCATCAAAGTGGTCAACGCTTGTCATCCCCTCAATAAGGTGTGGTCAACTTGCAATAGTATAGATACTTTTCATGAATTCAACATATACATACAAATACTTAATCATCATATAGTCACTTGATTCATAACTCATGCAATAGATCATCATTAGCTCAAGAATCCTTGTCAAAAAATTTTATCAAACACTTGGCAGGTGTGCAATGCTAGT
>JAOTQJ010000007.1:10718162-10729492 GCA_025642045.1 Solanum sejunctum
ATCCTCTACTAAAAATAAAAGTTTTTTAAAATATATATATATATATATTGGTTCATTAACCAAACAATAGAAAATATTTTTCACTCCCCAACTAAACATGAGAAAATAAGTTAGAAATTAACACATTTTTCAAGAAAACATTTTCTAAAAAAAATATTTTCCTCCCCTACCAAACACACCCATAGGTCCAAGACGTTAGGCATGATATCATTTCTCCTTTTTTTCGTTCTTTTGAATTTCTATAGTTACATTTGCTCAGAGAATCTTACTAACTTAGTTAATTGGATATTTGAACTATCGCCTTGTTGGTGAGAATTCGATTTCTCATATTATAATTCCCTCCTTATTTTTTATTCTCTTACCCCTAATTATAATTTTTTTTTAAAAAAAAAAAAAAAAGAGGTTATATTTCTTCCTCCCTTAAAGATGTAATGTAGTACAATATGTTCAGACACTTACCATCAAAATTAGGTATAATGATTTGCAAAATATGAGAAGTCCCAATATTTTAATTTGATATGACAAATGTGTGCTCCCCTCTTTGTCAATGAAAATAACAAAATAAATTTAACTTCTCGTCAAATTTAGTCCAATGGTTGTTCTCCAATACGATGTTCGTCTGAGGATGCAAAATGTCTTTAAAGTTATCGAAGTAGTGTGATTTTTTCTTAAAAAAAATTAATAAATAGGAGATGATCATGGCAATTTAGTGAAATTTGAAGAGGAGTGGAACCATAAGAAACTGAAATGCATAGAATTTTATTTTTTTTTTCCTTTCTGGTTTCGTTTTCCCAAAAAAAAAAATCATAACATAAGATCTTTGAAATCACAATTTTTTTTTTAAAAAAAAAAAAAGACTTTAGTTATAGTATGTTCTATCTAAGATCTGTCATGTTATAATAAGTGAATCACACATGCATAAATTTGCAAATAAATATAACAAATTAAAGTTTTCTTTTAGCTCTATTGTGGTGCTTATTTAACGTTACAAATACATGGATTCTTGATACCAAAATATCAACACAAACATTTGTACAAATAACACTGAATTTCAGAAGCAAACATGAAAGAAAATAACCTGGGCATCATTTTTAAGCAATTGAAGTAATGTCATTTCATTTAAGGAAAAAAAAATGATTCTCAACATATTCCAAAATACAATGCAGATTATGGCCTTTGAAGTAATAAAAAACAAATGTATAAGTAATATATGTATGCACTCCCAAAGTTGCACAATATTATAGTGTTTTCTCCCATGCAACTTCACTGAACACTTCCCCCCATCCTAAAGCAGAAAGCTGGAAATAAGAACTAATTTTCTTCCCACTCTCTTCTAAAATAATCTTCACTCACATTAGGTAACCAGATTACTGTGGTAATATCTGGAAATCACTGAACTCTCTCTAGCGACAGGTAAAACGGATCATGCAAAACTGTGGTGCAGCATTTCATATGCTTCGTTTAAGCACTTAATCACACTTGATATTTCTGTAAATCCTCCTGACAAACAAATTAGAGCCGAGGTATCCTACAGCACCTGGAGTTCCAAAGAAATCAAGAAAGAATATGTTGAGTTAGAACTTAAGTCCATGATAGGGATTGACGTTTTGAAGGGAACGAAGATAAAAGAGACTTGGCAAATTCTGTATTTGACTTATATAGCTTACCACAGAGGATGCCGAGGCCAATGCAGAACATCAGAGTGTAGCCAAAGTAAAAGCTGGTCTGGAAGAACCCAGACATCTTAGTCTTTACATGATAGTAATATATGGCATAAAGATAAACATATAGAGCTGTTGAGGCAGCAGAAAAGAATGAAGTCCATCGCCAATGGTAGTTCTCGGCATTCAGCAAGAAATATGTGCCCACAATTGTCACACAAACAGTGACAATGATGAGAATAATAAATACAAGCAGCATAAAACCATAGACATAGTAGACCTGCCAAAGATAAAATACAGGTCAGCCAAAGTACAAATGTAGAATACATTATTTTGGGAAGACTTTGCAGCTACATATAAGCAAAGCAGTAGGTAAACACTACAAAATCTCCTGTGTGCATATTAAATGCTGTGAGATTGTTGTTAAACAATGTCGGGATTCCTACTTTGAAGAGTCATTGCAAGTTGTCCTTTATGTATTGAAATAATGTGTCTAATAATTTACAGAGAAAGAAAGGAACTATACCAAGAAACATGAGCAGATCAATGTTTCAGAATCTCAAGCTACTAAAGAAATTATCACCAGAATCTATTGGAAAATGACATTGACAATTATACGACTTTGTCTCTGTTGCACTATACGTCATTATAAACTTAAATCACAAGACAAAATCTGGTTTCAAACTTAAGCTTGGGCAGTTAGAATGTTTCACCATCCATGCCAGAGGTAGTGTAACACATCAGACAGTTACAGGACATGGCATACCCAAAACAATGTTGACCTCTAGGTAACTTTCTTTATTTTTGACCTATAGAAAATAATCTTAACATGTTATTTGTAGGTCATAAGCGTGCTCTCACTCCTAAAACTTATACATCTAAAAGTCCAATTTCTCTTTAGCACATAAGGTCAATTCTGAATTTCGAAACCTTTCCAGATGAATATCAAGAATCTTACGAAAGCATCAAACTGAAAAAACTAATTGTCTATGCATGTCTCGTGTGTTAATCACATTTCTGTGTCTATCAGTATTAATTATGCGTTTCCATGTTGTGTCCTCTTGCATTCTGACAAATGTCACATACACATTCTGCATGTTAGAAAAGACAGGTGCTTATACTTGTGTACTTCTCTGAACAAAATGAGATAAGAAAACGGTGATGCTGAAAGATTCTAATAAAGGATGAAATCTCCAGATTGATCAAGATAGAGTGAAATTAGCCTTACAACAGCTTTTGATAGTCAAATCGTCCTTAGAAACTATATATACATGGCACATAAAAAATCACAGCTAAGTATATAATCTAGTTAGTTCACACAAAAAGAGTTCTTAGGCCATAAAAATCTTTTGTATTCAACTAATTCAATGCTCAGATAGTGGAAACCTGATCAGTAAAGTATAAACATATTAAATGATGTTGAAAAGATGGTCAAGCGAAATGGTGCGAGGAAAAATGTCTTCGCAAAATGCTATTTCCAAAACAAAAAAAGGAGAGAATAATTACCTTGTAGTTCCAGAAGGAAGTGAAGACAAAATACATCTCAATGAAAATGCTCCCAAAGGGAAGAAGACCTCCCATTAGAGAAATTACGGATGGTGTGAGGTACCATTTCTTCTCAGGGATAGGACGGGGTATGGTCTTAACGCGGCAAGGATTGTTTGGCGTACCACTCCAGTTTCTTCCTACAACAGTACCAAGAAGTGCCAGAGGGAATGAAATGAAAGCCCAAATAACAAAAATCACCACCATTGTTCCAAAGGGAATAGCAGCTAAAGATCCATAAAATATAGCAATCGTGTTTAAAATGAACCCAATGCCAAAGCAGATAAAAGGGAAAAGTGATGCCGTTAGGATCATTGACTTTATCCACTTTTTACCTGACGAGATTCATAAAAGGAAAAAAAAATTATTACTTGATAATTCGAGGGAATTGATAGAAACAACAGAAGGACGTGAACTACAGAAAGATCACATACCACCATTACGAGAGTACAGGCCACCACTCACATATCCGGCAATGAACGATGTAAGAGCATAACATATAATAAAGGTTGTAGTGATAGCTCCTCTCCTGAGCAATATAAAGTACAGCAGTATTAAGAATTAGGGGGGCAAATATATCTGTCAGTATCTAACCAAAAAACTATATATCCTCCTCGTGTGAGTGATAGTATTTGACTGGAGACAGCTCTATGATATTAATGTGATTTTTATACCATATAGGTAATAGTAACAGAAGATTTAACGAATATTCAAAAATTATAACCAAACTATAATCCTTTAGTTAGAAGCAGATTTGCTTGTTAAACCTCGGCTAGTAGTATATGATTACATTATTACCCAAAATAGGGAAAAAAAAGTTATATCCACATGAGAAGTGCTATAAATGCCAAGTATGGATTAAATAGTCAAAATTATTAGACACTGACCAATTTGATTCACTAGGAAATATCCAAATCCCTGTACGGAAAATCAAATAGATTATGACTAACCGGTATTGATTACACAAACATATATTTGGAACATTTCAGACAAGATGAAGATAACAAGGTTAAAGTGGGAGCCAAAATATCCAACTGGTAAATAAATGGGAAATAAACTGTCCATCGAACCACAATCTTCAGATTTAGCACGTATATTTAGAGGCAGACATACCCTATGTATAACATTCCAATAATAGCAAATATGATCACAAGGAGAACAAGTGTTGTTAGCTGAGCACCAGTGCCAACAACAGCTGAAAGCAGGGCCAAATTTTGTGGAGGTCGGAAAACATCACCATGGACAAGTTTCCAACCAGACTCTTCATTCACATCCCTCTCCTGCCGAAATTTTTATTTATAAACGTCAAAAATATGTAACTAACAAATACATGATTCATGAGAAGAAAAAAATATATTACCAGACTCTCCAGATCATCCTCTTCACGGGCATATTTAGCATAATCATTCCGAAGAGTACGCATCAAAATCATAGACACTAAGCCAGTGAGGAAAATAACCATCATGAACGAATTGAACACAGAGAACCAGTGGATCTGAAAAAAAAAATTAGGATGTTAACAGAGGCTGGCAACAGAAAGAGCAACTCGTAGTTACTGATATTTATATGTGCAGCTTCTTCTTTAACTCATTTGTTTCAACAAGGACCAGAACAACATGAAGTTTCGAAACATATGTTACAGGTAACCCCAATAGGCCTTTACCCTAGCAGTTAAATTCTAGACTTTTTAGGGAGCAACAAAGTATTGTCTCGAATCATCAGTAAAGAAAATGTGAACAGTTAACTTGTAGAAATGAGTACGGAATTGTCCACTGGACACATTTCAGTTAGCAAATTAGTTCTTCCATTTGAAGATGATCCAAAAACTAAAGTCATATAAATTGAACTGGTCATAGCTCATATAGGATAGAGCCCAATGGACTAAGACTGCAATCACCATTTCATTCTTCAGTTGATTCTTTCAATAAAAGCAACAGAAGTGCATAGTGAGGATTATCAATGGTGATTGGCATTTACCTGGTGTTCAAAGAAGGGGTAATCCAAGTATACATCAAACCGGCGTTCATAAGTAATATTTGTCGGAACCCATTTTACAGAGTATGTCAAGCCTAAGAGTCTTCCTTCCTCCAGTGGCTTTGGGTTCTCTTGAGTTACGTTGACATGAATGATCTGTCGGAGTTAAAAGTGGCACAGATTACCAAAGTTAAGTGGCAAAAGGTTGACAAGTGACCACAAGAGTGAAGAATAATAATGCATTACCTGGTCTCCATTGTATTGAATAAGAAAATTCTTGTGGGTGTAGAGCACATGCTTGGTATCTCGGTTTCTATCAGGAAGCACTTCGCCTACGAAACCTGAACTTCCATAACCATTGTGAGTTTCAGTTATGTTAAACAGTACTTAGTTATCAGTCAGAAGACAAAAACCAGCTAAGCGCATACCCCATAATGGCAAATCGTCTGATGCAGGAGGTCAAATGTCATCATAACCACAAAATAAAGATCACAGAAACAGTAAAAGGTCAGTAAATTAGTAGGTCACATCTAGCAGCCATGTGTAAGAGAGCATAAAATACCACCGAAGGATGTGTTCGCATAAAATATACCCATAAAAAATTCAAACCAATATGAACTTTCAATTGCATCCTTAAATTGGGCCACTTTTGCTGCATCCAATACAAGTTCGCAGATTGTACTTTTCTCCACATCTCCTGTTGAAATAAAATGGAACATGGTGAAAAAAGACGGGCTTTGAAGAATTATAAATTCATTGTGAATTTTCTTTAAAAAAAGATATACTTTTGAACTTTATGTCAATTCGGCTGTCAATAAGCTCATTCCCACCAAGAACCTCGCCAAGGCCACCCCACTTGTGGCCACCATCACCAGGATGACAGAATGGAAGGCTGTAATAGTTGTAAGTCTCTTGCGGATTATTATAGGGTCCAACCTTATTTACCCAAAGAGTGACAGGTTCATCCGCTTGATACTGCAGAATACAGCAAAGAAACATCCACACCATCAGATAAACTGAAACCACATTCTTCTGAAACTTACCAGAAAATTTTGTGAAATAAGATTTCCCTATGCGTATAGAAACATAAAAAAGGACCCTATAGGCTAGAAAACATTTATGTTCATTTATTATGGTGGAAATAGTTGGTGTTAGTGGCTAGAAATGGTGGTGGTGGTAGTTGTGACAGTGCAAACTGGTAATGGTGGTGGTGGTGGTGGTGGCTGTGATGGTGAAGTTGGTTGAGATTCTTAGTTGGTGGTGTCGATGACAGTGGCTGAAAAATGTGCGGTGGTTGACAATGTTGGCAATAATTGGCAGCAGTGCTAGTTATGATGGTGGGCTGTTTAGTACTAGGGATTGACCGTAGTGATGGTACTGGCTAATAGTGGTAGTGGAGGTGGTAGTGGATGTACTCATAATGATCGAAGTTGTAGGTGAGTGACTGACAGTAGTGGTTGGAAGCGATGGTGGTCATCAATGGTGGTTGTGATGGCAGAGGTGGTCGGTGGTGGTTAATGGTTGACGAAAGTAAAGGTGGTTGACAATGGTGTTGGTCTTTGTGACATAAAAGGTGGTTAGAGATAGCAGAAAGTAACTGTGGATAAGGTGGTGGTGAAAATTGTCCACATAAAAATATGTGTTACTGATATTAACACTTTGTTCAAAATCTTAATGATTAAGACTTATTCCGATCAAATAAGTATTTAAATCTTAATGGAAAAAATGCTAAATTGCCTAAGGTCTAAAACCATCTAGATTCATTAAGTCCAACAAATAAGGCGTAAGTCTTAATATCATTAAGATGTTTATTTAAGGAATTCTACCAAGATGACAGTTCACCCTTCTCCATCAACTTTCACAGTTATGCCACCACCATTATCAACTATCACCACCCACAATTACCACATCAGCCACCACCAATCACCTATTACCTCCATTAGCCACCATTTACAGACATCACCACCAAAAATCACCACTACACATTGTCAACCACCATCATCATTCACCATCACCATTAGCTATCACTATCATCCACGGTCCACCTCAATTCGCTACAACAATCAATACCCACCGGCAATCATTGTTGTCAGCTACTATCCACAACAACAACACCATCACCTCAAACAATTTCAATCAGCACCCACAACCACCATCACCAACTGCCATATAATTCCTTTTAAAATTACTTCTATTGATGTAGTATTAGATTAAGTATTTAATTTAAATTTTATACTTATTAACTTTTAAATGAAAACAAGTTCTATAAATCAAAGTGAAGAAAACAAGCAAACTTAATTATTTGGTATACAAATCTTAATATGCATGAACAAAAAAGCAATAAAAGTATACGCAGGACCAACACATCATCAATTGGAAAACAATCTGGCAGCAACACTTGATGTCCAAATAACATAAAACATTACTATAAACAGGAACCAACCCATTATCAATCCTCAGCAGTCTCAGCATTTAATTGGAAGTATGGACCAATATAAACTCCTTCAGTTTCTTTTTTCTTTTTCTTTGTTTGATCAGGAACCAACACATCTCTCCTATTAGGCCTATTGCAGTGACATTAGCATATTTGTAATACCAATAGAACTCTAGTACAAATAGTCTCTGTTTTCATTTTTAAGGAGAGTTGACTTTATGGATATTCTCTTGAGAGAGTTGAAGGTTGTATGCCTTAGTTGATTTCCCACTTTGCAACGGGTGTTTTTGAGTGGAAATTCTTCCACTTGAAGGTTTTTCCTATAGACAAGGTTCTGTTTAATTGTTAGAACTAGGGTATTTGATCTATATTATTCATTCTAATTTATGCATTAATCAAAGTAGGTTTTTTAAGATACCAAGTTAAAAAGAAAACGTGGGTCTTTTCTAAATCCCTAATTTCAATCAGTGGTTCTTGTCATTCCGTATTTCAATCACAACCCTCACTTTATCTCAAATCCTTTGACTCTATCTCGTACACATATAGGTTATACAAAGCATCAGATTTCACGACATGCTTCCTTGCCTAATACACATTCTAACTCTAACATCTCATCCACATCAGTTCCTCCAAACCACCTGCTTTCTCACCAAATCTCCTAATTTATCTATATCCCGCTAGAGTGATTGCATAAAGGTTACAGCCTTGCCTCATCAACACTCACAACTTCAAATGCCAAAGAATCCTTTGGTGGCACCAATTAGTTACAAAACTCCTCCACAGTCACAGCCCTGTGAATGTTTGCTTGGACTCTTCAAAAATGTCAGCGGCTGTGTTTCAGATTCGCCAAAAGTAGTGTATTTTCGGAGAATCCGACATGGATGTGGCATTCAAAGTGAAGAGTCCACGCAACTTAGGCCCTGTCTCCAACTTTGCCTCAACTTCCAAATTTTGGGGCTGATGATTAGATTTCCCAATTATTTATCTTTGGAAACTACCCATAATATGATTGATAGTCTACATCATTACTCAACCTCTTCTCAGAATAGTTCTTAAATCCCTCCAATGCCAATCCCACATGCTCCTAATTTGAATGTACATGATAATACATTCCTAAACTCAGAATTTGAAGACAACTGATATTGCATCTGATTTATGTGCATTACCTATGTTGTCTCCTATTCAATCCATTCATCAATCCTCATCTCAAACTTCAAACTTACCTTCTGATTCTATTATTCTAACTTCTAATTCTTTATATCTAAATAACTCTCACATTCAAAGTAATTTCTCATGTAAGCATCACATGGTTACCCCATACCCATTCTATGAGAGGCTCACTAAAGCCCCAAATTCTTTCTTCCTTGACCACCTTACAACCTCCTCTTTGTCTGAACCCTGATCGTTTATGCAAGTTGTTACGGACCAAGGTGGCAACAAGCTATGATTGATGAGTTCAATGCACTCTTTCAAAATCAAACATAAGACCTTAGTTCCTTCAGCTCACACCAACATAGTTAGCAACAAGTGGGTCTACCTTAAACATAAAGTTGATGGTTCCATTGATACGTTTAATGCTCCTCTTGTTGCACACAGGTTTCCCAACAGCCTGGCATAGACTATGAACAAACATTTTCTCCTGTCGTTAAGCTCAAAAAGATAAAATTGGTTCTCTTTGGCCTTACAGAATATTTGCCACATGCACCAGTTGATGTCTCCAATGCATTCTCGCATACTCAATAAGGGTGTTTACACGAGGTGACCTAAAAGCTTTGAACACCCAGATTATCCCAATTATGTCTATAAACTAAAGCAATCTCTCTATGGTTTGAAGCAGTCTCCTTGGGCTTTATTAAGTCATCCTGACACATACCTACTTGACATTGACTTTTAGCGATCCATTTCTGATCATAGCATGTTTATAATCAAGATTGCTACGGCTATTTTGGTTCTCACAATTTATGTTGATAATATCACTATTTTTGGTTCCTCTCCAACCTTAATTGATTATTTTATCGCACGTATAGAGACATAATTCCCTATAAAAGACTTAGGTGGCCTACAGCATGTATAGGTTTGAATCCCTGGAGTACAAGCAGATTTCTTTAATTCTGCCTCTCAACCAGAACGTCTAGTGGCCTTTTTTACAGTATGCATGCAAACACATTAACAGAAAACAGAAAATGATCATAAAACATCCATTTTTTGTATGATTCAAATGACTACCCAGCTAGACTTCCAGCATCATAACATTATTCTAATATAAAGCCCAAACTTTTTCTTTTAGAGCCCCTTTAAACATGCAAAGTGAAATCACTTGATTTGAACTGAAGTATTGTTTGGAAATAGCAATCATGAATTCAAGTCGTGATCCCAAATCGCATGTCCAAATACAGATTCGAAACAAGCCTAGAAAGCTCAAAATCAATTGAAACTTTTCACCTAAACACATAGAAAAAGCTTGATAAAATGACCATAAAACATCCATCACTGCCCCAACTACAATTTCAGTTCCTCAAAAGCATTTCCATTTTTTTTTCCAGAAAGCAAAGGATTTAAACACATAGATACAGAAAATGGAATTACATAAAAGAGATGGTAGAAGAAACTAAAGATCCTAGCATTTAAAAGCAAAAGTGCATCAATTGATCATTGAATAAAAATTATACCTTGGCAAGAGATGGGTATGCAAGGAATAGAGAGAAGAGGAGAAAAATGTAGAGGGATCGGGCAGTGGAGAGCATTGCTGTGGGATCTGAAAATAAAAAATTGATTCTTGAAACGTTTATTGTACTTGTCTGTGAGCTCTCTTCTTTGGATCTCAAGTTGTAGACGACGAATTCCAGAGCTTGTTTTCCAACCAAAACTGTTTAACACTTCTTCAAACAAAGAAAAAATTAAGGTAAAACGCCAAAATTTAACCCTCAAACTTTATTACTTATTTAGAGAGGATATACCTCCATGAAAAAAAAAATTGTATATTAAATAAATATATATCCTCATCATTTCATTAAATGTCTAAAATGCCCCTTAACTATTTAAATTGGTACAAAATTATTCTTTATCCATCTTCGGGCTTCAAATACTCTTGACATTAACATCTTTTGACTCAAAAATGCTCTTCAAGCCAACCTTTTGGTTAAAAAATATCCTTTTTTGTAATAATCCACACTCATAAGATGGATAGAGGACAATATTGTATCATATCTCATAGTTAAGGATATTTTCAGCCTTCTTCGTTAACACAATTTGAAATAACTTAATATATAGTCTTATATGACTGACCTGATTTTATCCTTTGCTTTCTATTCTACATTCATCCCTCCCACCACCTTCATCTCCTCCCTCTTACATTTTTTTTTTCCTTCTTGCATTTTATCCATCATTTTAAGTATTTTTCAACTTAAGCAAAAAAGAAAAAAGAAAAAAATAATGATTATATTCGTATAGAAACAATTAATTCAATGGAAGATGGTTTAATTAAGCAACTGTGTATATAGATAATATTTTTCTTTTGTATGTATTCAAAATTCAAAATAAAAAAATAAAAATATCATTTCCTCATATTCTCATCCTCATCCCATCATGATACTGTTAGACCCCATAATTAATTCAACCGAAGTAATTCGTTCAATTGGAAAAAGTTATGATGAACATGGCGTAATTTTAAATCGCGGTGCTTAATTACAATTGGAGCGTATATTTTTAAGTTGGAG
>JAOTQJ010000007.1:10733639-10745476 GCA_025642045.1 Solanum sejunctum
AAACATGCATAATCATAATAGGTAAATCATCTCATGGTATAGACTTAAAAATGAGTAATCATGCATTTTCAACCAAACTTTCATAAAATCTCAATATAGTATATGGTCATAATCTCTAATGAATAATACCCATAAGCAACACAATTTGAAAACATGTAATTTTCATAGAAATGGAAGATTGGGCTTCATAGGTGAAAGATACCCATGAATGAAACCAACATACCTTAAACCTTAAATTTTTTGAAATTTAGTTGTGAAAGACTTGAAGTTTAGAAGTGGGTCTTGGAATCCAAAGCTTGATCTTGAGTCTTGAATTTTGAGGTGTTAAGATTGCATAGGAATTTCTAAAATACAAATAGAAATGGCTAAATTTACGGAATGCCATTAATGAGGCAAAATTTGGCAAAAATTCATATATACGCCTACACATACAAGTTCTACGAAACGGGCATAACTTCTTCATCCGACCTTTAAATAAGGTGAAACCAAGTGAGTTGTAAAGCTAATTCAAAAATATTTGATTTGACAGGTCGTGAGACACCCAGCTTTTTGCGTGCAAAGAGATATGCCCCTTTAAAATTAACCCTCCTATCAGTACTTGTGTAAAACTTGGTCAATGGAAATTCCTTTAAACTTGGCTTGATGTAGGGGAACCACGATTGTCTTAAATGACATAAATAAGATTGACTAAGATTTGAATGAGATCTTGAATCTTGAATGAGTTTCTTGAGATTCGAAAGTTAGTTTGGGGCACTTGAATTGGGTGAAATATTTGTCTGAGTATTTGAATGAGTATTGGGGAATATCTTGTGCGATATGAGGGTGAAATATGGCTAAGTATAGGTATTTCATGCATGGAAAAATATATGCCCAAGACCCAAAATTCTTGGATCGAACAAGAAAAATAGCACACAAAATAAACTCAGGCACGCCCTTGGTGCGCCGCTCCTTGGGCTCGAAAACCTCACTAGAAAGTGAATTTTGGGAAAATGAAGTTGCGATTCATTTGCTCTAAAATCGAGGTTAGACCCATTTTTCACTCCATTTGAACCCCTGAACAAGAATATGAAGTTGAATTTTTGATATCACGATGAATTTTGAGATATGTGAACAGTTTTAGGCACTTCTGAGTTACATTTTCGGGTACTTTTTAGGATCATTACAATATATCCCCCTTGGGAATATTCGTCCCCGAATACAAAGATTCTTACAAGAGAAGAGTAATCCATAAAGAGATCAGCCCCAACAAAAATGCAAAGACATACTTAAAACACCATTTTCAAAATCTCAACATAAATGTTAAAATCAACATGATCTTTCTCAATATAATCATGAGTGCATGTAATGACATAGGGATTGAAACATAAGACTTGGAATTCATAAAAGGACTTGGCGTGTTATCATAAGCTTGAATAGGAAGAAAGAGGTATGAATATTGCTCCTCCATACCTACTCCTGCTCCCCCCGAGATACTATTAACTTGACGATTCTCCTAATGGGCCTTGACAAACATTATGCCCTCACAAATCAACTTTTACTCATATCCACCCAACTTCTCCGCTAGACCTGCTCATAAGTCGACTCATCCTAAACAACATCCATAACCTAAAGAGTCCTATAACACATGAATCACCAACACACCTCCTCAATCCTAGAAACATAAAGAACTGGATAAACCATATCCGTATCCAAATGCACTTCCTATTCCTATGCAACCTCACTAACCTTCCTTATCACCCTATGAAGACTCATAAATCATGAATTCAATTCCCTCTTTACCAGGGCAAACCACACCTTTCATGAGCGAAACCTTTAATTAGCCCCAATCACTAACTTTGAATTCAAGATCTTTTCTTCTCACTTTGATATAGGACTTTTGACGACTTTGAGCTGTCTCTAACCTTTCACTAATCAACCTTACCTTCTCCATAGCATCCATAACCAGATTCGGACCCAAAAAAGTCATTTCTCCCACTTCAAACCACCTAATCGATAATCTACAATGCCTACCATAGAGAGCCTCAAAAAGAGTCTTACTGATGCTAGAATGATAGCTATTGTTATAGGCAAACTCAATCAATGGTAGATGATCACGCTAAATTACAATCCCTAGGCATATTCTTAAGTGTTTGGATCGTTCTTTTGGCTTGCCATCTGCTAGAGCGCGAAAGGTTGTACTAAGTTTAACTCTTGAACCAAGGCCCCTTTGAAAAGATCTCCCAATAGTGAAAAGAATTGAGCACCACGATCCAAATTAATAGGCAAGGGCACCCCATGCAATCTCACCAATTCATGAATGTACAACTTAACACACTATTTGACACCATAAGTAGTCTTAACTGATAAAAAGTGAGCTAATTTGTCATCCTATTAGTTGCAATTCAAATGGAATCAAAATCCTTTCTAGTCTTGGACAACCCAACCACAAATTCCATATTAATCACTTCCCACTTCTAAGTAGGAATCTCCATATCTTGGGTTAGGCCACCCGCCCTTTGATGTTCGGCTTTAAGTTGTTGACAATTATGATAACTTGAATCAAATTTGGCAATGTCCCTCTTCATGCCTCCCCACCAATACACATCTCTCAAATCTCTATACATTGGGTAGAACCAGGGTGAATAGGATAAGAAGGACTCTGGGACTTATCAAGGATTTTATCCCTCAAATAATCAACACAAGGCACACACAAACTACATTGGTACCTAAGGGTACCATCTCCCCGGTTGGGAGAAAACCTCCACCTTACCATCCCTTACCAATGCCTTCAATCCCAACAATGTGGGATCAAGATCTTGCTTAGCTTTTACCTCATCAACCAATGAAGATTTAGAGCCATCAGCACAATAACACTACCATTGTCAACCTCTTCCAACCTAACCCCCAATCTAGCCAACCAATGCACCTCCCTAGCAACCCCTTTATCACCACCATTGGCATGTGCTAGGCTACGCATAGACATCCTACTCAAAGCATCTGCCACAACGCTAGACTTACTAGGATGATATTACGCAGCTACATCATAATCCTTAAAAAGTTCTAACCACCTCCTCGTCTCAAGATAAGATCCTTTCGATGAACGCATATGGAGACTCTAGTAAGTGGTAAACATATTAACATGCATCCCATATAACCAATGACACCAAATTTTGAAGCAAAACCATGGCGACTAACTCAAGGTCATAGGTAGGATAATCCTTCTCATGTATCTCAAATTATCTAAAAGCGTAGGCACCCACCTAACCGTCTTGCATCAATACACAACCCAAACCAATTCGAGAAAACATCATAACACAACAAACCCTTGCCAACCCATCCAATAAAGATACGATAGAAGCGGAGATAAGCTTATTTTCCAAGGCTTAGAAACTCTTTTCACACTCATCAGTCAGACAAACTTAGCCTTCCTTTGGGTCAACTTAGTCATGGGAGAAGCAATAGAAGAGAACTTATTCACAAACCTCTGATAGTAACCTGTTAAGCCCAAGAAGCTCCTAATGTCCGATGGAGTCAATGGTCTAATCCAGTTTCTACTCATATACACCCCCTTAGGATCAATCTCAAAATCATCCCTCGATACCACAGGACGTAGGGAAGTAACGTCCTCTAACCAAAATTCACACTCCACATACTTAGCATCCAACTCCTCTTACCCCAAGATTTGTAACACTACCCCCAAATAGTTCACAAGCTCTAAATAAATCAATACCTCATCATTAGTGACTACCACAATCATAACAAGGTAAGGACTAAAGACCCCATTAATGAAACCCATAGACATAACCGGGCATAAATCAAACCAAAAAGGCACTATCCCAAATTCAAAGTATCGGGAAGGACTTCACTAACCCCTTGATCACCGGATTCACCTTAATAGGAATGACCTAGGTTCAACACCCCAAACTCTTACAAGATGATAAATATAACCCTTAGAGATCAATTGTACCTTAACACTAGAAACAAACTTACCCCTTGCAACCACTTTACAAGCCCCTCATTCAATGATGGATTGGCAACTACTAAGCTCCCACCCACCTTACGAGCCCTATATTCTAAGGGGGACTCAACACCAATGCAACTAATCCACCCTAAGCATAACATCAAAATCCACCACACTAACCCAACAAGTCACAAGGAAAGACCTAATGCAATATGAACACAAGACAACACCTATGAACCTTCAAACAACAATAGACTCACCAATGAGATAGACACCAAAGAGAGTTTGGGACACACACATGAAATCCACTAGCAACCAAAAGAATAATGAAAGAAATAGTGGCACACCGAGCCCATCAATGCAAACATATCAAAGCCAAAGGAAATTTCAATATACCGATAGTGACATCGGGCATTTCATCCCCCCTCCTTGAGCCTTTTGATCAACATTATCACCTTTACCCTTGTCTTGAGCATAAAGGCAGTCCAGAATTTTGTGGCCCATCTCTCCACACCTAAGGCACACACTTGTGTTCCTCTAACATGTACCACCATGTTTCCTCCTATATTTTGGGTATCTAGGACAAATTATCCCATCATCTCCTCCTTTCCTCTTATTGCATCTATGCATGCAATCTATTATCTTGTGGCCCTCCCCTCCACAACCATAACAAGCATTGGTTTTTTTTCAAGCATGGGTCATCATGGCATCTACCACATTCTGGGAACCTATCATAAAGTACCACACTACCACTACCTTTGAGACTTTGGAACTTCTATCCACCATGGGCCCTCTTAGCCTCCTTACCTCTCCTCTTATCGTTTGAAGTTTTGGGAGCACTAGCTTGTTGATCGAGGTGGGTTGCTAATTTTGCTGCTGCTTTGGCCAATACCCAAAGAGCGTTAGGAACCTATGCATTCATCATATCACCGTCTTGAGTAGCTTGAGACATATCTTGTAATATAACGGTTAGAGATTAGCAATAAGCTCTCGGGGACCTAACTCTATCGCACGACATAGATCATGAAGAAGTAAAATATTTCCTAGAAAGCGTCATAGCCTCCTATTCATAGTCGTGGCGCGCTTCACAACCAAGAATAGGATTATAATTGATATGGTGTGTTAGACTCAGAGGACCTAACAATCGAGTGCTTTGATACCATCTTTGTCATGACCTAAGCCTAGGGCCTAGACATGACAGGTGAATGGGGAACCCGAAGAAATTCCCAAACAAGCCTCATAACATATCATTACACGTCCTTGGTTGCAGAAGTAATTAAAATAATGATAAGAGATAACCATAAACAAGGGGAATTGGGACTAAGGGTAAATTTCCATATTATAAACACCAAGAAATGAGAGAGTCAAGGCTCATAGGATAGATACATAACATGTCCAACAACACCTCTAAACGTTAGATACTTAGCAGAGGCCAAGACAAGCAACCGGGATCACCCTCATAATAATGACAATAGGTAATCCAAACATACAAAACATAGTCTAACACATAAGCTTAAGAGAAAATAGATATTGTCCCCAGACTTGAGGACTCACCATAAGCTAACTTGAACAATCCATCTAGCAATGAGGAGAATCAACAGGAGCTTCGGTTCCTACATGGTGATATCATGTAGACATATAGTATATGTTAGTACGTTTGAATATACTAAGTATGTAGGATGCAATGCAACAAGAGATAAACATCATAGGCAAAATGCATAATCATAAGCAATAGATAGCATACTAACAATATGACATGAATGAATAATGCTTGAAGTAAAATCATGCTTATATAAAATATATTACGAGTGAAAAGAGTGATCATTATAGTGCAATCCAAGGGCTACCACCCCCTTGGATACGCACATGAGGTACAAACCCCTGCATGAGGTTGATGGAGAACAACCCCCCCGCAACAAGGTTAATGGAGTAAAAAAAACCCCAATAAGGTTGATGTGTATAAGCCCTCAACAAGGTTGATGGTACAAACCCCCCAACAAGGTTACCTGGGCCTACAACCCCCCATGTTAGGCTTGGTTATCTCCTACAATATAGAGATAATATCATTCATACATACATACATACATATATATACACACATACACACACACTCCTTTTATCATCATATACAAACATTCCTTCTCATCATCATATAGTCATTCAACTCATAGGACATGTATAGGACCTTCAATTCCTCATGATATCATAACCAGACATTTTATCGAACACTTGACGGGTGTGTAATGCTAGTATAAAATCACATAATTCAAGAGGGAAATCATGCAAGAAAACTTGAAGTAAAATAGTCCACCCATACTTGGTAATACCATCTTGAAAAAATACATTGAAACCCCTCATCAAATCCTAAGAGAGATCACGGTTCTAAAGCTTAAAACATGCATAATCATAATAGGTAAATCATCTCATGGTATAGACTTAAAAATGAGTAATCATGCATTTTCAACCAAAATTTCATAAAATTCCAGTATAGTATATGATCATAATCTCTAATGAATAATACTCATAAGCAACACAACTTGAAAACATGTAAATTTCATAGAAATGGAAGACTGGTCTTCATGGGTGAGTGACACCCATAAATGAAACCCATATGCCTTAGACCTTGAATTTCTTGAAACTGAGTTGTGAAAGACTTGAAGTTTAGAAGTGGATCTTGGAATCCAAAGCTTGCTCTTGAGTTTCCTTGAATTTTTATTAGGGTTTTGATGGAGGCTCTTGAGAGAATTTGAGAGTGTATTCCAATTGGGAGGAGTGAATTTGATATTTAGGAATAGGGTTAGGTCTTTAGGAAGTGTTAAGATAGCATAGGAATTCCCAAAATACCAATAGAAATGGCTAAATTTACGGAATGCCATTAATGAGGTAGAAGTTGACAAAAACTCGTATATACCCCTGCACATACAAGTTCTACGAAAATGGGCATAACTTCTTCATCCGGTGAAACTAAGTGCATCGGAAAGATAATTCAAAGAGATTTGATTTGGTAGGTCGTGGGTCACCCAGTTCTTTGTGTGCTAAGAGATATGCCCCTTTAAAGTTGAGCCTCCTACTGGTACTTGTGCAAAACTTTGTCACGGAAATTTCTTTGAACTTGGCTTGATGTAAGAGACCCACGATGGTCTAAAATGATATAAATAAGCTTGACTTAGATTTGAATGAAATCTTGAAGCTTGAATGAGTTTCTTGAGATCCGGAAGTGAGTTTGGGGCACTTGAATTGGGTGAAATATTTGTCTAAGTGTTTGAATGAGTATTGGGGAATGTCTTGTGTGATATGAGGGTAAAATATGACTAAGTATAGGCATTTTCACGCATTGAAACACATAGACCAAAGACCCAAAAGTCTTGGACCGAACAAGATAAATAGCACACAAAATGAACTGAAGCGCGCCCTTGGCGTGTCACGCCTTGGGCGCGAAAACCTCACTGGAAAGTGAATTTTGGTAAAATGAAATTATGATTCGCTTGCTTTAAAATCGGGGTTAGACCCATTTTCCACTCCATTTGAACACGTGAATAAGAATATGAAGTTAAATTTTCGATATCCGGACGAATTTTGAGGTATGTGAAAATTTTTGTTCCGGGTACTTTCGAGACATATTTTCGAGCACTTTTGGGGGTTATTATAATATCTCCTCTTGAGAATATTCGTCCCCGAATGTCGAAGAAATGTACAAGAGAAGAGTGATCATAAAAAATAACTTATCAAAATTTTTTAAAAATTTGTGCCAAATGCTAGCAAATTAATATGTGTTATTGGTAGGTAAATCGAATTTAAAAGATTTCAAAAAATTTGACCACGTCAATTCATAAACACCATCACATTATTTATTTTCCAATGTTCCTTCACTCATTAGTAATGTTAGTATTTCCTTTGGTTTAATTTATATATTTAATTTTGATTTGATATAAAATTTTAAAAAGTTAAAATTTTTATAATCTTAAATTAAAAATATATAAAATATGTTGGAATATTTTTTAATTGTATGGTCTTAAATTAAATGTCATGTGAATTTTACATTAAATAGTTTCTCAAGAAACAAAAAAAATATTTTGTAAAATCCATTAAAATAAAAGAAAAAAGTGAAGTATTTAAAACACACATAAATTATTTTTTTAACTTTCATATTCAAATTATTAGAGTGTGAGTTTCATACTTAATTTATCACTTTTTTATTTTAGAAACACATATCTCTTTTATTACATTCTTAATATAGCAAAAGCTTAAAAATTAAAGTATACTATCATTCCCCAGAAAAGAGATTATGTCTCTCCTTCCATCGTACTATTTTTTCTCAATTTTTTAAATTTCTTTTTATAGAAGTTCTTAAAAGAGATTCTTACTGGCAGCAATTTTTTTAAAGAAATAAATTTTCATTTATGTTAAGCTGGATAACAAGTAGATAAAAAATACTTTCCTTAAACACACACACATACACATATATTGAAATATAAAACAAGAAAAATGAAGGGGAAAAAAGGAGCGAAAGATTAAATGGGATGGAATAGAATTTTTTAAAAAAATAATAAATATCTAACTATTTCTTTTGGGAGAGGGGAGAGGAGAGGGGAAGGAGGGGGTGCGTGCAATGAAGTAAGATTCTTTTTTGAAAAAAAAAACAAAAACAAAACTAAGCGTGGGGATGGGGTTGGGGAATAGGATAAGAAAAATATTTTATATCTTATTAAAAATTATTTTTTTAGATAGTGATATTTTTATCTTTTAGTTGTTAACTAATACTAATAGTATTTTATTTAATTTTTATCAAGATAAAATATTTTATTTATGTGGTAAAAAAAATTTAAATAAAAAAGAGAATATATTACACACACTATTTATATGTGTTTCTCAAATTAATTAGTAATAGTTTAATTATAAAATGTTATACCCTAAATAATTTAGGTATAAATATTTTAAAAAAAGATAATTTAGATATGTTTTCGACACTTCACTCATTATAAAGATAGGACGAGCAAAATCAAACCGAAGGAATATTACTTTCTAGTTTATTTGACACATTATTATCTTTAATTATTTTAAAATAATTTCGAATTAAATTAATCTCATGGCAAATGTGTCTAACCTGGTCTATACTATAAGTGTTTTTTTCTTTTTTGTTTTTTTGTAAAAAGAAAAAAAAGAGTCTTTAGGGGAAAATGGCAAGTATGCCCCTCAATTTTGCTGAAAAAGTAGAGCGTATATATCTTTACCATCTAACAATTAATGCATATATATACCTTGGTCATCTAACAAATGATGTACAATCATCATTTTGTTAATAGGCCGAATTTAAAAAGAAAAACAATTTAAAATTTATTTTAAAATTTTATAACTGTCATGTGATTTAGAAAAACTATCTAATTCGTCTTTTTACCCACCCAACCCTGGCTCACTTAAAAAAAGAACCATTATACTTCTATTCAAATCTATCCACACACATTTTATAATTGAGTAGAAGAGAAATTATTTTTCTTTTTTTAATTTGGGTCGGGTCTAAAGAGGTAAAAAGGGAGATGAGGTAATTTCTTAAAGCCAGCTGATATTTTTAGAATTAAAAGAATCAATATAATAAGTGTTTAATTCAATAAAATATGAATATTTTAACAAAAAGATAAATATGCATCATGTTTTAGACAATAAAAGTAGATATGCACTATTTTTTAAGCACATGTTTATGTGTACTCTAAATCGCAAATTTAAATAATATAATAATAATAAAAATATATTCAGTGAAATTTGATAAGTAAAATTTGAAAATGATAGAATATACACAAATTTACTACATAAAGATAAAAAGACTTGTTTTATGAGAACCGTCGTCACAACAAATTTAAACAATATATTTGCTTTTTCCCCTTTATTTATTTTAAATTTGATATGAAATCAAACGTGACGACATAAATAGCCTATGATGGTTGTATAAATTGGAGGTCAAGAGACCCTTTTTTGCACCAGCATCATAGAGTAGAGAGTTTAGGCAATTTGCAAAGATGAAGAGCCTTGTGTTGTTTCTCTCAATTGCACTATTTGTTCCTTTAGCTTTATCATCAGATTTTGCTTCAGATCTCCTCCTCCCCTCTCAACGTAACGCATATAAATCAGTAGTTGATATTGATGGAAATCCAGTCAAAGTAGGTGCCAAATACTATGTGTTGCCGTCTTTAAGGGGCAGTGGGGGTGGTCTTAATTTGTCTAGAATTGTTGACAAAAGTTTGAAAGTTTGTCCACAAGACATTGTCCAAGACCCTAAGGACGTTAACTATGGACGCGCTGTGGAATTCTTTCCTGCATACCCTAATGGAAAAATTCTAGTTAACAACCCCATAAATGTAAAGTTCGTATCCGAAAATGAGACGTCTAGTTGTGAGGATTTTACAGTGTGGAAGATGGACAAGAAGTATAAATATGTGGTAGCTAGAGGGACTCTAGGGGCTTTGAACCGCATAAGGAACTGGTTCAGGATTGTGCCATATGGAAAACACTACAGGTATTCATCTATCTAAGACCACAAATTTTTAAAGTCTTGCTTTTTTTTCTTAAATAATGTGTCAATTTAAAGAGTGTGTTATTTGGCTAAATCAAGAAATTAAGTAGTTGAAACTGATTTCTGAAATTTGTGTGTGCAGGTTTGTCTACTGTCCTACACTGTGTGTTCCTTGCAAGATTAAGTGTGCTGACTTGTACATTTCATATGAGAATGCAAATGTTAGACGTTTGGCTGCCTCGGCGAATGAATTTCCATTTTCTGTTTACTTCAAGAAGGTAGAATGATAACATGCTCAAATGTCCACCAGCCAACATGTACTTGCTCTTCATTATTGTACTGGATAGCTACTAGTTAGAACACATATATCTATGTGTATCATGACTATGTGGCAATAATAAAGATTTAAGTCCTTTTGTTTTTCATCTAATACTATCTAGTGCCACTGCATATGTTTTATTTGAGTCTGAAGCCTAAATAAGGGGATTGATACCTGCAAATTATATCGAAAAAACTAATTCACATAGAATAAAGGGTAAAGGCACGCAATGTAATTGGATTGGATAATACACTTTTTTTTTTCTCATTTGGTGTCCGATTGGAACCCAATCATATCTAAATTCATGCTCATTTGGGAGGAGACATTTTCTATCAAGAATTTTTTTATTCACAGAATTTGAATTTGAAACCTCTGATTAATTAAGGGAGGAATAGCCCCCCATCAGTTGCACCATTACTCGTTCAAATGTCATGATGAAATAAATGATGATTTTTTAGCATCATTAAAAGTCTCAACCAAATTAATGAATTCCACTATACATTCTCTCAAACCCTAATATTTAATTCTCTCTCTCAATCAAAATCAAGACAAATAGCAACACTAAATATTTGCAACCATTAAACGAAATTAACATATGAAGAGATAATTAATAACAAGAAATTAACATATGTTCCGCGCGTGGGTGACACGCGCCCTCAATTTTTTCCCTTTTTCTCCTTATTTCCCCACACACGCGCCCCAACTTCTTTCTCCGTCACAGCTTCCATTCCCTCTCCCCTTTTCTTCTCCTTCAACCCTTAAACCAAGCTAAGAAAACCAGCAAAACCAAAACCAAACACCGGACAAACTTCCCTTTTCTCTTCAACTCAACGACCCCAATATCTCGTCCTTTGTCCCCCATCTACAACCGTTTAGGGTCTTTTCCGCAATTGATGGATAAAGGTTGAGACACAATGATTTCCAAGATTGGAAATTCAAAATTTGAATTGAAAAAGTCCCAAATCGGACCCCAATTTCTCAAGTTTACCATCGGATTCCCCCCCCCCCCACTTCCTATATAATCCCTTCTTCTTCTTCTTCCTTTCAAGGGGTGGTTTTTGCTCACAAGGAAA
>JAOTQJ010000007.1:10751306-10767858 GCA_025642045.1 Solanum sejunctum
TATATACTAAGTGGTATAGGATATTTAATAATTTGTCAATTTAGTTCCTCAATGAAACTAACTATCTAAATTTACCCTAACTTAGATAATCATAGCAAAGGAATGATTCGAAATACCTATTGAAAATCTATGAGAGAAATATTATAGGAGAGCAAAAAGGACTAATTCTCGAGATGATCTAATGGGTTATTAAATTATACACCCCTAAAAATCATGTTTGTTCTCGAACATAGGGTAGAAGAAAGTACCTAAAGCCTCAAATAGATGGGGATATTTAGCACGCATATCAGACTCCATCTCCCAAGTCACCTCTCTAATTGGACCATTCTTCCATTGTACCTTCACGGATGTTATCTCTTTATTTATGAGCTTTCAAACCTGTCTATCCAACATAGCTATAGTCTCTTCTTCAAATGACAAGTCTGGACTCAATACCACCGAATCAAATGAGAGTATATGAGACTCGTCGGGCACATATTTTCGGAGTATGGAGACATGGAACACAGGATGTACAAATGATAAGCTAGGTGGCAAGGATAGTCTACAGGCCACCTCTCCAACTCTCTCTAGAACCTCAAATAGGCTAATAAATCGAGGACTAAGCTTGCCCTTCTTCCTAAACCTCATCATACCCTTCATGGATGATACTCTAAGCCAAATGTGATCGCGCTCTATAAATTCTAGTGCTCGGACCCTTCTATCTGCATAAATCTTTTGTCAACTCTGGGCTGTCAACAATCTACCCTGAATCATACGGACCTTCTTTATAGCATCCCTCAGAAAGTTCACATTTAATGAGTCTATCTCAGAAGAATCAAACCAACTAATCAGAGATCTACACCATCTATGATACAATGCCTCGAATGGAGCCATATAAATACTGGAGTGATAACTATTATTGTAGGTGAACTCTGCTAAGGGCAAGAGTTGGTCCCAGCGGGTACAAAAATCAATCACGCTCGCAACATATCCTCCAACACCTGAACAGTCCGCTGAGACTGTCCATCTGTCTGAGGGTGACTGAGCTCATGTCCAGCTGAGTACCAAGACCATGCTGCAAGGCCCTCCAAAAAAGTGAAGTGAAGAGTGAACCCCGATCAGAAATGATAAAAACTGGCACACCGTGCAATATGACTATCCTACTTGACTGATGTAAAGCTCAGCTAGCTTCTTTATTGTGTACTTGACCTTAATTAGAATCAAATGGGTAGACTTAGTCAATAGATCCCCAACCACCCAAATAGAGTCATAACCTCCCACAGTAGTGGGAAACCTACCATAACATCCATAGTGATTCGCTTCCACTTCAATGTAGGAATGAGCATCCTCTGAAGCTCTCCTCTAGGCCGCTGGTGCTCGCATTTAACCTACTGACAAGTCAAACACTTAGCCACAAACTCTGAAATATCCTTTTTCATACAAAACCACCAATAGTGCTGACTCGGGTCATGATACATCTTTACGGCTCCTGGATGAATGGAATAACGAGTACAATGAGCCTCTTCAAGAATCAATCTAACTAAATCACCTACCTTAGGCACATAGACTTGACCTCTGATCCTTAAAACACCATTAGGATCAAGCACTGCTTCCTTAGCCTTTCTTCTGGTCACTTTGTCCCTAATGAGACATAACTTTTCATCCTTGAACTGACACTCTCGAATCTGGTCCATCAACAAATAACTAGCCTCAAAGAAAGCAAGTACACCACCCTTATCAGAAAATTATAACTTGACTAGGTGGTTAGCTAGGTGCTGAACATCTCTGGCCAAAGGTCGCTCCTCCACTCGAATGGTGGCTAGACTCCCCATGCTAGAAGTCTTCCTACTCAAGGCATCATCCACAATATTTGCTTTACTCGGATGATATAGGATGTTTAAAGCATATTCCTTTAGCAACTCCATCCACCTATGCTACCTCAAGTTAAGATCCCTTTAACTGAATATATACTAAAGGCTTTTATGATCAGTGAAGATCTCACAATGTACAATATATAAGTAATGATGCCATAACTTAAGAACAAAAACCACAACTGCTAGCTCTAAGTCATGGATAGGATAATTCTTCTCATGAACCTTCAATTGTCTAGAAGCATAGGCAATCACTTTACCCCTTTGCATCAACACACCACCTAACCCCACTCCTTACTTATCACAATACAATATAAAGTCCACACCTGTCTCAGGTAAGGTTAGAATAGGAGCTGAAGTCAATAAGGTTTTAAGCTTTTGGAAGCTTGCCTCATACTCATTGCTCCAATGAAAGGATACATTCTTCTGAGTTAATCTAGTCAGTGGGGATGCAATGGAAAAAAACCCTTGAATAAACCATCAATAGTACATTGCTAACCCCACAAAACTTTGAATCTCGGTAGCTGAAGTAGGCCTCTTCCACCCTCTAACGACCTCTACTTTAGTTGGATCCACTCTAATCCCCTCTTTAGACACCACGTACCCTAAGAATACCACCGAATCAAGCCAAAACTCACACTTGGAGAATTTTGCATATTGCCTTTCCTCCCTCAACCTTTGTAACACTATCCTCAAGTGACTAATATGATCAGCCTCAGTCTTGGAATATACCAAGATGTCATCGATGAATACTATGACAAAAGAATCTAAGTACGGACAGAACACCCTATTCATCAACTCCATGAACGCTGCAGGGGCATTAGTCAACCCAAAGGACATCACCAAAAATTCATAGTGGTCGTAACGAGTTTGGAAAGCTGTCTTAGGAATATCTGATGCTCTAATCTTCAGCTGATGATAACCAGACCTCAAGTTAATCTTAGAGAACAAAGTTGCCCCCTGAAGCTAATCAAATAAGTCATTAATACGAGGAAGTGTATATTTTTTCTTAACAATCACTTTGTTCAGCTGCCTATAATCAATACACATCCTCATGGACCCATCTTTCTTTTTCACAAACAAGACTTGGGCATCCCAAGGTGATACGCTAGGATGAATAAACCCTTTGCTTAGTAAATCTTGAAGTTGCTCCTTTAATTCCTTCAACTCAGTTGGAGCCATTAGATATAGAGGGATGGAGATAGGCTTTGTGCCCGGCTCTAGATCAATAGGAAGAGTCAAATCCCTATCGGGAGGAACACCTGAAAGGTCAGTGGGAAACACATAAAAAAACTCTTGAACTACTGCAATAGATCTATAGAAGGTGGATCAACATTACTATCCCGAATGAAAGCCAAGTAAGACATACACCCCCTATCAACCAGTTTCTGAGCATGGATGTAAGAGATGACTTTGCTTGGATAAGAACTACTATCACCCTTCCACTCAATTTTTGGTACCCTAAACATGGCTAAGGTCACCGTTTTTGCATATCAATCAAGAATAACATGATATGGGGAAAACTAATCCATCCCTAAGATAACATCAAAATCTACCATCTCCAGTATTATCATATCTACCCAAGTATCATACCTAGACAAGGAAACAAGACAGGATCGATACACTTAATCCACCATTAAAGGCTAACCTACTAGTGTAACAACATGAATGGGTATAGGCATATGATCACATAGCAAGTCTAATCCACATGAAAGTAGGATGACACATAAGAGTACGTAGATCCAGGATTAAATAATACAAACATAGATCAATGACAAACCGGGATAATACCTATGATGACTACATAAGAAGCCTTTTTCTCGGGCCTCCCTGGAAATGCATATCAATATGGTCACCTACCACCGCCTGTCTGAGCAATTGCTCTACCCCCACTCTGTGGGACTATGGGACTACCCGCTCCTCTACTTGGAATACGTCTACCTCTATCTGTCTAAGCTCTGCCTTACCCTCTGTGTGGTGGTGGTGCCGGCGGTCTAGTCTTAACTGAAGATCTGGGGTAAGGCCCACTTTATCCCCCTGATAAGGGGGACTGCTGCAACAAGTGATCAGGATCCCCACAACCATAACAAAACCTCTGACCTTGGAACTGATGTGGGAATCCTGATGAATTACCATAGTTGTCTCGCCCTGTAGTCCTACGATGCGTCTGACCAGCCTCTGGAACCTGTAATGATACATGAACGGGTCCTCGATGCTGGGATAAGCCACCCCCTCTATACAACCCTCTACCCTCAGATGAGGTACCAGAAGACTGACCGGATGCACGGGCCTTCCTAGGGTCCCTAAACTCTTCTCTCTCTGTCAACTCTGCCTCCTTAGAAACACACACAATAGACTGGAAAAAGGCCCATCTCTAGATACTCTAAACACTGCTTGTCGAATAGAATATGTCAATCCTCTCACAAACCTATGAACTCTCTCTGTCTTGTTTGGAATGATGGTTGTAGCATATCTAGATAACTGATAAAAATGGGTCTCATACTCAGTGACTGATAAGCCATCCTACCTCAGGCTCTCAAATCTCAATCAACTCTCCTCCCTTACACTCCAAGGGACAAATTTATCATAAAAAATGCCAAATAACATCTCCCAAGACACTATGGGAGACCCCACAGGTAAGGATCCTGAATATGTCCTCCACCATTCTCTGGCTGACCCACAAAGCTGAAGAGTAACATATCGAACCACATATGACTCAGCTAAGACAACAGTATCCAATAGCTCCTTACAAGTAGTCAGAAACTCATGAGCATCCTCAGTCTTTTCGCCCTGAAATTGAGGTGGGTTCATCTTCCTAAACATCTCATAGTAGTGCTGCTCACTCTCAGTCAATGTAGCCATAGGCTTACCCCGAACCTTAATAGCTGGTGCAGGATCAATCTCAACTCTTATACCCATAAGTGGCTGCTCTACCAATTCATGGAATAGTAGAACATGATGCTCATCTGGGGTCTAAGCTCCTCTCCCAGTTTGAGAACCACCTGGCGTGCCTCCCGTGTTACTACTTAGACTAAGACTCTCAAGTACATTCAGTACCCTCAATAAGGTATCCTACAACAACGGTGTAGCTGCATGCTCTGAAGGAACCTAGTTCCCTCTAAGATTAGATGTAGTCTCTGGATAGGCCTTTCTAGCATGACCTCTCGCTGGTGCTGCTCTATGAGTACGAACTCTAGCTTGAGCTCTACCCCTACCTCTAACTGGGGCCTCAACAACTGGCTCAGGAGCTACCTCACCTCTACTACCAGAAATAGTAGCTTTAGTCCTCGCCATCTGTCAAAAGAACATAGGCATAACTCAGTACCAATGAATATAATAATGCACGATAAGAGAGAATAAACAAAGGGAATTTTCGTAAGAGTCTCCATAGCCTCTCGAAGATAAGTACAAACATCTCTGTACCGATCCTTGAGACTACTGAAACTCAACTTGTATGCACGTGAGACCTATGAACCTAGGTTCTGATACCAACTGTCATGACTCCAAAAATGGGCGTGATGACACTCGTCTTATCCCACCAAAACAAGTCAGCTTATAACCCAAATATAAAATTAAAAATGTGGAATTATAATTAAAAAAATAAAAGTTCAATTATGGATAACGAGTCAACTTGATTAAAAACCCCCAAAATTTGGTTGTCACGTGCATAAGCTTCTAATGTATTACAACAGATTCGAAAGAAAACACAAGTATCAAATAATATTGTCTTTGGAATAGAACAAAATCATAAACAGGAGTAAGAAGTCAGCTGGGATGGCAAACAACTACCTCTCACAATCTCTGCAGAAAGCCACAAACAAGGAAGAGTAAATAGTCTCTCGATAATCTGGGTTCGTGACCTACAAAATATTATAGCAAGGGGTGAGTACCAAACATGCGGTACCCAGCAAGTGAACTAATAAACATAAAGTTAAGTAATATAGAATACCGGTACCCCCAACACTCCAACCAAGTTCCCCACAACTACAACCTAATATACAACCTTCACAGCTACCCCATCCGTATATTCTATGATCAAAGCCTATGATAGTATAATCCTCATTTATCCCACTTTCAAGTCTTAGGAAAAAATTCCACAAGTTATTAAGTCCTTGCTAATTCATCAAGTGTCATTAAATCAATACCAAACTAATCATGTAAGGACATAAACAAGTCAATAATATAATGAATAACCAATCTCAATAGCATTCCATATAATCATAACAAGCTAGACCATTATGGGATGAAGATGAAATCCATGAGATGTAATGCAATGCAATGCAATGCCACATAGAATAATGCATGTCTGTACTATGATACATATCCGCTGATCATAAACATGCCTCAGTCAGAACCCATGGGGGCCACACATGGACCATGTATCTGTCGTGACATGCGACATGACCCTTGAATTATAGTATCTATCGCAGCGTGCGACATGTCCCTCGAATCATAGTAACCTTTTTGATTCTCATTCTTTTTTATTAGCCGGAACCATTTTCCTTCAGCTTTACATTTCTTTCATTGGATCATCCAGCAAACACATAGTAAATGCACAATAATCATGTTCATGGAAATAAAGATGCAAGATGCCCATGCAGTTTCATATATCTCAATACCATCACAACCTTAACAACGTTCACATCTAAAAGTAAGTATCATCATTCTATAATTACCTAATTCAAAATATTGCAATCAAAGCCTGCACAAATCATTCTCAACACCTCACACAAGAAGTACAAGATTCTATATGCTTAACAAAGGTTAAGAATTTCACTTGCCTTAGCCAAAGACAATCAATCAAGCATGTGACCCTTCTCCTTTTGAATGGAATCTGTAGCACCGTGATCTAATCAAATAATGATTCATAATAAGATTTCCAAACTTAAAAAACACCCAAATCTATAATCAAGTTCCTAAATTTCAAGGCTAGGGTTAACTCTTAACGTTTTGTAATAACATGATAATACCAAAACCCCCAACATTAAAACAAGAAAGATATACATACTATACATATATATGTCCGAACACACGCCATAAAGTAATAAGTTTGACTAACGAAGGACCAAGAGAACTGGACAGGAACGTGAACGAAGGAAGAACCAAAGCACTGGACAGAATTAGAGGAGAAACGTACCTAAGCTAATTAACGCAAAAAGATTCTTTAAGGGAAAGAGTGGGTTATTGTAATAATGGAAACAAGGTTAAAGAAATTTCCACTAATGCAATAGTACCAAATATAAAGAATCAATTTAAACCCAATTGATGATTTGTACCTGTAAGGAATTTGCCTTCACTTTGTCGTCCTCTCCTGGCCTTGTCTTCGTTCTTTTACGATGATTAGGTTAGAATAAAAGAATTAAAACCCTACTAACTACTTTTATTATATATACTAAGTGGTATAGGATATTTAATAATTTGTCAATTTAGTTCCTCAATGAAACTAACTATCTAAATTTACCCGTAACTGAAATAATCATAGCTACGGAATGATTCGAAATACCTATTGAAAATCTATGAGAGAAATATTATAGGAAAGCAAAAAGGACTAATTCTCAAGATGATCTAACGGGTTATTATAGTTATACATTGGCATAGTGGGAGTTTTTTTTATTAGTGGGGGATTAAAAGTGGTGATTCTTCAGTATTGTGATATTCAAACTGGATTGGTATTTTTGGATGGGCTAGTTTTGCTCTCATCTTGGGAATGGACCGATTAGCTTCTTATCCTATTATTATAGATAATTAAACCCGGATTTTTACCTTGGCTATACTTGATATGTCTCCATAGCATGGTAGGGGCTTACTACTGGTGCATTGATTTGGTTTCTTTCATATATTCAGGTTTAGAGAGTAGATCAATAGAATGTTTAGTATAATTAATTGTCCATGCTTGGAATACGACAATGTATGACCTATTTGGGGAACATAGTTTCAGTCATTGTGAGCCTTAGATATGTTTATGTGGATTCCTAAATTATTATCATAAAGAGGGGGTTGATTGTGTTATAAGGGAGATCAGATTGGCATTAATAGAGGTTTTGGGCAGAGGTCATCCCGAAGATTAGCACTTGGACCTATTTTGGCCATTATGTGTGACTGATTATGTTTGTTGGGCTAACTACCGCCCTACTATAGAATGGATTCGAGGATTTATGTATACTAGTGGCATTCATTGTAGTAACTTATAGATGACCCTACTTGTTAGGGGTTAATTTGTTAAGTACTATCGAACAATGATTAATCTATTAAATGTCAGAACTGCTAGGTGGTTTTCATTTGAAGTGAAATGTGCCAAGTTGGATTGTGGAGACTGGGTATGAAATATATACTGTTAACTCGCGATAGTTCTGGTTATCTTGTTTGTAGCTAGTGGGTGGTAACTAAGAGTGATCTACTTTCATTACCCATTATGTTCTGTATGTGATTGAATGATAATAACTACTGAGACCTATGATTGGGAAGTCATATATGTGTGGCAAGGTATGGAGGAAGGTACAGAAAAGTCTACGTGGGTAGTATATGTTGAATATCTGCTGCATTGGTAAGGGTCTGATGGTTGTTGAAAATACCAATGAGTGGTATTCTAATTATCTACTCTATTCCTAAATATATGTTGTCATGATGAGACTACTTATAGTTATTTGCGTCAGTAATCTATTATATCAAGATGATGTCTTGATTATTTGTTGTACCAGTGATTATTGTGGTTGCAGTGCCTGGCTGATTGAATAGTAGGGGAAGGGAGTTTAAGCCTAACGTGTGAGCGTGAGTATATTTGTCACGACCTAAGCCTAGTGCCTAGACATGACATGGCATAAGGGAAACCCGAAGGGACCCCAAGTAAGCCTCTTAGTACATCACTATACATCCTTGGTCGTGAAAGCAATAAAATATCAGCAAAAGAGTAGAAATAGGGAGAACTGGGGGCTCAGCAGCAAAAGAGTAGAAATAGGGATAACTGGGGGCTAAGGGACATCATTCATATCATAACAACAAGAGTCAAGAGAGAGTCAAGCTCATAACATTACACATGACATGTCCAACAACACCTCTACTACATAGATAAGAGGGGTGGGAAAGACAAGCTACTGGGATCACCCTCATAGTCAACATATACATAAAAGAAGATTATGTTGAAATATAGTATGATATCATAAACATTATCCCCTAAATGGAGGACTCACCAAGAGCTTCAGAGAAGTCATACTAGCCGCGTGGACAAGGATGAACAAGTGGGCCACCAATTCCTAAATGGTGATATCATGTAGGCATAGAGTATGCATTAGTACATTTGAATGTACTAAGTATGTAGGATGCAGTGCAATAAGAGATAAGTTACATAGTCGTAATGCATAAGCATAAGCTATGAGTAACAAATAACAATATGGCATGCATGTGAGATGCTATGTAGTAAATCATGCTTATATAGAATACAATACATGTATAAGAAGAGACCACTATCATATTGGTGGATTATTGCACCCTACCACCCTTGGTGATTGAGGTACCAACCCCATCAACTGCTTAGTAGATTGTCTCACCCTGCCACCCATGGTGATCGAGGTACAAACCCCATCAACTAGTTGGTGAATCATCGCATGCTACCACCCTTGGTGACCCAGGTACAAACCACTTGACATGGTTATCAAGGTACAAACCCCTCCGCATGGTTGGTAGATCGTCGCACCCAACCACCCTTGGTGACCAAGGTACAAACCCCTCGACATGGTTACTTAGCGCACAACCCCCAAGTAGGGCATGGTCACATTCCAACACAATATAGCCAAAAACCATATACAAACGTTTATTTGATCATCATATAGTCATTCAACTCATAAGACAAGCATTGGGCCTTCAATTCCTCAAGAAAACCATAACCGTACATTTTATCAAACACTAGTGTCAGCATGCAATTTAGAGATGAAATCATGCAAATAAATCCATTTTAAAACACTCAATCAATACTTGGTAACACCCTCAAGCAATATACAACAAAATCCTTCATAAAATCCCACCATAGGTCTTAGATTTGTAGCTCAAAATATAGTAAAATAGTCATAATTTCATGAAGCTTTAACATAGTTCATAGTCAAGTTAATAATAGAAAATCTATATGTAAAAACAACTTATAAATATGTATTTTAGGTAAAAAGGAAGCTTGGGCACCATGGATAAAAGAATCCAATGGTTGAAACCCATATACCTTAGCTTTGGAGAATAGCTTGATGAAAATTGGAGATGGAGACTTAAAGCTTGAATGAGAACCTTAAGATCCAGATGAGTTTGAGACTTGAAATTTGGAGAAGAAATATTGACTAAAGTATTTGAATGAGCATTAGGAAATATCTTGGATGATATAAGGGTGAAATATGGCTAAGTATAGGCATTTCACTTTTGGAAACACTTAGGTCTAAGTCCCAAAAGCCTTGGACCGAGGTAAAAGTCACTGGCAATAAAATACGTAGGTTCGCATCTGGTTCGTGATGCGTACCTATCGCAGAGGTAAAACTAATACATGTCCTTGACAACTGCAAGTCGTGGATTGATTCTGGATAAAAAGTTATGAAAAATGAAATTGCTAATCATTTGCTCTTAAAATTGGGGTTAGATCTATTGCCCATTCAATTTGACCCCCTGAACAAGAATACAAAGTCAAATTTTTGATATCACACACAGATTTTAAGATATATAGAAATTATGATTTCGGGCACTTCTGAGGCACATTTGTTGGCAATTTTTGGGGGGTTTTCAATATTAGCTATCGTCCATTAATTTGGGTTAGCCTATGAGCCATTTGTAGGAATTGCTTGTATAAGGGAACCAGGAATAGAGTGAAAGCCGTATATGTAAAATACGATTACATTTATGAGCAACTATGATTATTCAGACATCTAATAATGTGTTGAGGGTAGGTATACCTAGCCTATTGATTTCCAGTTACATGTTAGCTAATTGAGCTGACGGGATGAGTAATTGATCATTAAGGATCCCTTAAAGATTGCTACACATATTCTCTATTACAAGTAGATGAATTGTTGTACTTCTAGTTAGTTGAGATTACGAGAACTATAGTTAGACACTAAGTACGCTTTTGATCATATGTTTATTATTATTATTATTATTATTATTATTATGAGTTAAGTGTAAGGATCCTTAGATGGTTTGGATTGCAGTATCCAGGTCGTCTATAGTCGTACTTTTATGGACAAAAGTCCTACTAGTAGCGGATGTTGTAATGACCTTCTGAGTCATTTGTATGTTTCTATAGTTTTTTGTTGATTTGAGCATAAATATAGTGACCTCAGACCATTATTTACTTGTTGAGACTGTTGGCATAGTTATTGGATAGTTTATTTGTAATTTATGTAGTTCTGTGAGTTAACTAAGAAGTTAAATTATAGAAAGTATTTTCTGGTAAAGTCCTAGTAAATGACCTTGGAATAGAATTTTGATGGTTCTATTAGTTTCAGAATGACCTAATTAGGTAAGAAGCATGTTTAGTGTAGTAATATGATATCTTGTAAATTTAGCTGTTGAAACTAGTCAGTAGTTGACTTAATCAATGCCCTCAAGAATTATGCCCCAGATGAGAATTATGATAGTACAGTTAGCTCTAGAATGTCGAATTTGGTCTAAGACGACCCTTCGTCTGATACCAAGGACTTCTGGATGTGATTTGGCCTCCAAGGTCTTTTTATTAAAAGTTGCATATAAGTAAGTGGGATCCACATAAGATCATAACAACATTCAGTGGAAATTTCGTCTCCATCATTGGATCTGGAAGATTAAATTTATTAGAATTGCATAGTTTATTTGCGAAAATCGGAGTCCAAAATAGCGGAAAAAGGAATTGAATGATTAAGAAAGGTGGGGACGATATGGCATGCTCTAAGGCTACCACATGGCATAGTCTAATGCTACCACTTGAGTGATTCCCTCTCAAATTTGCACCATGATTCCGAGTTCATTTTTCATTAATTTGAGTGATTCAAAAAGATACAATGAGCAGATTTTTGTGACTAATGTTCCGAATGCTTCCACCTTGACTTCATGGGTGAAGGATTTTGCTAGGATAAATCCTCTCGAGTTTCATGGTTCAAAGGTAGAGGAGGATGCTCAAGAGTTTGTAGATGAGGTGCATAAAGTGCTGGCTGTTATGGGTATGAGTTCAGAGGAAAAGGCAAAGTTAGCAACCTTCCAATTGGAAGGGATTTCTCAAATATGACACACTCAATGAAAGAATGAGAGGAATGAAGATTTGGGTTCCATTTCCTGGGGAGAGTTCAAGGATGTATTTCTAGATCATTTCTTTCCCTTAGAGTTGAGGGAAGCTATGATGCAATAATTTATCAACCTCAAGCAAGGGAACATGAGTGTGAAGGAGTACTCCTTCAAGTTCACCAACTATCCATGTATTCCCCATCATTGGTTACCGACCCCCGAGCAAGAATGAGCAAATTTATGTCGGGATTATCCAACTTGCTTGTCTAAGAGTTCCAGACCTCCATGCTAGTATAGGAGATGGATATTTCGAGGCACATGACCTATGTTGAGTAGATTGAAGATGAGAAGATAAGAAAGAAAGAAAGAGAGTCTAAGAGAGATCATTTTGATGAGGGTAGATCATCATTTACCAAGACACCGGAGGCTAGGAGTAAGAAGGAAAGAAACCCATATCCTAATAATGAGAAGTGTGGTAAGATGCACCTAAGAGTGTGCTTGGTGGGTCAAGAAGGTTGCTTCGAGTGTGGTGAGTTTGTCACAAGAGAAGGGATTTCCTAGTGGCCGCTAGGAATAGAAGAGAGAGAGTTCGTAACACTATGCCTTATATGTATGTGTTTCCGTGAATATGGTGATGGTTGGCATTAACTGGTTTCATAAGTAGTGGTGCTATACTTGATGTATTGGTAAGTGGTTGTGTTGACATACTTGTAACAATAGTTGTTTATGTTCATTCTCATACATCATTTATCTAGTCTTGACATATTACTTATTATGCATGCATGCTTATGAAGAGAGTTGATTGAAGTTTCATGTGCAATTATGAAAATGTGCTACTCATGCTTTTGAAATGATGTCCATGTTAGAGACTTTGAAAGTTGCATGAAATAAATGTTTAATTTGCATTATTGTTTTAGTAAGGAGTTGATAGATGTTCTATTCTATTCATGCTATTCAAATGCCCCAAAAAGCACAAAAATGTGCCCCGAAAATGCACATAATTGTAATTTTAATATATCTCAAATCTGTGCATCATATCAAAAATCTGACTTCGTAATCAGGGGGCATAATTGAGTGAAAAATGAGTATAACCTCAATTTAAAGGACCCATAGCGAAAAATGATTTTTGAAAAATTTCTATTTGCAGTGGTGATCCGAGCCCTGGCCGCGATGCACCAGAGGCGCGGATTAGTGTTAAATTTTTCATGAAAATCTTTTTTGGCCCAAGGGCCTTGGGGTCATAGCTGCATGCCCTCTTATTCATAAAAATCACCTATACTTAGCCATTTTTCAACTCTATATCATTCAAGACTCTCTTAAAAACCTCTCCAACGCTTAACCAAATACTTCATCCAAATTCAAGTGTCTCAAGCTTAGTTCTGGATCTCAAGAACTCTGTTTAAGCTTTAAGTCTTCTTCAAGTCTATATCAAGAAAACCCAAGTTTAACGTATATGGGTTTCAACCATTGAGTCCTTTCTATGGGTACCCAAGTTTAACCCAAGTTTATGAAAATTGCATGTTTCCAAGTTGTATCTTCTATTGGTATCTTTTATTATGAATTTTAATTAAAATTATGTTGGGGTCTTGCGAAATGTTGATTTAATATGCATTTTTTGTCTATTTCAAGCTTGTACTATGAATTGGTTTTTTTCTATTGAGACTATATGTGTTTTGAGCTATGGAACTATCATCTATATGAGATTTGATGGTGGATTTCAAAGTATCTTGCATGAGAATTTTACTATGTGTTAGTGGGTTGATTTACATTGAGTTTTTTCATATTATTTCACTCTTGAATTATATGATTTTGAAATAGTATTACACACCTGCCAAGTGTTTGATAAAATGTCTTGATAAGGATTCTTGAGTTATTGATGGTCTATTGCATGGTTTATAAGTCAAGTGCCTTTGTGATGATTAAGGAATCATATGAATGTATTGAATTCATCGAAAGTATCTATGGTGTTGCAAGTTACCACACCTTATCGGGGGGTGCCATGCCCGTACTACCATATTGAGGGGTAGATACCTTGACCACCTTATCAGGGGGGAAGGGGTACCATGCCCGCACTACCATGTTGAGGACTAGATGCCTTGACCACCTTTTCAGGGGGTGCCATGCCCATAATACAATGTTGATGGGTAGATACATTGACCACCTTGTTGGGGGTGCCATGCCCGTACTACTATGTTGAGGGGTAGATACCTTGACCACCTAATCGAGGAGGTGACATGACACATATTCCAAGTAGTAGTTGCTTTGTCTATGATTACGGTCTCTTCCAACACATGTAATCTATATTTTTCAAGTTATATGATTTATAAGCATGTTTTACCTCAAGCATTGATCATGCATACCATATTGATATTATACTTATCCATTGCTTATGACTATGCATTTTGACTATGTTATCTTATGTCTTGTTGCATTGCATCCTCATACTTAGTATATTCAAACGTACTAACGCATACTCTATGCCTACATAATATTATCATATAGGAACCAGAGCACCTCTCGATCATCCTCCACATGGCTAGTTTTGGCATTTCAGAAGATAAGCTTAGGTGAGTCCTCAAGTTCGGGGACATTAGTTGTGATACTCTTACTATTTGATATCTCTTTATATTGAACATTTGAAACTATGAGGGTTAGCCCAGAAAGTGCTTTGGCCCCTCTCCAATCTATATTTAGAGGTGTTGCTAGAACAATTGATGTACTTATGCTTTAAACTTTGACTCTTTTATGCTTTATAAATATCAAGACTTCACTTAGTCCAGTTTTCTTTATTTATTTCTCTTGTTGTTGTTATTTTGCCTCTGCGATCAAGGATTTTTGGTTGATATGCCAAGAGGCTTATTTAGAGTTCTTTCGAGTTCCTTAATCACCATGTCACATCTAGGCCCTATGCTTGGGTCGTGACAAACTTGGTATCAGAGCACTAGGTTATTAATGGTCCTCAAAATCCAACACACCATGTCGATTAGAGTCTTGTTCATGGTTATGAAGTGTACCACAGCTACGAGTGAGAGGCTATGAGGCATTTTAGGAAATGGTTCCCTTCTTCATGATCTATGTCATGCTTTAGAAGCAAGATCAACTTATGCCTAACAAATATCCTTTGCTATTCTAGATTATGCCTATTCCAAGAGGAAGACTAAGGAGAGCCTGTTCACCCGAGGAGCAACCGACCCCTCCCGCTCCTCAAGCTCCTCAAGATGGGGGAGTGGCCCATGATGACTTTCCTGATGATTATGACCAACCAAATCAACCAAGGGGACCAAGTCCTCATGCTCTTACTTCAGCCTCATGGGTGAGGGATCTTACTAGGATGAATCCACCGGAGTTCCATGGATCCAAGATGGATGAGGATCCCCAAGAATTTATTGATGAGGTATACAAGGTGTTGTCCATTATAGGGGTTAACTTGGAGGATAAAACTGAGTTTTTGGGTTACCAACTCAAAGGGGTGGCTCAAATATGGTACACTCAATAGAAGATGGAGAAGGGGAATGACAATGTTATCCTTTGGGAAGAATTCAAAACCGCATTTATCAATCTATTCTTTCTTATTGAGCTAAGGAAGGCAAAGATAATGGAATTTATGAATCTAAAGCAAGGGTTTATGAGTGTAAGGGAGTATGCCCTCTAGTTCAACCAACTCTCCAAGTATGTCCCGCAATTGGTTGCCGAGCCGAAGTCAATGATGAATAAATTTGTGTCGGGTGTATCTGACTTCGTTAATAAGGAGTGTCATACCGACATGCTAATAGGTGATATGGATTTGTCCCGCTTTATGACATATGCTGAGCAACTAAGGGGTTACAAATTTTGAAAAAAGAAGAAGTGGTGAGTCTAAGAAGGCTCATTTTGAAGGTGGATTCCAAAATCCATGGGTGGCCAGTTTCCTCAAGACCACAAGTTCCAAGGCCAAGGGTCTTCTAATGCTCCTAATAGAAGATTTGATAATTACAATCCAAGGTTTAAAGGTGGTAGTGGTGTAGTGCATAACCCTATGTCAAAGGTGTGGTAGGAACCATAATAGTCCATATTTGAAGGACTTCAGTGCTTGCTATGGTTGTAGAAAAGTGAGTCATAAGGTGATTGATTGTACTCGTGCTAGAAATAAAGGTAAAGATGGTCATCCATAAGGCCAAGGTGTGAATGCTAGTCAAATAGGGAGAGGAGGCCAACAAGGGGGTTCTCGAAGGCAAAATATATTCTATGCTCTTCAAGGAAGACAAGGGGTAGATGAGGTGCCCGATGTCATCACTGGTATGTCAAAGATTCTTGATTTTGATGTGTATGCATTGATATACATGGGTGCCACTCTTTCTTTTATTACACCTTTTATTGCCAAAAAGCTCCACGTTAGCCTCAAATTATTGTGTGAACCTTATAAAGTGTCTACCCTTGTCGGTGAGTCCATTATTGCTAGAACAGTCTATAGAAATTGTCCCGTATTCATTTTGCATAAA
>JAOTQJ010000007.1:10776005-10793680 GCA_025642045.1 Solanum sejunctum
ATTTTGCTTTATTCCATCATACCCCAAAGCCAAAAAATAGTGAATCTTTGGCTCCATCCGAGATTGATGGAATAATGGCAAAGATAAACAACGGAACTGAATATGGTATCCTTTGAAAACATAATTGGATGGGGAGGACAAGAGTTCTCAAACATAGGAGAGATTAGCAAGAAAATATTTACCTTTGTAAATCCTTTTCCAAAATTAATATCCCGAATGAACCTACAATATCGCTAAGCAATATATGGATAAACAATATAGAGCAACCTTGCTAAAGTGAAGAAATTTAACTTGAAATTGGGGTTTGTGTAGATGAGTTAACCGCATTTGTCATTCTCTCTCCACTAGCGGCATAAGCAGAAAAACGAGCACGATATCTATTATCAAGTTACTGATAGACTGGTTGTCGTTCCTCAATTTGGGACAGGATACTACAAACAATACTTTCAGTTGAGCTTTCATCTCTTGGCACATTAGTAAGTGTTGTATCACTAGCAGTATTAAGAGTTCCACTGATGGTTGAATTGTCAGCATTAGGTTTGTTGCTCTCCATCTAAGGTGCAACACAAAATAATTTGTTGTGCGTTAGAATGTTTGGTTGAGATTTTGAAAAAAAACTAAAATGTATAAAAAGCACACGAAAAAGACACGAGCAAATAATGGTTAGCACATATAAAGCACATTTATGTTATACAAGAAGATCTTTAAAGCAATATGTTGAAAATTCTAGTATATGTTATCACCTATAGAGATAATAATTTTTACATGTAAACTTATTCCTCTTACCATATGGAAAGTACTTCCATTTTCACTACATTTCAAATGCATCTAGAGCTACTTGTATTGGTAGTGGATTAGAGTTATTTTATAGATTTTTTGGTAACTTATTGGAGCTCAATTGTAAGCTACCTAGAAATCAGTTTTCATCTTGTCCACATATATTTTGGATATATCAGTGGAGTAATTCTTTAAGAATCTAAAGAACTTAGAGAAAAATGAAGAAATTTAATTTGATAAAAATTAAATAACTATAACTTAATACTGAATTTTTTTATATCATATTCAAGTTACCTAAAGGTAAAATCTACCCTTAAAGTTTTCAGCCATCGGAAGCCTCCCCCACCCCCACAACCCTACATACATGTAGAGCAAATGATCCCCCACCCCCACCCCCCACATTCCAAGCCACCTCATCATGCACAAAAAAAAAATCTTTCTTTTTTTTGTGTGTATTCTGTAAGGTCCATCTAATACATTATGCAACCTTCCATAGAATAAAAAGTCGCAAAGGAAATCTTTTCATTAAAATGTTTACAAGAAAGCACAACAATCAATAAACAGAACAAAAGGAATATTTACATCAAGTGTTGTAAGTGTTCCTTTAAATTGACTTGAGATAGAAAAACTGCAAAAAAAGTTCATCAAAATCTGAAAGCAACTTGTAATGCTTGATAAAAGGGAAAACAAATCAAACTCTCTTGCCCTAGAGAAGTATCTAGCAATGGATTTTTTCTTAAATTTGTAAGCTAATGTTTTTCAAGAATGAAAGGAGTATCATTTGTATCGAATTAATCTAAACTAAAAAATCAATAAATAATCACCTGCAAAAAAAGTTGTTATACATGTAACTTATCAATTAATCAATCAACTTCGCTTTAGTCCCAAATTTCATAGGTCGGCTATATGACTCCCTTTCAATCTATTCCGTTTTATTTATGTTCTTCCTCAAATTCAAAAAATATAATTAAACCCCTTACTTTTATACTATTCAGAAGGTTTATCATGATTAGATTAATTTTATGTGATTCAACTAAACTTTAAAGGGACAAAAGGGGTAAGAACAAACTAAAACCAAATCAAATGACATAGAACCTGAAACTAGATTCATATACACTTTGAAGAAAAACTTTGTCTAATTTAGGCAGAATAAAATGAATCCAAGGGAAAAAGATTAAGAAACATGATAAATACTATGGATGACTGTGATTCCCTAATTTACGAATATTAATAAAACATTAGAGGAAGAAGTAAACAACGAGAGGTAATCAAGGAGTAGAAATAATTATAGGACTCCATTTAGCTATCCTTCGCAATTCTTATTCATCCTTTCCTCTTCAAATTTCTAAATTTAAGAAAAAAAATACTTTTATAAGGAACGACACAATAGTAAGATATAATAATTAAGAGAAAAAAAATTTAGGCCAACTTACATTAACTAATACTCATCAGATGAAGAAGAGTGTGAACTCACCTAAGTATGAATATGATGATGTGATCGAGGCAAAGTATTTCTCTTCAGTCAAAGAAAATGATGGAGAGAAAAAGGGAGTGAACAATAAATATTCAATAAACTACAGATTACAACGACTACAAGAAAAAAGTGAATTACTTGAAAATTTTACTTGGAATCTAGTCAACAGATATTTTTGAGTGAATTTTTATCGAACAATATTAAATTCCTAAATTATACTATTTTACAAGCGAAAACTCTTTTTTCAATAAAATCCACATCTAAATTTGGTCCATTTTGCACAAAAATATTACCTAGATAATTATGTGAGTATTTAGTCCATAGAAGTTGTTTTCATAGGTAAATCCGCAAGTAAATGAATGAAATAATTTTTTTTTATCATTTTGCAGAAAAATCTCTTGGCAAAACTACCTATGAGTTTTGCTAGGGATATAAGGATATAAATGTCGGATTGAGAGATATCCCGATTTACTACTTCTTGTTATGTTATAATTGCTTTCGTGGTCAAGGATGTGTAAATGATATACTAAGAGGCTTGTTTGGGGTCCCTTTGGATTCCCATTTGCCATGTCATATCTAGGCCCTAGGCTTAGGTAGTGACAAACTTGATATAAGAGCACTAGGTTATTAATGGTCCTCGACATCTAATATACACCATCTATTAAAGTCTTAATACCGCGTCGATTAAAGTCTTATTCATTGTTGTGAAGTGCACCACAACTATGAGTAAGAGGTTGTGAGACATTTTAGGAAATGTTTCTCTTCTTCTTGATCCATGTCATTTTATAGAAGTTAAGGTAAGGCTTTCCCTAACGAATATTTTTTTTATCCTAGATCATACCTATCCCAAGAGGAAGAGGAGCTCATACACCCGAATAACAACCGACTCATAAAGAGTTCCGGGGTGCTATTGTCATGCTAGCTCAAGCTATAACTAATCAAATCAAACAAGGGGACCAAGCCTCTCATGCTGCTACTCTGGCATCTAGGGTAAGGGATTTCATGAGGATGAACCCATTAGAGTTTCATGGGTTTAAAGTGGATAAGGATTCTCAAGAATTCATTGATGAGGTGTACAAAGCATTGTCTATCATGGGTGTTAGATCGAAGAAGAAAGTGGAGTTGGTGGCCTACCAACTCAAAGGGGTGGCCCAAATATAGTTTTCTCAGTGGAAGGAGGAGAAGGGGAACAACAATGTGATCCTTTGGGAGGAGTTTAAGGTGGCATTTCTCAACCGATTCTTCCTTCTTGAGCTAAGGGAGGCCAAAATGATGGAGTTCACGCATTTGAAGCAAGGGTCTATGAGTGTGAGGGAGTATGCCCTCAAGTTAAACAAACTCTAAATATGCTCCACAATTGGTGGCTAAGCCAAGGTCTAGAATGAACAAGTTTGTGATAGGTATATCCAATTTGGTGAATGAGGAGTGTTATGCAGCCATTTTGATAGGTGATATGGACTTGTCCCACCTCATGACTTATGCTGAGCAATTGGAGGGGGAAAAGTTGAGAAAAAGATGAAGCGGTGATGCCAAGAGGGCCCGTTTTGAAGGAAGGTTCCAAAGTCCTAAAGGTGGCCAATTTTATCATGGCCAAGGGTCTTCGAATGCTCCCAAAAGAAGGTTTGCTAATTATAACCCAACGTCCTAAGGAGGTGGTGGTGTGGTGCCTAATACAATGTTCAATAGATGTGGTAGAGGCCATAGCCTATGTGTGAGGGACACTAATGCATGCTATAGTTGTGGAGAAGTGGGTCACAAGAAGATTGATTGTCCTCATAATCGAAACAAGGGAAGAGATTATCGTCCAGAAGGCCAAAGTGCAAATGTGGTTCCTTTGGGAAAGGGAGATCAACAAGGGGGTGCTCCAAGGCACAATCAGTTAGATGCTCGTCAAGGGAGGCAAGGGGTAGATGAGGTGTCTGATGTCGTTATCGATATGTTAAAAATCTTTGATTTTAATGCGTATGCATTGATAGACGTGGGTGCCACTCTTTCATTTGTTACTCCTTTTGTTGCCAATAATATACCTATGCTGTAGTGCTTGGCGGGATGTTAGCTAGTGTGTATCATCTTATGAGAATAGAGGATGGTGTGGATCAATCAGAAGAGGTATGCATAAAGGTATTTGCCTCCAAGAGGAATCCTAGAATTCTATCTATTTTCTGGGTTTGGAATAGAGTGGATTTTCAAGAACGAAAATCATATGATATGTTGGGAATCTCTTATGATAATCATCCACACTTGAATATATCTTAATGCCTAAAATTTGGATAGGATAGCCCTTACGTAAGGATTATATTGCCCCCAATTTTTATGAAATACAAGATGCTCATTGAATGATAAGAAAGCTATTTCTACTTAGAAAATTTCTTATATTCAAGGATTGCAAGTTCTGTTATAGATTAAGCAGGTTTAGTTTAGGGAATTATCGATAGGCTAGCTAACGCCAAAAGATAATTAGGGATTCATTAGAATTCTTACATTTAGTTGAAAGATACTTCTTTTAGATGGAGCACACCAATAGGATAAACCAAATGAGTTCTGTATCATAAACTTTATACTGCGCACATTACTTAGTCGGTTCTAGAAAGGCATGTAGGAATGAATGGAGAAATTGAATATCAAAAGAAAAGACAAAGAGATGAGATAATATCGGATTCTATTTCTTCTATTTCTTTGGATCTGAGATAAATCTTGTCTATTTCACCCCCCTAGATTTGGATTTGACTTTTGACCCTTTCAATAATTAACTAATTTTACCTTTCGAATATATATTACGTATTTAAACAAATTCGTTTGATTTGAGCGGGAGGAGAAAAAAAGAGGAGATAGAATCTAATTCTTTTAGATACTTTATCTAAGAAAGTCTACCCATCTATGTTCTAGATGGGGTATATCTCGCCAAACTGGATAAAGTTATTATTCTAATCTAGAGTCTAAAAGAATATATATGTTGATTCATATCAATTTATTAGAAATTAATTCTAGGGAAGAGAGACCCATACAAATTAATCATGTGCCAAGAACCAGATTTGAACTGGTGACACGAGGATTTTCAGTCCTCTCCTCTACTAGGAGCTATCCCAGTAATTTCTAACCCAAATTAGATTGGAACTAGGATTTTCAGCTCTCTATCCTACCAATCTGGATTGGACATTGGAACCGTTAACATGAGGATTGTCCTTAGGGTGGTATCCTTATTTTATTTGATTCTATCATAGAATTGGGTCTATGTCAAGGGTGGTATCCTTATTTTATTTGATTCTATCCTAGAACTGGGTCTATGTCAAGTAAGTTGATTAAATTTCTTTTATCAAAGTCGGGGAATTTCTTCGATCTTCAAAAATATGACTTTGTAAGTTTCAGTATGAGTAATGATATTATATTGATCGAAAATCATTTAACTAGGGATTCCTTGCTCAAAGATGGTCATCTCTATGTGTATCTTAGATATCAAAAGGCTTGTGATAAGAGAAAACCATTTACACTTAGAAAAAAATCCATTTCTAAAAGAATAGAGTGAATGAGAAAGATAAGGAATTTGGAACCGTTAAGGAAAGGGAGTCAGATAAATAGTTGGGGAGTTAAATAGTCTTTTTGTGGATAGAGGGACTTGAACCCTCACAACTTTTAAAGTTGATGAATTTTTCTTTTATTATAAATTTTATTGTTGCCGGTATTGACATGTAGAACGGTGTTGAACTCGAATTATTATGTGAGCCATATGAGGTGTCTACTCCCGTTGGTACATCCATTGTTGCTACAAGGGTCTATATAAATTATCCCATTTTCATTTTGCATTAACTATTACCTTATGATTTTGTTGAGTTGGATTTGGTGGATTTTGATGTAATTCTTGGGATGGATTGGTTGCATGCATATTATGTCTCTATTAATTGTAGAACCCACAGAGTCAAGTTTTAATACCCTAATGAAACCATCCTTGAGTGGGAGAGTCATGATGTGGTGGTCAAGGGTAGGATTATTTCTTGTATTAAAGCCCAAAAGTTGATTTCTAAGGGCTGTCTCTATCATTTTGTGAGGGTTAGGGATGTTCAGTACAAAGTCCTTCCTATAGAGTCGGTTCCCAGTGGTTAATGAGTTCCTTGATGTCTTTCCTAATGAGCTTCCCAGTGTTCCTCCTAAAAGGAAAATAGATTTTGGCATAGATCTCCTTCCTGATACCTAACCAATTCCCATTCGCTCTTACAGTATGGCTGAGTTGAAGGAGGTGAAAGAGCAATTGAGGGATTTGTTGGAGAAGGATTTAATTAGGCCTAGCCAATCACCTTGGCGTGCACCATTATTGTTTGTGAAGAAGAAAGATGGTTCTCTTAGAATGTGTATTGACTATCGACAACTTAGTAGAGTAACCATCAAGAATAAGTATCCTCTACCAAGGGTTGATAATCTTTTTGATCAACTTCAAAGGGCTAGTCACTTCTCTAAGATTGATCTTCGGTCTGGGTATCACCAAGTGAAAGTGAGGGAGTGGGACATTCCCAAGACGACCTTCCGAACTAGATATGGGCATTATGAATTTGTGCTTATGTCTTTTCGGTTGACCAATGCACTAGTTATCTTCATGGATCTTATGAATAAGGTCTTCAAGCCTAGCCTTGATTTGTTTGTGGTGGTATTTATTAATGATATCTTAATCTATTCCCATAGTGAGGAGAAATATGTGGCTCACTTGAGGGTGGTACTACAAATATTGAGGGAGGAGAAGTTCTATGCCAAATATGAGAAATGTGAATTTTGGTTGAAAAAGGTTGCCTTTCTAGGTTATGTGGTGTCGGGTGATGGTATAAAGGTGGATCCTAAGAAGATGGAGGTAATTAGAAATTGGCCTAGACCTTTGACTCTATCAAACATTAGAAGTTTCTTGGGCTTAGCGGGTTACTACCAGAGGTTTTTGAATGGTTTCTCTTCTATTGCTTCTCCCATGACATAGTTGACCCAAATGAAGGCTAAATTTGTGTGGATTGATGAGTGTGAAAAGAGTTTCTAAACTTTAAAAGATAAGCTTGTCTCCGCTCCTATCTTGTCTCTACCGAAAGGGTTAGAAGGGTTTGGTGATGCATCATGAATTGGTTTGTGTTGTGTTTTGATGCAAAATGGTAAGGTAATAGCTTATGGCTCTAGACAACTTAAGGTGCATGAATAGAATTATCCTACCCATGATCTTGAGTTATCGGCCGTGGTATTTACTTTGAAATTATTATGTCGTACGGGGTGCATGTTGATGTGTTTACCAATCATAAGAGTCTCTAATATGTGTTCACCCAAAATGATCTCAACTTGAGACAACGAAGGTAGTTAGAGCTTCTTAAGGATTATGATGAGTGTAAATGATCACCCTGGTAAGGCCAATTTGTGGCCGATGCTTTGAGTAGGGTATTTACGGGTAGACTAGCACATGTTGATGATGAGGGCAAGGAGGTGGCTAAAGAGGTTCATCGGTTGGCTAGATTGGAAGTTAGTCGGAGAAGGTTGATAATGGTTGTATTGTGGTTGTTGATGGCTCAAATCTTCATTTATTGAGGAGGTGAAGGCAAAGTAAGATCTTGACCCCGCCTTGCTAGAATGAAGGTCTTGGTAAGAGATGGTGAGGTGGAGGTTTTCTCCCAAGGGGGAGATGGTGCCCTTATGTACCAAGGTAGATTATGTATACCTTGTGTTGATGACTTAAGAGAGAAGATGCTTGATGAGGTTATAGTTCTTCTTATTCTATTCACTCCGGTTCTACCAAGATATATAAAGATTTGAGGGAAGTGTTCTGGTGGGGTGACATGAAGAGAGATATTACTAAGTTTGTATATAATTGCCATAATTGCCAACAAGTCAAAATTGAACATCAAAGGTCGGGTGGCCTAACCCAATATATAGAGATTCCTACTTAGAAATGGGTGGAAATTAACATGGACTTTGTGATTGGGTTGCCTAAGACTAGAAAGCATTTTGACTCCATTTGGGTTGTGGTTGATAGAATGACAAAGTCGAATCATTTCCTACTGGTTAAAACTACTTATGGTGTCGAAGATTATGCTAGACTGTACATTCATGAATTGTTTAGATTGGATGGGGCGCCCTTGTCTATTATATCGGATCATGGTGCTCAATTAACTTCTCACTTTTGGAGGTCCTTCCAAAGATGTCTTGGTACCAAGGTTAAGCTTAGATCAACCTTTCACCCTCAAACGGATGGCCAAGCCAAAACAACTAGCAGAACTCTTGAGGATATGCTTAGATCTTGTCTATTGGTGTTTAAAGGTAGTTAGGATATTCATCATCCACTCATTGAGTTTGCTTACAACAATAGCTATCATTCTAGCATTAGTATGACTCTTTTTGAGGCTCTCTATGGTAGACGTTACAGGTCCTCAGTTGGATGGTTTGAGATAGGAGAGATGGGTTTGTTGGGTCCAGATCTGGTTATGGAGGCCATAGAGGAGGTAAGGTTTATATGAGAAAGATTAAAAATAGCCCAGAGTCATCAAAAGTCCTATGTCGATGTAAGGAGAAGGGATCTTGAATTTATGGTTGGTAATTGGGTCTATTTGTTGGTCCTTATAGAGTCTTGAGGAGGATTAGTAAGGTGGCCTATAAGTTTGAGTTGCCCAATGATATGAATATAGTTCATCAGGTCTTTCATATGTCTATGTTGAGAAAGTGTGTGGGTGACCCAAGTGCCATTGTGCTTCTTGATGTTGTAGGAGTTGTTGAAGAAAATTTGACTTATGAAGAGGTTTCGGTAGAAATTTTGGATAGACAAGTGAAGAGGTTGAGGAACAAGGATGTTGCTTCCATCAAGGTCCTTTGGATAAACCAACAAGTCGAGAGTATTACATTGGAAGGCAAGACGAACATGCAAGAGTGATATCCCTATCTCTTCTATTCTACTAAAGCCTAAGGTACTAATTCAAGTCCCCTATGTGATTTCAAGTTTTATGTTTTAGCCCTTATGTCATTGTATGTATTCATGTTTATATTGACAAGTTTATGGTGATTTTGATGCTCATATTGAGATTTTGAAATGATGTATAAGTGCATTGTTGCATTCATATGTTGGGCTGAACTTATCTTGATTATTTCTCTCATGTGTCGGGCTGAATATTTTTTGGCCAATTTTTCTTACTTCGGTCCATGGTTCTGAAACCTTAGGCCTAAGCCTTCCCATGCATTGAAACACCTATACATAGTCATTTTTCAATGCCATATCATATAAGACATTCCCTAAAATCCTCTCTAACACTTAGACAAATATTTTACCCAAATTCTAGCATTCCAAACTCATTCGGATCTAAGGACTTCATTCAAGCTTCAAGGTCTCAATAAATCTTCATCAAGGAAATCTTCAAAGTTGAGATATGTGGGTTTCAACCATTGGTTCCTTTCACCCATGATGCTAAACCTTCTTTTTTACATAAATTGCATGTTCTAAGTTGATTTACTTATAGGTCTTACTTATTATGAATTTAGGCATAAACTATGTTGGGGTTTCATAAAATTGTGACTGTTTAAGCATGTTTTGAGCTATGAATCTGTGATCCATTATGTAATTTGATGAGTGGTCTTGATGTAACTTGGATGAATGTATTACTATGTGTTGGTGGGTTGATTTACATTAAGTTTTCTCACATGATTTCACTCTTGAATTGCATAATTTTGAACTAGTATTACATACTCGCCAAGTGTTTGATAAAATGTCGTGTTTAGGGTTCTTGAGTTATTAATGATTTATTGCATTACCTATGATTCAAGTGACTATATGATGATGAAAGGAATGTATTTGTGGATTGATTTCTTGAATAGTATCTATAGTGTTGCAAGTGATGACACCTTGTTGAGGGGGTGCTATGCCTCAATTACCTTGTAAGGGGGTGCTAGGCCTGTACTACCATATGGAGGGGTATATACCTTGACCATCTTATTGGGGGGTGCTAGGTATATACTACCATGTTGAGCGGTATATACCTTGATCACCTTATCGGAGGGTGCTAGGCCCGTACTACCAATTCAGAGATAGTCACCTCAATCACCTCCTAAGGGGGTGCTAGGACTTAGATTCCAAGTATTAGATGATTGGTCTATGATGATGGTCTCTTCCTACACATTTACTATGTTATATACAAGCATGTTTTACCTTAAGCATTGATCATGCATGCCATATTATTATAGTGCTTCTTAATGCCTATGTATATGCATTTTGACTATGTTGCTTATCTCTTATGGCAATGCATCTTACATACTTAGTATATTCAAATGTTCTAATGCATACTCTATGCCTACATGACATTACCATGTAGGAACTGGAGCTCCACTTGATCCTCCTCCTCCTCCATGTGGCTAGTACTATCTCTTGAAGCTAGTTTGGTGAGTCCTCAACTCCGAGGACAATACCTTTGGATCCTATGTAATGTAAAGACTCTTTTCTTTGTTTAGATACTTATGACTATGAGGGTGAGCCCGAAAAATTGTCTTGGCCTTCGCCTAATCTATGTTACTGGTGTTGTTGAACAAGTTATGTATTTATGCTTTGAGCTTTCACTCCTTTGATGATTTATGCTATAAAAGACTTCCCTTAGTCTCTTTGTCCTTATTTATATTCACTTATTGTTGTTTAAGTGCTTCGTAAACCACGGATGTACACATGATATGCTAAGAGGCTTGTTTGGGGTCCCTTTGGTGTCCCATTTGCCCTGTCATGTCTAGGCCCTAGGCTTGGGCCGTGATAATGCAATAATGACATGGAACAACCCCTATAGACTTTTCTAGCAACATTAGACTCACCAATGAGGGTAGACACCAAAAAGGTTTACATAACAATTCGGGATACATATGAAGTTTATTAGCAACAAAAGGAATAATTAAAAAAATAGTGGCACCCGGGTCTATCAAAGCATGCACATCACAATCAAGAACCTTTAACATACCGGTAACAACATCAGGCACCTCATACCCTCCTTTCCTTTCTTAAAGAGCATAGAATCGATTATTTTATGGTTGGCTACATTAATGATATTCTCATTTATTCCCAAAGTGAGCGGGAGCTTATGAATCATTTGAGGTTGAATCTTTAAACCTTGAGAGAGAAGAAGTAGTATGCCAAGTTTACAAATATAAGTTTTGGTTGGTTGAAGTAGCTTTTCTCATACATGTGGTGTCCAGTTATAGTATTAAGGTTGATCTGAAGAAGACTGAAGCCATGAAGAATTGGTCTAGATCATTGACTCCTTCAGACATTCAAAGTTTTCTTGGGTTGGCTAGCTATTGCAGGAGGAGTTTTGAAGGTTTCTCATCTATTGCATCTCTATTGACTAAATTGACCCAAAAAAAGGTTAAGTTTGTGTGGTTAGATAAATACGAGAAAAGTTCTCAAGCCTTAAAGGATGAGCTTACATAGGCTCCTATTTTAACTCTACCGAATGGCTTAAATTGGTTTGTGGTGTATTGGATGCTACTCGGATTGGCTTGGGTTGTGTATTTATGTAAAATGGTAAGGTAATATCATATGCATCAAGGCAATTGAAAGTGTGTGAGCATAATTACTCGACTCATGACCTGTAGTTAGCTGTGGTATTTTCTTTGAAAATTTGTAGACACTATTTGTATAGGTGTATGTTGATGTTTCACCGATCACAAGAGCTTGCAATATGCATTCACTCAAAGGGATCTTAACTTGAGTCAAAGGAGATGGTTGGAACTCCTAAAGGACTATAACATGAGTGCCCAATATTATCTCGACAAGGCCATTATTGTAGCTGATTCTCTTAGTAGGCTATCTACGAGAAGTGTGGCTCGTGTTGAGGAGGAGAAGAAGGAGTTGGCAAGGGATGTTCACAGACTAGATAGGTTGGATGTTAGGTTAGCTGACTCTAATGATGGTGGTATTCATGTTCAAAATAGGGCTAAATCTTCGATGCTTGTGGATGTAAAGGCTAAACAAGACCTATATCCATCATTGGTTTAGTTGAAGAAGTTGGTGGCCGAAAAGAAAATAGAGGTGCTCTCCCGAGGGGGAGATAGTGTGCTTCACTATCAAGACTGGCTATGTGTTCCGAATATGGATGATCTTAAGAAGGTGATCAAGAGTGAAGTCCATAACTCTCATTATTCCATTCATTCGGGATCTACTAAGATATATCGGGATTTAAGAGAGGTGTATTGGTGGCATGGTATGAAGAAAGATATAGCCAAATTTAAGTTCGAATGCCTTAATTGTCAATAAGTGAAGGTATAACACCAAAGGCTCGGTGGTTTGACTCAAGAAATTGAGATTTTACTTTGAAGTGGGAAGATGTGAACATAGGTTTTGTGGTAGGTTTTCCTTAGACCCAAAGGCAATTTGACTCCATTTGGGTCATCGTCGACTGGATGACTAAGTCTGCTCATCTCCTACCAGCCAAGACTACTTTTAGTACCAAAGATTATGCAAGGTGGTACATCCAAGAGTTTGTGAGGTTGAATAGTATGCCTAGGTCTATCACATCAGATTGTGGTACCCAATTTGCTTCACACTTATGGAGGTCATTTCAAAGAGGGCTCGGTATTAAGGTGAAGTTGATCACCGCCTTTCATCCTTAAAATAATGGGCAAGGCAAGAAGATAATTTAAACCTTGGAGAATATGTTAAGGGCTTGTGTTTTGGAGTTCAAGGGCAATTTGTATGACCAACTTCCACTCATTAGTTTTGCTTATAATAAGAGCTTTCATGCTAGTATTGGTATGGCACCGTTTGAGGCTTTGTATGGTAGAAGATGTACGTCTCTAGTTGGGTGGTTTGACTAGGGAGAAATGGCTTTGATTGGCCTGAATTTTGTGTTAGAGTCTACGGAGAAGGTTAAGTTGATTAGAGAGAGGTTGAAGACAGCCCAAAGTGGCCAAAGGTCCTATTCGAATGTTAGGAAGAGGGACCTTGAGTTTCATCTTGGTGATTGGGTGTATGTCAAGGTCTCACCTATAAAGGGTGTGATGTATTTTGGAAAGAAGGGCAAGTTGAGTCCCACGTATATATACCTTTAAGAGATTGTGGAGTGAATTGGGAATGTGGCTTATACGTTTTATTTGCCTCTGAATTTGAACTCTATTCACCCTATCTTTCATGTCTATACATTGAGGAAGTTGGTTGGTGACCCTAGTACTATTGTGTCTTTGAAAGATGTTGAAGTGAAGAAGAACTTATCTTATGAGGAAGTTCCGATTGAGATTTTGGATAGGTAAGTAAAGCGTCTTTGTAACAAGGATGTGGCATTGTTTAAGGTGCTTTGGAGAAATCAACATGTGGAGAGTGCTATATGGGAGCCGAAGTTAGACATAATGAAATGATATCCCCTTCTATTCCAATCTACTTAGGCCTAATGTATTAGGTTCCTTCTTTTTTGAATGGTCCTAATTCTTTCATTCTTGGGTCCATGGCATGACATTCTTACATGTGCATTAAGATGACTTTTATGATATTTGAATGATTTGAATATGTTTTAATATGAAATTTAATGACCGTGTGATTTTCAAACGATGAGTTATGCATTGTACCTTGTGTTCAGAAGTTTCATCTTCTAAGTCAAGCCTTTCAAGCCTTGTTCTTGCACATTCGAGGATAAATGTCCCCAAGGGGGAGATGATGTAAGGACTCGAACGTCGTACAACCTCATCAGAGCTAGAAAATTTTGGTTTCAAAAACTTTGGACCAAGGTGACATTTCAGGGGAGACCACATACCGATGTGAAGTCACATAGTCCATGTGGGGGGTCTTGTAAAGTGGCCCTTGGCCTTTGGAGGTTGGTTGGCTCCTAAATGTGTTGTTTATAGCTAAGGCACACCACACTTGGATCCTTCACAGTTTGTGTAACACTTTACGTGATGTATGGTGGGCCATGTGGTGGCCTTGGCTTTAAATCCCACAATTTTGGGACCAAGTGTTGTCACACGGCCAAGTACATGGCCTGTATTGTATGACACAGCCCGTGAGGCCTTCTGTATGGCTTCCGAAGTGAAATATTTCTAAGTATGGAATCAACATCTCATAACTTGGTCATGTGAAATTTTCTAAGGGAGGTGGTACAAGCACCTACACGGCCCGTGTAGCTTCACATGACCCATATGGGCCTTCAGTGTGATTGATTTTCGTCAAAAAAATTCTATGTATGGGATTATCGTTCCAAACCTTCGTCAAGTGAAATTATGTCTAAGTGTTGGTTCAACGACAAGTAGACAGTTCGTGCAGTGCCACACAGACCGTATACCTCCCTTGAAGAGACGACATTCAATTTTTCAACTCATTTCATTAAGGGTATTTTCATAATTATGGTCTATTCTAATAGTCTTTTGTGACTTCCTATGCTTCCTAAAAATTTCCTAACGACCTAAACTCTATTCCTAACATTCAAATTTACTTCTCACATTTGAAATTTCCTTAAGTCACTCTAAAGTCTCTTTCAAAGAATTCTTGTGGATTTCAAGCTTGGGAATCAAGGAAGGGCTCTTTCTTCACAAAATTTTTTCTTCAATCTTCTTTATTAGCTAAGGTATATGGGTTTGACTCTTGGTCCCTTTCAACCAAGAAGACCCAATTCTCTAACCAACAACCAGCACTATGAGCTTTATGATGATACAACATCTTGTCCATGCTGCTAGAGCAGTCCCATACTTTGCCAGGGTAAGGGATGAAAACTAGGAGAGTGGATTCATCACAAAACTAGGCCATCTCAGTGGCAAGTGAGGAGTTGTACTCTTGGCACAATCCTATCATACGCTAGCTCAGTAGTTTATGAGTTGGAGTTACTGTTACTCTCACTGATATCGATGCTCAATACTAATCCCAAAATAACTTTTATAATGCTCATAATTTAGGAATAAAAGTTCTCAAAATGCCTTTTTAATTTTTTGGGACTTGGCCCAACTTTAACTTTTCTTAAGCTTTTCTAAACTTGTCTCTTTTTCTTTGACTAAATATTGTGTCAATGCAAAATGTCTCAAAACACGATCTTTACTACTCAGCTATCTTATATTTACGGAAGCTTTATGTACTTCTCAAATTAAACTCAAACCTGTGGACATAATAGCTTTTCATGAAATATATATAGGGTTATCACGAATGCCACAATAATTGTAAATCTTGTGTCAATAGCTTAATTTAGTAGTGAAATACGTAAAAGCCATGATTTCTATCAAGAAAAATACATGAGCAAGTGTTTTGATGAAATTCAGTAGTGATGGAGAAAAATCTAATCTCAATTCATAAGTTTGATCTTGGGTAGCGACTAGTACTTAAAGATACTAAAACATACGTAGGATAACTTTTGGAGGGCCTTACATATCTAGGGAATTAGTTTCTTAAAGAAATTGAAGAAGGTTCTTCAAATCCCTAGCTTTTTCCCCTTTGAAACTACATTATGAGTTTTGGAGTGTTTGAAAGTTAATGATATGAAGAATTACATTTTAGGGTTTAATTAGGTGAAAGTTGACAAGTTTAGGCTTAAAAGTGAGAAATGATAAAAATGCCCCTCTATGAAATTGCTGATCAGGTTTTCTACGAGACTATATACGGCCTGTAGAAGTTTCTATGGCCCGTAGGGACCCATCCATAAACTTTTGGACAATTTGGGTCTCTGGATCACTTTCACAAGCCCAATCTATGGCTCATAGAAGGTTCTATGACTTGTAGATTGGTACGTAAAATCTAGGACGAAAAATTAAAGTTTTAGGACATTTTCCCATGATTTAGTAAATGGGTCATAATTCATTCTACGGCCCGTAAAAGGGTTTCGTTGAACAACTCTAGATCTGGCAGTCTCCAGTAAAACAGTCGTAACTTTTGACTCCGAACTTCAGATGAGGTGGAACTAGTTGTTTTGGAAAGCTAATTCAAAGGTCTTTCATTTTATAGGTCATAAGACATGTTGTTCTTTGTGTGCTAAGAGTTATGATCATTTAAAGTTGACCCTTTCATAATCTAATACTGAAAACTCAATTTATAGGAAAGTTTTGAACTCGACTAAGTACTAGAGGTCTCTTATAACCCTAATACACTTTATACATATAGGAGTGAAACTTGAAACATAGGTACATGTGAGGATAGAGTTATGGGTGTCACAACTTACTGGTCTAGTCTATGTTGTTTATCATATCTCCTGGATTATCATGTGTAGACACCTTCTTCACATCAACAATCCGTTTAGATATAATATATTGGATAGAACAATCTAACTACTATATGTTTTATCCGCTACAAGCCTTGAATCCATATAACCTATTTCATTAACTCGGTACTTTTCAAATACTCTACCTCTGTAGTGGAGAGAGAAACACCATATTGCTATGTTGCCTTCTAGCATAACCTATTAGAAATATTATCTTATGCAAGTCATCTTTGAAATCTGAATTCACATAACATATTGGTGATTCACTTAGCTTGTCTTTGAGAAAAGTCAAGCGCACATTTGCAATATCTTTCAAGTATCTTAAAAATCCACTTCATTTCTAGCGGAATGTCAATGGAATAGTAATGCATGTCATATCAAATCTCTTGGTTGGTCTATCACTCTGATATTTTCCCTTCCTGTTGTAATACTATATGATTATCATTGCATAGGTAAATTACCATTATAATCTTGATTAGTGGCTTGCACCCAGGGTCGTCTCTACAAGTTTGGGGGCCTAAAGTCAAACTTCATAGAGAGACCTCATATATAAATTGAATAATTATAACATACTAAGTGTAGTCCTACAAATGAGGTTCGGGAGTAGGATATATGCGGACATTATGATGTTAGGATATAAACAATAAAAATTTTCAATGAAAAATATATAATAGAGTTAGAATAGTAAAACCTAACTCAAAAATTTTAAAAGTTTATATTACGATGTTGAAATAGTGTTGTGCTGAATAAGTTAATATAGCAATATTAAAGTAGTGTTGATTAATTTTACTGATTGATATTTGAAGAAGATACACAAAAATATTTGATCTTTTTATAAATGCATAACAATAAATTTTCTATAATGTAGAAACTTTAACCTTTTTAAAGACTTAAGAATATTCAATAATGAGATAATAAAAATAATGAAAGGGAAATTAAAAAATAAATTGGAAGAATAAACAATTTTTAAGACTTTTATTATCAATATATGAATTATTATTTTCTTTAAAACGTATATATATGTTCCTTACCCTTAAAAAGGTAAATATAAGAGTAATAATATTGATTTATGAAAACATTCATAATATAAAATGAGGCAACAAAATAGATAGCTATATAGGAAATGATGAAGCAATTAACTAAAAACTATTTCACTTCTCAATTATTAAAATGATCTTTATATTGTATTTTCTATTGATTTTTTAAAATTATCAATACATGAAATTCTTTTGACAATATCACACACACACACACACATATATATATATATATATATATATATA
>JAOTQJ010000007.1:10793780-10822182 GCA_025642045.1 Solanum sejunctum
ATCCTTGTTTTCATTAGAAAAGGCAACTTCCAAGGACTATGTCAATTCAGCCTCACTTCAAGCTGGGAAGATTGAGGATTTTGCTGGCGTTTGGTTGATTAATATGGATAAAGTTCCTGGTGAAGATTATTTCCCAGTAGGAAGAAAATTTTTGGGTCTGATCGATGCAAAGTTTGACCCAAATACCTCTTCAGGAAAACCAAAGGTAGTAGAGGAAGCAAAATTTGAAAATGACAAGATTAAATATGTTCTTCCTATTTATTGTAAATCCGCAGTGGTCATTTCTTAAAGGAAGGCCATAAACGTGAAACATTCTGAAGACCCAAGTAAATGTCATGCTCCTTAGATTACTGTAATGGCGTCTTTTGGAGCAATGAGGGTTGAACTTGATAAGATTTATTTTAGATCTTGAGATATTGCATTGTTCTCTTCAAGGTACTTTGAAACTTCAGACTAAACAGGAAAAACAGGATAAATAGTGAAGGATTTAGAGGTATGCAATTGGGCTTTATTAAAGTTAGGTTAGGATTTGGTATCTTCATTAGAAGATAAAGACCAACCACTCTGCATTGGTCTTTATTACGACATTTTGACTGGAAGTTTTCCATTTTGACGGCTGATTTATCGCCTTTAAAGACTGATGAGAAAGGATCATGGTATTATCCTTTACCACATAGGTGCTTGCGGATTATTGAACCTCAAACCCTTGCTTTAGTTAGTGGAGCTAAGATGATTGTTTTATCTCAGAAACAAGTTTTACCACTTACGTACATCAAGGCGGTTGTGATTGAGGTTGCCGATCTGTTGTATTATGAAGCCGTTGCTTGCAAACTAGCGTTAGAGTTGTGTGTTCAGGTTAGGGAAGCAGAACAATTAAAGGGGTTTTTAGCTCAAGAGTTTGAAGTTGCTTGGGGTAATGCCATTCGAGAAGCAAATAAAAAAGTGTCAGGATATCCAGTGTCGTATGAGTAGTGTTATTTATTTGAAAAAGTCTTTTGCCTCTGGTGAAGTTTCCCCTTTTGTTCAACAATCAAGCTCGGATTTGAAGACATATCAAGGATATCTAGTTCGTTGTCATAATTATATTCCTCTTCGAACTAGAGCCTTCCTGAGAAGACCTGCAACACGGAAGTATCATGATTTTGATTCTGTCAAACCCCAATGTTTATTGACTTTGACTGTGGATTTACAATGTGCTCATTTGTTGGTTTTAGGATGTCAAAAGCTCCAAAGTTTAGTGCGACGAGGGGATCATGTTGGGTAGGTTAAGAGTTTAGATATTCCATATAAATATGAAGAAATTGCTGATATTAGTGTTCTCAACATAACAACACAACGTGGATGGTTCACTCTCAACACCCCCATATCAACCGATTAGTAACGATGACGATTATGAGTTTAAGGTTGTTGATTTTGAATCTGTTCCGCTGTGTAGACAACAATATGTCGAATGTCGCAAGGTAGAAGCAAAACTTGAGATTCCTTTTGAAAATGCTCTTGGAAACAATGGTGTTGTTGGCAAATAGGGTATTGTGAAAGTCTATGCTGATGGGGATGTATTTAAGGATATTGATAAGGGTAGGAAATTATCACTAGGATAGCCTATACCTTCATGGAAAGTGGATACGTGGTATATAGAGAATTTGTATGTTGTGCAATAGGGGAAGATTTTGAAGTGTATTAAAGGTGGTAAATCGAGTAAAGATGTATGGAAGCCTACCACTGATATACAGCAAACGGAACGTGTTTATTGCTGGGAGGCATAAGTTATTTCTGCGGAAGACAAAAAAGCTGTGAGGCAAATAACACCTCTGCAAGTTATATGGACACAAGGTAGAATTGTCGAGTTTAAGATATCTAGGCATGTCTTGTTAGATGTAGGTGGTCATTTTCCAGATCAAGATAGTATTTCAACCGAGCAGTGGGTGTTTGGATAGTGGGGGAAAGAAGAAGGCGTACCTTCCTTAGTGACATTTTATGAAGATAGATTAGTTCTTGCTGGCAATGAAGCTGATCCGCAACGTATTCACTTTTCAAAACAATCTGATTTGCAAACATTTTCTCCTGTATTGGAAGAAGGTTTTGGGAAGGATTTAAAAGGTCCTTTTCCTATTCGTTTGGGTTCGACGGACAGACAAGTGACCCAATGGATGTTTAGTATGAAGAGTAGTTAATTTATTTGTATGGATTCTGCTGTTTAGCTTCTTGTTCAGTCAAGTGCTTCTAACGGTTTTTCGGAAAAAACAAATACCATATAATGTCTTAATGGTACAAGCAGTATATCGCTTTCTCCTATGTTAGTGGGTTCTTATCATATTTTTGTAGCGGGATCTGGAAGATCGTTAATATGTGTTATAGGTAATGTAAAAAAAGGGTCTAATTTTTCAGATTTGAATATATTTGTGGAACATATGTTGAGTGGCGGAGTTCGTAAGGTGGTTTTGCAAAGAGATCCTTACTCTATCATCTGGGTATTGAGACGATATGGGGAACTAATAGGTTATACCTTTGATCCTGATAATGAGATTTTAGCATGGCATTCACATTCTTTAGGCAGTACTAGAGCAAGAGTATGTTCGATGACTCTTTTTGTGAGTTCTGCCAAGGGGCAAGCCGAGTTATGGTTTTTAGTCGAAAGGATGGATTCTAAAGGAGAAAGGGTCAAGTTGCTTGAGAAGTTAGGTAGTTTTCGAAGGGATAACACGTATCAAGACATAGATATGATAGATGGGCTTTTAGCATAAAGGCTCAAAACCAAAAGGGGAATAGTATGAATAAAGGATTATTGGCAAGCGTTGTTGTTTTCAGTTTGTTTTTAGCTGGATGCGAATCTTCCAAAATAATAAACATAGTAATGGATGCATCGAGATGATATAGGGTATGCTAAAATACAGCAAGCAAGGGATGCTTCAAGAGATAGACAATCGGATACAAGAGTTAAGCAATAAGCTTGAGCAAGGTAAGAAGTTTCATTTAACTTTAGCGGAGGTGGGTAATCTTATATTTAAAGGAGAAGAAACCCATCATCTGCTTCAACCATGTATAGATTCTCCTAAGTCTAGCACAGAAGATGTCAACGATAGACCAAGAACTTATGTGGCGTCGAAGACCGTCTTAGTGATCTTTTGGAATGGTATGATTGCTCGCTTTCGTAACCAGTTAGCGGATGCGATGGTAAAGACTAACTCACTTATACAAGCATATCTTGTTTCATTAAATTCAGTTACCGATCATTCTTCGTGGGCGTCTTACGATCCAATGCGTCAAAAGTTGGAACAGCAAAAGGAGTTGATTAAGCTAATACGTGATGAGTCTATAGAGAAGACTTATACGGAAGTTGAAGCTTATATCAAGGATTCGGAGTACAGACTTAAGCAAGCCATAGAGGCGCATGCGAAGAGTAATTTTGAGCTTTTGCATTTTCATAAAGAAGCATTTTATGACAAGGTTGATCCTATGGTCAGCTCTTTAAAGAATGTCTTAGCCCGATTGAAGGTGACCGCTGGCAACATTAGCTTTTTATTGGGTAAAGGAGTTATTATCCAGAATCAAAGATCTACAAAAAGCTATTGAGAAAGTCGAATTTACACAACAGCAAGAACACCTAAAAAACACCCCGCTGAGTGCTGAAGAGTATTTTAGAGTTTTTGAAGATTTAATAGGAGATGCCCTAAGATTTTTAAAAGAAGTGAATGTAAAGCTAGATCAGGGGTATTAGAAATCTTCGTTGTCTCTTATATCTAAAGGTATGCGATTTAGTATCCGTGCTGGTTATTACGCTGCAGCGTTTGCTCACCTCTATGGCAATGATGCATATATAAAAGACCATCTATCGAAAGAGACCATACTCACGGGTAAGCTCGAGGATATTGCTAGCAAATGGTCTGAGTATTTGACTATACTACTGAAGGTTAGATCTTGAGCCACATCTTTAACTCCTTTAAAGACAGTTTCTTTAGCACTTTGGGATCTTTGAAAGCCGATAGAAAAAACCTTAAGGAAGCTAATGTTTTATGTGACCAAGTGAGTAAAGCAATAAGATCTTACTTAAAATACCTAGAGCCTAAACCTGCTGTTAAGACTTCTACCGTTATGGCAAAAGAGGGATCTACGGCGATTACTCCGACTATTATGGCACTAGAGGGATCTGCGGTTAGAGTTTCTGTCAATGGATCTATTACGCCCTATACTGTTGGAGATGTACTCAAAGAAGGGGACAAGATTTGCTGTACATATGTTTCTTTTGGACAGATTCCCAGCACGGATTCTTGGGAAGCTTTTAACGGTTTAAGTGGTCGTAAAAGGCAAGTTATATCGAGTGGTGTACGTGTGTTAAATGCCCAAAATTTATAGGTAGTAACATCTTTTACTAATCTATTTCCAGTCAAAGAGTTAGAAGGAAAAGCTAAATCTTGTGAATTTTAGTGTTCTCATAACGGGAATTGACCTCCCAAGATGGCTTGAGTTTTCTCCAAAAGGGTGCAAGTACAGGAGTTTTAACTGCCTTTATCACTCATTTTAGTTTTGGGGGGTAGTGGATGATAGCTCTTGATACTGGGGATAATGTAGGTAAGTACTGCGTACTTCCCCTTATAGGTGGAGTTGCTGGAGTTATAGCAGCGAGTGTCATGGGAGCTACTCTTGTAGGCATAGGTTTGGATGGAGCTGCAGGGCTGCTTGGGGTACTGAATAATATTTTATCTGCTGACGCTGTTGTAGAGCAATCAGATGTAGCTATTAAGACTGAGAAATATCGCAAGAAGATTGCACAAGAGAACGCTGAATTTGCTTTTTCCGAATCACTTGAGCGAGCTTCAAAATCTCGCATAGAACATATTCATTTATCCTCTAAAATGGCCTTAAGCATGTCTGCTAGGGGCATTGCTCCTGCGATTCAAGAGTTATGGCTTGGTCAAACCCTTGATGAGATAGAGCATGAAAGACAAACCATTTTAGGATGAGGGCAAAAGAAAGCTATGAGATACCATAAGGAAGCTGATTGGTTGCAGGGTAAGATAGGGTCATTGCAAAGATCTCAAAAGCTAACGAACTGGGCATACGCAGCCAATGCAATAGCAAGCATTTTCGTAGCTATTGGTCAGCAATATCAATGGAATAGGCAGAAGAATACTAATCGAAGTGAGGGCGTATCATGACGAAACCTTTTATCTCGAGGCCAATGTAGCTTTCCCCATCTAGAGATCATGTATATCAAAGGCCTAGTTCGGCGAAAGGACTACGTTCGGTATCCCAGCTGTGGACAATGTGAAAAACTTATTAGACCAGACCGTCAAGCATTAAGCATCATTTAAATGTAATAGTGATTTCTTACAGACACTTTTCGAAGTCAATAGGGAGTTTACATAAGGCTTGTAAACTTTGCAGGGTTAAGATAAACCTGAGCTACGGAAGAATCTAGATAATATGCTTACCAAGAAGGTTAACCCTTTGTTGGATAAGTTTCTTCCGAGGATTGATCATCCTAAAGTTGGTTCTGCTGTTTGGTCAAAATTTGAGGGAGCGAAAGCTAGATACAAAAAGTGAGCTTTGGAATACGAGTTAGGGTATTGGCAGGTATGTGTGGAAGCGAATATGGCTGCTAATTCGAATGTTGCTATCAACTTTGTTCGCATGGATGGTTCAAATGAGAATTATTTGAGAATGAGAGAGTCATTAAAACAAATATATGATTCTATACCTTTAGATCCTGAGACAAAATTTTACAAGTTCAAGGAAGACCAAGAGAATATGGGCTTAGCACAAGTGGATTGGTATCTTGTAAATCAAACAAGCATTTATAGCCCTTACATACGAACGAAGCAACAGAAGCCAAACTCAGATGGAGCTAAAGTATCAACCTCAGATGATGCAGAAGCTTCGATTGCCGATTTAGTAGATAAAGTTCCTTTGGACACCAAAGGGGTTATAGCTACTGATATAGAAGGCTATATTCCTTTTGACGGTTATAAGGCCTTAAACCCCAAGAACCACAAAGATGTTTTGCACAGGGCATCACATTCTAGTACGCTAGGCAAACAAGAGGAGCGATCAAGAGTAGGTCAAATGCTCAAAGACAGTAGTTCTTTTGCTTATCGAGGTATAAGGCCTCCGCAAGCTGATGATCCAGGGCTTCAAAAGGACAATCTCATACGACTTTTTGGCGAATCTACGGGGTTGAGACTAGACACACAATACCAATATCAAATTGAATTAGCTGCTAAAATTAAGGATCTTTATACTGCACCTGAAGGGGTATGGCAGGAGTAATTAAAGAACCTTGAACCTAAACCCAAGAATTTAACGGGTGCGTCATTTATGAATGCTGAGTTTACTCAATTTAGTACTGCTTTGGCAAAAGACGCTAAGGAAAGAAAAGAGCATTTTCTTCAATAGGCTACGAAGCATGGATCAACTACTGATTTACCTATAATCCAGCAGATTGGGGAGAGTTTTTAGTTCGGCGTAAAACGTTAGCTATGACTATAGAGAAGATGTATGGGGTTAAAACTTCTATGCTTGAAAAGGAAGAAGGTAATAAACTAACAGGCCTTTTGGATAAATTAGAGTCAGCCGAGGTTGTGGCTCATTTAAAAAAATTCTCCGAAAGTCTGGGGGGCTTAAACAGTCCAGAGTGGATTGATACTATGAAAAATGGAAATCATCCCATGGGAGATGCGGGATTACTTCTTACGACAGCCGGCAAGGATGATGCAAGACTATTGTTAAAGGGCTACAAAGATGGGGTGCATAAGCGTGAGGGAGGTATCCAAGATATTACAGGTGAAACATACAAACATTGGCTTTTCGAGTAATTTTACTCAACTTCTAATCAGGATTTGAGGGGATCTTACACCGATTGGAGATTATGGGGATGCTGTTTATGCTAAAGACTTTGATCGTATAAAGCATCATCTCAGAGTTAGTCTTTTAGAGAGTGGAGATTTGACTTTTAGAGAAGATTCTGCAGGAAAAGGAATATTAGATTGGATAAGAAAGGACAACCCAAAAGCGAAAGCGAGTATCAGAGCCTCTTTTAAAGCTATTGTAGGTAACACTCCTGTTAATGTGGGCAATGACTCCTATCTTATTCCTCCACAGGGTATGGATTCAATTGTATTTATTGACATATTCAAAACAGATGCAAAAAATGCTTTAGAAGATGCGGGATACTCATCTTATAACCTTTATCAGTTTGAGAATTGGTCGGAGACACTGCAAGGCAAACGTCAATATACTGATAAATTGGGGAGATCTTATATCATAAACCCTAAAACAAATAAACCTCTTATTATTGAAGTTGATACGAACGCTAAAAATATTCATTACCTCAAAAAGGCCATCGAGAGGGTAAAATAAATAATGTCTATAATGGAGATAGCTGAGGAATCGAAAAAAAGATTATAGGCCATAGCCCATGCAATGCAACACGGCATATTTCAAAACAAGCCTTCTCCACCTCCTGAATACGGTTTATGGTCTGATATAGCATATTCACCTATAGAATTGGCTAAAGGTGGGGTTGAAGTAGGGGTGGATTTAGTTATTGGCATCGCATCAATCATTCTACCAACAAAAGTTTATGATTATATAACCCAAAGCCCATGGAATCTTAAAACTGTTGTATTCAGTGAGCAATGATGCAGGGAAAATTAGTAGTACCGCCCATAGTATTGGGCATTTACTTAGTTCATGGGGGATAGTTTTTTCAGTAGCGTCTAAATTTTTTAAGATTGGGGCAAAAATTGCAGGGAAAATTGGGCTAGCTAAGGCATCTCTAGAATCAGCAGAAAGGACATACAAAGATCTCAGAGATGCAGGGCTTGACCGTGATACTGCTGGGAAGGCTGGTGTGATCAGTGGTTTATCTACTTTTGTAGGGGGCGAGTTCGCATGTATTTACAGTAAATCTCTTATAACGAAAATGGTAATTGGTGGTGGGATTAATGTCTTTTTTGGTCTGGGGGAAAGGAAAGCCATGGGATTATTTTTACTCAATCGTGGCTATAAAGATTTAGCGAAGCAGATTCCCGGGGTGCTTGTTTTCTCTGATGAATCATTCAGCTGATTGCTCTTGTGGAGCAACCTTCTCCTTTCACCCTACCTATTCTGTCGGGATCCAGTGTCAATACTTGACTGACTGGAGGACAAGTAGGCCTTTTTGTTTAAGGGTTGCTCGCCTCATCAGAAGATGTTCACAATGCGTACTAACATTGAACATGGATTCTCTTCCTATAGTATTTTTTCCCTAGTGGATTTCTTTCTCAGTTAGTAAATGTCTGGAATCTACATCGATTGAGGCGACATTGAAGGAGGACAGAAATTTGCTTCTGAGTTTCCGCCCCTTTCGGGAGAAGGACCTGTCCGGTGATTCATTCGCTTCCCCTTCCGACTTGACAAAGTGGAATTGCTTTAAGAATTCATAAGTGTCATAGTTGAATTAATGACTTGAAAGTTTCATTAATTACTTTGTTCGATATAATGTATTAGATTTGGACTGATACTCTCACCCTTTAAGGTTGAGTGAGTGATGCCCAAAAGGGAATCACGAACGGAGTCAAGTGCTTTTGAAGCTTGCTGACTAGGGTTGGAAGCTTAATTCTTTATTTGTATTGGACAACACGCCTTAACCCTAAATCTCTTGTAAGCACTGATCCGCTTTGAGCTCCAGGACGCCATCAAGGAGAACGGAGCAAAGGTTGAAGCTGGCGGGAAAATGGTTGGGGAAGGATCTAACCGTGGGGGCAGGGCAGAAACTAACAAGCTTACTAAACTTTGAATTGATAACCCAGCGTTCAGCACTTCGAATTAAGAACTCAGACAGGTCATTAAGGATGTTCAATATCTTACCCAGTTTCAGTTGTATAGTAGATTGATTAAGTGGAATAATTGAGTTAATTGCTTTCAACAAATCTCATATCAAATAAATCACCCTAGTGGAATGAAAAACTTGATATTCAGTTTCATTAATTAATTATGCAATTACTTGCCTTAAAGTGGAATTGCTTGAAACAAATCAAATAGATAATTGACAACCCTGCGAAGGGGAGTAGACACATAAATAGCAGCGCCGGGCAACTAAGTTGGTATGGAAGAACTGCTGCGCCCCGGCCTTTTTGTGTGGCCAAAGAAGACCCTAGCCAATGCAAGTGGCATACTTATCATAATTTTCGAGCACCTCATATCTTTTTCGAGGCGTCCCCGCTTGAGGCCCCGAGGAGAATCTTCCTCCTGAGTTGAGACCGATCATTCCCCCAACTTCGTTCACTTAAGACCTTATGACCACATCTGCTGGCATATGATGTTTACCCAAATAAGGATCTATTTGGTTTTGCACTGGAGTTGAAAGCGGGGGAGGCCCATCCCGTGAAAAATGACCTCGTAACTTTGGGAGAAGGGGATGCAAGGAATTGATGCTAGGAATGCCACGATCCCTGCACAGGTTTCAGTCTCTATCTACAATGAGATCCTTTTGAGAAGGTAAGGTTGCGGCCGACTGGTTGGCATCTGAAGCTCGAACCTTTTAGGGGGTTCTCAAAGAAGCAGGGAGAGGGGCATTCAGTTTAATGAGAAAATCAAGTTTCAAATGAAACTATTCCACTTTATAAACGTTAAAAGCTTTAAGTTTCATAAATTGAATTAAAAGGTTTCATAGTTGAATTAAAAAGTTGATTTTCGTTAATTAATTAATTTTTTCAATCTTTCATTAGTTACTTTTATTAAATGAATAAATGATTAAAAGTAATTACGTAAAAACCTTCTCCTTTCTCCTGGTCAACGACCAATGAAATCTAGACTGATTCACTACTCGTGTAGGAAAATTCAGTCTCTCTTTTTTTAGGGGGGAGCAGAGCAGTCAAAGAATGAACAAAACCAAATGATTGTTCTAGAATGGATATTCCTCACAATTTCTCCTTGTGATACAGCGGAACCATGGCAATTAGGATCTCAAGACGTAGCAACACCTATAATGCAAGGAATAACAGACTTACATCACATTGTCTTTTTCTTCGTTATTCAGATTTTGGTTTTCGTATCATGGATCTTGGGTCGTGCTTTATGGTATTTACACTATAAACAAAATCCAATCCCGCAAAGGATTGTTCATGGAACTACTATCGAGATTCTTCAGACCATATTTCCTAGTATCATCCTTATGTTCATTGTTATACCATCATTTGCTATGTTATACTCAATGAACGAGGTAGTAGTAGATAAAGCCATTACTATAAAAGTGATTGGACATCAATGGTATAGGAGTACGCCTCTTCACGAGGGTGATTAAAGTGCAACAAAATGCCTTAAAGTTGAATATGGTTTGCGAAGCATCTGGCTTATCGGTAATCTCCCATTCCCATCGTCGACAGACTTTAATAACTATAGCATGCCAGAAACGGGGAGTTGAGGTGGTTAGACCTATACCCCGCAATGATCCCAGCATAGGAGCCTATGGTTCCATTGTTGTTATTGTTGGAGGCTTGCTTTGCCCTCTTCTCGATGTAGAATGATATACGAGAAATGGATGCTCAGCCTGCAATGTCCGATAACAGCGCTGAAGTAGTGAATCTATTGGCACCATAGCAGTGGTATACAACTTTAGACCTAACGGACGGCCTAGTAATCTTTCAGAATGGGGATCCCCATTGGTAATAACCATGATAGTAGTTGCGGAACAACTGGGCCGGGAGACAAGCAGAAAGCCACTTGACTGATAGGAGAGGACGACTGAAAAGGAGGCTCGACCATAAGGGATAGGAACTGAAAAGTCACTCGACCATAAGGGAGAGGGAAGTGGTTACGAGCTATTCCTGCTTCTCTTTCTTCGCTTCGGGGATAGAGGTCCTACAGTAGGTAACAACAGGCACAAGCAAGTTCACCGAAGTGAACTAGCGCTTCTACTCCTCCACCGAGGAGTCTTTCTTGCGAGAAGTAAGGGATGTCATGAACGGTCGGAGGTCACAGAGAATTGACCTATCCATAGAGTGATCCTATGATTGGTAAAGGATATAGACTATCTCATTCTTTATTGTATTCGATTTCTGACAAATCAAATCAGGGTGACTCAACTTTTCAGCGTCATTTAGTGGTGGGACCTGTTGGCATAATGCACACTAGAACATGCGAATTCGAGGTTTCATGAACTACTACTAAAAACCAACTTGCTTTTACTTTTGTTTGTGGACAAATCATATCCGGTCAGCACTATGGCTGGATCCTTTTAGATCTATGGGCTGGCCGGCCCCGACCATTTACATGAGCATAGGGAATCTATACTCGAGCGTTCCACTGGGCCGTGATAGGATAGGTGAGGAATCAGTCTGGATTTGCATTTTTTGGGCTATAACTTCGCCGAGACAACTAGCATCCCTTTCCACTGTGCATTTTTTGAACACAGAAGATGACTATAGGATCGAATTCGGTCTTCAAGAAACTGCTTGTCCCATACCTTCTGCTTATCTCATATATGTGGAACCTAGTCTTTTTCCGTTCTAGTCTCTCCCTTGAATACATAGTGTAGGTAGGGCTGGGTAAGAAATGGTTCCCTCTTGCCAATAAACTTTCCCTGGCATTCGATTAACCTTACTCATAAAGGGTCTGATGGTCGGGAGAACTACCTAACTAAAGAAAAATAGTGTGATTTCTCAGAGTAGGCATGGAGAGCTTTTCGCGGGGAAACTTGCAAGTACAGTTTGGGAGGAGGTGGGCGTCGACCCTACCATATGAGTATTCAGACTATAATAGTTTTGATAAACAGTCACTCACTTTTGACAGCTGTACGATTCCTGAAGATAATCTAGAATTGGGTCAATCACGTTTATTAAAAGTCGACAATAGAATGGTTCTACCAGTAAAGAGCCATATATGTTTTATTGTAACATCTGCTGATATACCTCATAGTTGGGTTGTACCTTCCTTAGGTCTCAAATATGATGTTGTATCTGGTCGTTTAAATCAGACCTCTTTTTCGGTATAACGACAAGAAGTTTACTATGGTCAGCGTAGTGAGATTTGTGGAACTAATCATGCCTTTATGCCTATCGTTGTAGAAGCTATTCGTACGAAAGATTATGGGTCTCGGGTATCTAATCAATTAATCCCACAAAGCTTGGAAGCTTAAGCAGAGATAAAAGAGGAGGTTGAGGGAAGCCACTAAATTGAGGGCTTTGCTCGCTCGTTCTAATGCTCATTTAGTAGACAACGAGTGGAGTGCATAATCCCCTTTAGAGATAGGGGTGAGTACTATATGAGCTCATAAGTAAAGTACTACATGAGCCTTGTGTACGAACTGGAGCGACCTCATCTTGCTTGCTTCTGGTGAATCTTCTATCTCTAAATAATAGGAATTCTGGTATGGCAGGAATATTGTAGACCATTACGAGCGATAGCGAATCCATGTCGTTTAAATGTGAGCAGACCTTATAGCAATAGCAAAGGGCCAACTTATAGCCCCATTTTCTCTTTGATTCGGGGACTTCACGGGTCTTACAATCTCATAAAATTCCAATTCTTCACCCTTTCTTTAGACAGAAGAACAATGGATTGAACAGGACAGGACAATCGAGAGATATTGATTTCAACAAAGGAACTTAAATTGGTACCAGAAATCAAACAAGAGATGTAATTCCAAATTGAAGAGATGACCGACCTACAATAAAATGCAAATCGAATTCCTAATTCTATTCTCTAAGATGAACTAAAGAGATGTCTCTAAGTAGCCAAGGAAAGAAGAGTGCTAAGAGTCTGAATATTGGAAAAAGTCTCAAAATAGTCAATACCAAATTCTTAGATTTAACCTTTAGCAACAAGGCGTGCTTTTTAATAATCAAAACTACCATCAGATTTCAACTTCACAGAGTATACCCAATCAGCTGTTGGTGATAGAGGAACAAGGAAGGTCCCATGTATGCTTTTTTTACTAGCATCTAACTCCTCGTCCATGACATTTTTTCAACACATGCTCTTCCGGGAATCTTGAAAAAAGAATTGCTTAATCTGGAAATTATTTTTTCAAGTATAATAGTTTACACCACGTTCCTTGCATCTTGGGTGAACAAATAGGTGTGGCGAAGACAAACCTTCAAAACTCCTTTACTCCATTCTTGATACCTGAAGGGGCATCACTCACTCCACCACCCAACCTATGACTAGCAAATTCCTCAAACTGAATGCTACTTGACTGCAAAGAAAGTAATTTGACTTGGACTGCAACTAGGGTGATATATTATATATTCGATTTGACAGTAGGGCATTCAAGCGTTAAGTGAAATACCTTCATTAATTGCTTTCAAGTGGAATACTTTCATTCATAAGTTTCTTTTGTCAATTGCTTTAAAGTAAGAAAATCTATTATATCTCACAATTACTTTGTTTAAATCTCTTATCGAATTGGGAAGAATTACTTTAAACAAATCTTATATCTAATTCACAAAGGAAACAACTCATATTTGTTTCAAATGAGTTTCACATAGTTCAACGACAAGTTTGCTAGCTTCCTTTAAATAAGGTAAGACGGTAGCGAAAAGATCTCTCTCTGCACAAGCTAGAGATTTGTGTAATCATTCAGAGACTACGTACGTTGGTCGAGCTGAATTACATCTATCCTCTAATTGCTTTCGAAGTTCTTCTAGTTCGACGCGAGCCACCCGATGGTGTCCTTCTCCTTTCTAGATGAGAAGGCTCAAATTGATGACTCAAAGCCTATCATATCTATCTTGGAGTCAGCGCCTTTTGGTTTCTCCCCTGAATTGGAACAAAGACTAGGAAAGAAGTCGAACAGACAGCCTGATCTCATATCCGCTTTTTCCCAATTTCCCCTGAATATATGGTTACCTGATTAATGGAGGGACCTACTCCTATTTCAGCTCTTATACACGTTGCTACTATGGTAGTGGCGGGCATTTGGTTGTAGCTCGGCTTCTTCCTCTTTTCAAAGATACACCTTACATAATGTACTTGATCTCGATTATAGGAATAATAACAGTATTATTAGGAGCGACTTTAGCTCTTGCTCAACAAGACATTAATTGAGGTTTAGCCTATTCCACAATGTCTTAATTAGGTTATATGATGTTAGCTCTATGTATGGGGTCTTATTGAAGTGCTTTATTTCATTTGATTACTCATGCTTATTCCAAAGCATTATTATTTTGAGGAGGAGGATCCATTATTCATTCAACGGAAACTATTGTTGGATATTCTCCAGCTAAAAGCCAGAATATGGGTCTGATGGGAGGTTTATGAAAACATCTCTATTTTTTCCCCAGGGAATCTTTTGAATTCCCACTGCTTAGCTTTCAATTTGCCTCAGACCATCAAATTAAATATGAATAACTTGCCCTACTCTCTTTGAAAGAAGGGGCGCTTCCCCGTGCTTGAAAGCTTTTTTTTTCTTCTCCATATTACTATATCTCATTAGTCAATAATTTTTTGTGAGGAACTACTGAATTCAATCACTTGCTGCCCTTACACTTCAGTTTTCTGTTGAGGTCTATCCTACAGAGGTACTCAAATTGGATCAGTGATCAATTTCTAGGTTTCGTCATAAACCAAAATTTTGATTTCAAATTACATAAATCAATTTTTCGGTATGGCATTTGCCATTTTTATAGGAACTTCTATACCAGAAAGAATGGTATCTCCAATTATAGACCCTCTGGGATGTAAAATATATCTCCTCTCACCATCCCGATACTCTATAAGACAAATGTATGCATTTCGATTATGGTCATATTCTATGGTTACGATTCTACCATTTATGTCTTTTTCATTCCAAAAGAGATTTTACGGTATAGATATTTATGACCTCCCCCTCTATGCCTTGCAGTAATGATTCCTCTGGCATTATGACCTTTACCACAATGATGCTGTCCATAGATCAAATTATTTCATGAATTGGATTTTACTTGACTGTCTACGGTTCTATTGCGTGTGCTCGGGGTAGAAGTTTTGTATAATTGTATTGCCTAAGTATTGTTTTAGAAGTTCTTTTCTTTTGAAGAGGTGGAATAGAATAATCTAGTTGAAGCATAATGACCATATGTCTGTAATGCATTGTATGTCCCATAATAGGTCCCATTCTTCTACTCTTTCTCGGAAGTCGATGACTATTCGTAGCTATTACCTTGACACCAAATCAGACTTCAACCTAATGCTTTATTTTTGTCCTAGTTTATCCTGATTTGATATTTTCAGTATATTTATTTTTCCCCAATAACCGAATACTTTTGTTTGTAAATATTGCATATTTGATTTCATCTATAAATCAATTTTCTTCTCTATAAGTGAAAGTCTCAACAAGAATGCTAGTTCTTACTCTTCATTATGATATAAATATACCACATGAATTCGTTATGTATGGATGATGAGATTCCATTGACACAGAGCCAATTCCAATAGACTTATTGGAGGGTCCCATTGGTATGCATCCAGTAGAGATTGAACCTACGAATTCACCAATTATGAGTTGGGCGCTTTAACCATTCAGCCATGGATGCAAAAAGACTCAGATCAGTACTAAGAAGCATGTGCCCATCACTCCAGCAATGGTACCGAAGATGAATCCATTTCCCTCTTTGGACAATGGCTGCCAGATGCGAGTCGAGTCATTCTTCCATTCCTGTCGTTAGACTCAGCTGAAGTGTAAGGTCTTCCACTAATTGGTCTGTGCGCCTTTCTTATTACTTTTTTGTATCTCCCTGTTCTTAGCATAAGATAAAGACTGGGTATTCCCTTGAAGAAATTCTTTTTTTGTAGTAAATTTCAAGTAATTAATTAATGAAACTATTCCACTTTTGAATTCAACTATGAAACTTCACGCAACTTGACTAAAATCAAAGTAATTCGACTTTTCTCCCCTTTCGAATGACTAAGCCAGGCCAGAAATTGTCTTCCTTCCCCTGCACACCGCCCGAGCCAGAAATAAGATATTTGATTTGTTTGGGCGACTTTCTTATGTTATGTCGAAGATGAAATTGAGCTTCCAACCCTAGTCAGCAAGCTTCTTCTCGGTTTTGTGCCAAGTTAGATAAGGCAATCAAATAGGAAAAAGCAATCGTTTGAAAAAATCAAATTTAGAATGAAACTATTAGACTTGGTTCTCAATTGAACATCCTGAAGGAATAGTCGTGCTAAAAGTTGAACATCTTGAACCGACACAAACACCAATGCAAAAGCATAGGCAAAAATGTGAAAGTAGGAAATGCTATTTGAGCGATGGGATTTATTTGATGATAAGAAGGAATCGGATCGACTGTCAAATCCCACCAGGATTGGAATGCAGTGAATTCGAAAGCAGGAGATTCTATTTGACTTTTGGTATTGTTAGATCTAAACTAGCAAGCCCCCCTTTCAATGTTTGCCTGTCAATCGCTTCCCATGGGATCAATCAACCTATTCTATTCTGTCTTTTGTTGAATCTTTTTCAAGATGAGATTTTTTTTTCCTCTAGTGAGCGAGAGATCCTGGAACAAATTTACAGCCGTATGATAGGGCTTAGGCCAACTTTTGGTACGGACACTCTCTTCGTCTAAGGTCTTCAGATGATAGATGCTGATAACAAAATGCATTTTTCAGAGCGTTGCCTGCTTGGTCCCCCTTCTATTAAGACCTTTCCAAGGTCTGCCTCATGGGGTCCGTGACTTTCGAATGGAGTCTTCCACCATTATAGCGCCAGTGCAAAATGAACATCTTCGGGAGTGGTCTTTAGTTCGCAAGCGCACCTGGACGAACTCCTTCTAGATGGCTTGATTCTTAGATGTCCAAGGGACCTCTCCCTAGTTAATTTTTGGGGAATATACTCCTATGTTCTGGAGTAATTGGCTCGGCCGGTATAAGAAGGACGACCAGTGTGGGTGGCATCAAAAGTTGGCTGAAGAAGTTCCCTGTTGAACCATCCTCGGAAGAGTAAGGAAGAAGAAGGGAACGACACTTTCTCGCCTCCTAGTAGTATAAAGAAGCGGAGTCTCACCCCAATAAACTAGACACATGCATCAAGGCATTCTGCCAATGAGCGAGGGTGATCGCTCATAAAAGGGCATTCAGCCCCGGCAAATGTGGTGCAGTGAAAGAGGCTACGGAGGGCTTAGGCGTGAATAAAGAGGAGGTGTGTCATCCAATACAAATAGATAATTGATCACCCAGACGCAAGTTATTTGGAAACAAAACATTTGGTTCAATAATAATCAATACGATCTTGATAGGAGGGAAGGATGTCGTTGGTTCTTTTCTTGTCTTTCCCTCTCGGGAAGAAAAAGGCGGAGGAGTTTGAATTTTATCCAGGAGGGCACTTTCATTTTCATTAAAAAGTGTACTCACACTAGACTCACTTATGTACAATTAGACTCACTTCCCCTTCTCCAAACATTTTTCAAGTGGCTTATAGGGTATCTCTTGTGTCTTTTTAGCCATACTTGTGTCTTTTTGGACACGTTTCTCCTTCTCCAACCCTTTTTTGAGTGGCTTATCGGGAGGCTGAAAATTGTTTTTTCAATCTCTGCTTCTTCTGCAGTTGTATCTCTTTCTACGCTCTAGCAGTTTCTGCTTCTTCAGTCTTAGAATTTGCCTCTTTGTCGCTTGCGGCCTGGGCGGCTCGATTCGGCCGAGCCTGTGGGCGTGGTATTTTGTCCATATTTGGATCGACAAATCGATTGGTGATTTGACTTTCTTGGCTTACTTGCTTGATTGAAAGCCTTTTCCCATTGGGAAGCCACTATGAGTAAATGGATTGCCTCTATTGAACCTAGCCTTACTAAATATCCTAAGAAAAAATCCAGCCGCTGCAAGTGCTTGAGAATGAGTTCATGCTCTTCTTGTTACAATAAGTGCGGTAATTGAATCATCTCTTGATGCAATAGAATAGGAGTGATTGGTGTAAGTATAACTGCAGTTGACTAAATATCCACCATGATTGAATCATAAGGAATAAAGATGGTAGCGCAGGGTAGAGTCGATTCTATGGTATAACAGTTGCGTAGAGAAGTTCTAAGAACCTTCTTTCTTAAAGAGCTAGACTGATCATCTCACCCTTTAAGGTTGAGTGAGTGACCTTAACACATGCAAGTCGGACCCTCCTTTTCTTTTCCTGGCAGATTCTATCAGTCTCGTGATGAAGTAGCAGATCTTCCAAAAAAAACATTCTATCCCATTATTTTAACCTTCATTTTCTCGTGAGTGACTACGTGCCTTTCAGTCGAGTGGGAGCGAAAAGCCACTTCACTGATAGGAATGGAGCAAGCAAGACTATCTTGGTGAAGGCAATAAGAACCGGCCGCTCGTCGCAGTAGAGTGCTTTGCCCATGCTGCTATTCGCCGTCGAAGCGCTCAAGGGATTCGTGCTTGAATGTCGAGATCAGGGGACTTTATACAATCCATGTAGCAAATCGATTTGTGGTGGAGAAATGTCAATAATAAATAAAAAAGAAAGAAATAGAATATAGAAAATCATTGAATTTGTTTGCTCTGATACAAGATATTGGCCCCGAAGCAAGATATGGTAGGTGCCAGCAACTTTCACTTGTTAGGAGTAAGGGCTGAAAAGAGCTCTTTGTATAGGTTGGGTTCTCTAGGCTTTGATGATTACCTTCTTATTATTAAAAGGGGAAGGTTTAATAAAGGAGCGTTCAGCCACTTAACTGTAAGGAAAAGTACGAAGTCGCTCCAAGCACATAGCTAAGCTAGCGGAAAAGTGCCTTCCTCCAAGCATTCATGTTAATATCGGCGAATTGGCGGATTTTGGGTATTCGCGTCAGTCAATGGATTTGCATTTCTTTCGTTTGGGCTGTGCCCTTCAAGTGCTCACTAGACGAGTAGAAGTAGGGCTTTTGAGATTGTTCGATCGCTAACAAAGACATGCATGTGAAAGAGCAGACTCCCAAAAAGCAACTCCAAGAGCTCAAGCCTAAAGCCTGACATTACAGAATTTTTCCACGTTCCCACTCTTATCATAAATGAAAGCAAGGCCTACAGTTACCTGAAGGAAAGCAAAATAAGCTACTAACATAACTTCAAGCTTCAAGGAGTAAGTTACCACTATTCAATCCTGAGATGAACAAGAGAAATTATGAAAGAGGGCCGGAAGAAGCCCGTTAAGTTAAGCAAGAGAAGCTAGAATGTTTGGTCTTCCAAAGAGGAAGTTAGTGAGTTCTTTGACACTTAAAGTTAGTCTGCCTGTTAGCTATCTAGATTAAGATGCCTACCTCAAAACCAGTCATCTGAGTGGGGCCCTGCGATATTTGCCATATTTAGGTTGCTTGCGATTGAGACTTTTAGGGATTTAGATAACATTTCGTCGGGAAAGAGCGACTACTTGGCTTAATTAATTGAAGGCAAATTAGATCCGTCTTCGACATCAGATTTTTATCCTCTAGGGAAAGGATGTCTTATTATCTACGACCCAATCAAAAATTTGTCTGCTTTATGGAATCTTATCTCAGCAAGGGGTGTAACTTTCATTTTCAATAAGGATGTTTAGTAGGAGTTACTTGCCCTTAAAACCATAAGATTGACATTGGCAAGTCGCATTTTTCTTTTTACATGAAAGGTGGGTAGGGGATCTTAATACTGCCAAAGAGATCGAGTAGATTCATGAATGTCCTGGACTTTCAATATGGGCAAAAGAGGTCGAGAGACTCTCATGCTGCATAATCTCTTGCCGAATCTATTTAGACTATGTTAAATCAATAACCCGAGAACACACATTCACGAATTCGGCCTAAAGGGGAGGCTCTAATCTACTTTCAATTAATCTATTAATAGAACTAGAGCCCATTTTCTGCTTCCCTAGGAGCTAGAGATAGAATGATTTCCACTGCCATAAAAAAGTGGGTTTATCCTTCCCCAGGGATTACTCTAAAGGGAAACTAAATGTCTTATATTTAAGAGATCCCCCTAAGGTCGAGTGAGCTAGAACACGTCTGGCCTAAGCTGATTCATTAGGCTAAGGTCAAAGTGCTTTTAATTCGTTGGCTAGTGTAAAATGAATCAAAGAAGGTATACCTCATCCGCAGCCAAAAAATGGTTGGAGAGTGAGAAGGAGGAAGCACTAAAAGCCCTACATCAGAAACGACAAAGAGCAAAGTTCGCCGATAAAGCTAATTGGGGTAGGTGAAGCACGTGATGGACTTTACCATTACTTGCCAACTTCTCCCGAAAGTTAATACTTATGTATTTTATCGCATACTAACTTAAGAAAGTGATAGTCTCCTCGACTGATAACCAAGCAATCCCAAAAGGAGACCACATTAGACCTATCCATAGGACTAATCTACCAAATGAACCGCTCCCTAGGCAATGGACTGCATCTTTTTAGAGCGGGCTATTTCTAGGGAGAGGAAGATCTTTCTATTTAACTACTCCATCTAGTTAAGTGCCAGTATCTCAATGCAACATTATTCCATTCTCAGTCTGTAGTTCTTCTTCCAGCTAATGCTAATAGAAGATAAGAGATTGTTGAAAGTAACTGAACAAGGGTGTACAACTTTGGTTCATTAATAGCAAGTCTAAAGGGTCATGTATCCATAGTCAAAGTCCCCTATAATCAAGCATAGTTTGTGAAAATGGGATCTTTTTTTCCCACTTTAGCTCAATTGCATTGGGAACCTTCTTTGCTCAATCGTTTCCCTTAGGCACATGTCTGAAAGTCTTGTAGAACTTGATGAAGAGGAGCGGAGATGGAATGAAAGAAGTAATGAGGGAGCCTAATTCCCTCCTGAATGAGTATAAGCATGTTCCATTGGCCTTTATTACAATAGATTAGTGGGACTACGAAAAGCTCTTTCTCCTCAATCTTCTGTAGCTTCTGGTCTGATCTTCATCGAGCTGAAAACCACTTGACTCTCTCCTAATTAGTTAACCTTGTTGGGGGTTCTTTCCCATTCTCCGAGAATAGATTCCCTAATGGTTCCTATAGAACGCAACTCACTTCACTGGGAAAACTGCACTCGTAGCCCCTTTCTTTCTTGACTAAAGCCATTCTCAGACGGAATCGATTGACTGATAGTTGCATCGTATCTAGAGATCTGTTACCAGTTCCAATAGAAGGAAAGGACTAAGTTTTACGCTTTACCCAGTTGAACCCGAGGTTGGTAATAAACTAAAGATGCTCAGTCTTCTAGCATAGCGGAGTGAGATATATCGAAGAATGAACTTAGACTTCAACCACAAATTTGGTCCTTTAGGTATCTGATTGCCCATTTGCCTCCACTGACTTATGTCGTGAAAGCCCATCAATGAAATAATGAAATGAAGAAAAGGGCTTAGCAAGACATATAGGTGGATCAACTCTTCAGGCCAGAGTTCTCAATAGCACTAAAGCACGGAAACTTTTAAGCGTGTTGAATCAGTGTCCTAAAATCAAATTAGTCAATTTGGAATGAGAAGATCGGAACCATTTTGTGGCAAAATCCGTGACGTAGTTCCTCTCTCCATTAGGCTACTTTAGGAACAAGTCCCCCTCAGTCACCTCAATTCCATAGAATGACAAAGAGATTTGGATACAAAAAAGCACAGGTTAAAATAGGTGAACTGGGGGGAATGCTTTCTCTAGCGAAGCATCAAAGGCCAGGAGTTTGAATTTCTTTTACAGATTCAAAAGGAAATGGGAGCTAAAAAAGCAGATTGTCTTCCTCTTACCTGGAAGTCCAAATCCTATGGTCAAATTCCGAATGTTGTGAAAGTTACATCCAATATCTCCTACCAATAAAAAGAAAAGCCTTATGAGATTAGAATCGATGACTTCAGCCTCTTTCTTCTTCTTCAGACCAATCGATCGAATATTGATTAAGACTATTTCAACCCCTCTAGATTTGGATTTGACTTTTGAGCCTTTCAACAATTAACTAATTTGACCTTTTGAATATAGATTATGTATTCCAAAAAATTCGTTTGATTTGACCGAGATTAGAAAAAAAGAGGAGATAGAATCTAATTCTTTTAGATACTTTATCTATGAAAATCTACCCATCTATGTTCTAGATGGGGTATATCTCGCCAAACTTTATAAAGCTATTTTTCTAATCTAGACTGTACAAAAATATGTATGTTGAATCCATTAATTCGAAATTAATTCTAGGGAAGAGATACCCATCTAAATTAATCATGTGCCAGGAACTAGATTTGAATTGGTGACACGAGGATTTCCAGTCCTCTATCCTACCAATATGGATTGGAAATCTGAACCATTAATATGAGGATTTCGAGTCCTTTGGGTGGTATCCCTATTTTATTTGATTCTATCCTAGAACTGGGTCTATGTCAAGTAAGTCGATTAAAAAAAAATTTCAATGCTCTTCGATCTTCAAAAAGATGATTTTGTCAGTTTCAGTATGAGTAATGATATTGTATTGACCGGGAATCATTCAACTAGGGATTCCTTCCTCAAAGGTGTGAATTTCTATGTGTATCATAGATATCAAAAGGCTTGTGATAAGAGAAAACCATTTACTCTTACAAAAGAAATCCATTTTGAAAAGAATAGAGTGAATGAGAAAGATAAGGAATTTGGAACCGTTAAGGAAAGGGGGTCGGATAAATAGTTGGGGAGTTAAATAGTCTTTTTGGGGATAGAGGAAGTGGGAAGACCTCCCCCTCATGATTTTGAAAGTCGACGAACTTGCCTTTTACTAGAAATTTCATTGTTGCCGGTATTGACATGTAGAACGGGACTTTATCTTTGTTATCATTTGATTAATCAGTTCTTCAAAAGATCTAGCAGACTATGGAGTGAATGATTTGATCAATGAATATTTGATTCTTTCTTCAATGTAGAATGGATTCACACCTATTCTTTTATTTTTTATATAAAAATGGGTCATCATTAATCATTTGATATTGTATGAAATACGTATATATATACGTTTATCCTTCACTTCGTTCTTTTGCTTGATGAAGTTTCGATGTAAAGAGTCCTCTATCAATGCATTTCACTCCATTTGTTAGAATAGTTTCCATTGACTCTCTGCACCTATCCTTTTTTTCTGAACCTTTGTTTGTTTTGAGAAAACAGGATTCAGCTTAGGATTGCCCATTTTTGTTAAAGTGATCACTTTAACAAGGCTTAGTTAGTGATCACTTAACTATGCCAAGGCTCACTTAGTCAGTTTCCATACCAAGGCTCAATCCAATTAAGTCCGTAACGTCTACCAATTTCACCATATCCCCCTTTCTTTTTGTTTTGAGATTAGGATCTCGTTGGGATGTCATTCCTTTTGATTTTGCTTTCATTTATACTGGAACCATTTCATTCACTAGATATCGATTCCTACCTTGAAAACGTGTTTTCTCCTCTATGATTTGATTAACTATCTTCTATAGGAGAGCCTTTTTTTGTCCAATCAAAAATGATTTTCTCATTTTGGAATCCGCAATTCAATATAGATGGATATATACTCGATCTATATGTCTCGCTTCCTGTCGTTTCACCATTCAATTTGGAATACTTGAACGATCAATTCTTTTTTTTCTCTTTCGCCTGAAAGCAGAGGAATGTCTCATTAGTTATAACTAACCATTCCATTAAACAATTTGAATTTGAAAGAAATTCAATATAGAATGAGAGAGAGATATAATAGAGAATCAAATATAGAACTAACTGTAATAAAAAGTCTTTCCAATGCAAAAAAAAACAATGGAAGTAGAAAACTACTGCGATAGACTAACCATTTCTAGAGAACTCCCTTTTGAAGAACTTGATTCTCTACAAAAAAACGTGCATGAAGTTTCGAATTTTCTGTTAGCTTTTGACGTTAGTAGACTCTTTGGACAATAGGTTGCTGAAACGATACCCAAAATACTCAGGACAGTTATCTTAGGATCTCCCCGATTAGGAATAATGCTAAGCGAAAAGATAAAAACGATTTCAAAATATGCAACAGACTTTCAGTATCTATCTTTTGTTAATTCTATCACACCATCCTTTGAACATGCTGTAAGTGGGGTGCTGAATGAAGTACAAGCCACGGGAACTCTAAATCCATATGCGAAAGTAATAGTAGACAAGGCTATAAAATGGCAAGGGCTTAAAGCCATAGATACTTTTCACACTCGTTTTGTCTCATCTTCCTTGATGAGTTATATGGGTGATATTACGAAAGATTTCTTTTGTTTAAAATCAAAAAAGCATAATTTTGGAAAGGACGTGTATAAGACTTTTTCCAAGATTTCGGGTTCACCGAAACTGATCTTCGCATTCTATCGCAGGTGAATTGTGCAAAAGAATATTTTATTACAGTGGAGGGTATTATCAATCTTGAGCATTCTATTGTTGCCAATTTTGCAAAAGCCGAAGGAAAAAGTATTGATCTATTAAAAGATACCTTAGCCAGTAAATTTAATGCCTTTATTTGGGGTATGACCCAAGAGCATGCAAGAGGATCTACGCACTCAACTTTGCAAGATACAAGATATCTTTAAAGAAGGGGAGGGTTGCTAATATTACATTTTGAGTTACACCCCTGTCTATTTTGAGACAACATTTAATCACTCTTCCATGCTTATAAGAAGGTGGACATTATGGTGTATCCGCTAATGTTTATAGAGTGAAGCTTATAGCCATAGGTATGGTTCTCCATGGCATTGCTACGGATGACGTTAAGTATCTTATTAAAGGGGAAGAACTTCCCAATTATACTAATCCTCAGACCTACATTGATGCTTTAACAAATGCAATTCCATTTTATAACCATTTTTCCCAAAATTTGGTGGTTCTATTCTAGATAATCCATCGAACATATATAAAACTACAGTAGGACCAAGTGTACAAAAGTTAAGCGAATTAGCCGCCAAGGTTTATAAGGCTCTTTTATCTAATGATGAGAAACTAGACAAGCTTGAAGAAGCAAGAGATAGTTTGACAAAGCATCTTTCTAAGCAAATTCCCCCTCAGAACTTATGCCATCTACGGTTAGCCCAAAATGTAGCTCAATATAACGTTTTGGATACTATATTGGATATTTTTCATCCAGGCTATAAGGATCGATTCTCAATTAGAAAAGAACAAAATAGTCTCAAATATGGTAAGTCAAAAGCAAGAACAATACATAACTAGACAGGAGTTTAATGAATTGAATGCTAAGGTAGATTGTCTTGTTACGCATGTTAAGACTTTTGAGAGACACTATAGCGAACAACAAAAAGACATAGAAAGGATTTTAGCTGTTCTCACTACTACTAAAAATCTAGCTTTATTCATAAAGACTTTTGGTGCAATAGCCGAGGCTATAACTAACTTTTTTCAAAGTATGAAAGGGTGGTTTAAATAATGATATCATCTTTTTTAGCTAGTGGAATATGAAGGTTTTGACTACTTTTTGTTCCCTCTATGTTTGAGAAGATAGTTGATGTTATATCCGAACATCTTATGCAAAAAAGAAAGATAGAATATGATAAGATTCAGTCCGAAATGGGCAAGATTAGAGGCAATATTGATTTAGAACGTGCTAATTTTGAATATGATGCCCCTATCAGATTAGCCCGTATAAAGGCTCGAAAAGCTCAAAGTGGTATTAAGTGGATAGATGGCTTTAACACTTTAATACGACCTCTTACAATGCTTTTTTGGATCATTGTTTATCCGTTATTAGTTTGGTGGAGTGTGAAAAGGGGATATTTGACATTGATCCTGTAACTATGCTTAGTCCTTTCACACAAGAAATTCTCGCTGGCATTCTATGCTTCTGGTACACAGAGAAAATCGTCCAGAAGAGACGGGGTTAATAATTGTATAGGGCTATTAATTGATCAAGTCTCCTGCTAGGAATTGAGAGCTACTTCGGGGGGTACTTCTTTAAAAATTTATGTTCTAATCATGATAAAGCATCACTCTCCTTACCTAATTTTGCAAGGTGTTGCCAAGGAGATTCAATATAAAGAAAGTCTTTCTTATCATTATCAAGAAAGTTTTCGTATCTGATTTGTTATTTTTTACATTTTTTGTCTCATCTTTATATGCCATTTTCACCTCATCGAAGGCTCATTGTGGTCTTTCTCAATCTAACTTTTCGGGATAGCATGGTTTTCAAAAACATTTTACGTATTTTAGGCGACTGCTATGATATTTGGTTGAAAATTTAAGTATTTCGACCAATGCTTCTTTGTCAGTCTTAATCGAACATATAACATCTTCTGCTAATCGTTCCATCTCTTTAGGTTTTGGCAGTCGTTCCTGAGTTGCCCATTGGTGGACAGGAAAGCTAAATCTTTGCTTTAGTTGAGGATTGAGTTTTTTACATAATTACATATTTCAAAGATCCGTCTCTTACCACCTCCCTCTATCATTTGAGCTAACCTTCCCATTGCTAACGGAATGCCCTTGTAAGCCCCCAAAAGAGAACTAAAGTAGGGGCGGGTGTATGTGATGGAGGTTACTACCCTCGCATCACATGCTACCCATAGGACACCCCCCCTTTCGGGATAGTTGCCTATAGGGATTATGTGCTCAGATGCACCTAAAGTCTTATAGCCTGTACCCTTTCACCAGTGATGGTAAATCGACTGGTGCCATTATGAAGTCTTTCCCAGTAAATCCCCTATAAATACATCGATCAAACTGAATAACCATATCAGGATCTAATACATACCTTGGATGGTAGAAAGGTCCCAACCGGCACCCATGTCATAGCATTTCCAGATTAGACCAAACTTGATCAACAATGGGTCTTGTTGTGATCTTTTCTAGATCCTGCTACATACAGGGGCATCCATCAGTTCTTCTATGGATACTTCCTGCCGAAAATGCATGGTGTGATACCAAGAGACCCAATTCAGCCACTGTTTTAACCAATTAATGATTATAGTCCTTTCAAGGAATTCTCTTTCCTCACTAAACAACAATTGCTCGGGGAACAGTTGGATCCCCCTAGGTTTTAACTCCTAAAGGAGAAAGCTAACTATCTTTCCCTTTAGGTAAGGGTTGATCGGTTTCATCCGACCTATCCAATACTCTAAAGGTAGTTTGCTTGAACCATGAGGCTTCCTAACAACCACATTCAATATTTCCCATCTTTTTGATTGAGTGGAAATAAGACGCGCACAAACTCAATACCCAGCACAACTAAGTCTTTGAATGATATTATCATTATTTATTCCAAACTTAGATGCAATAACGCATAGGGCTATTGTTGTACAATAGTTTGTTAACGGCCGAAGGGAAATTGGAGACAAGTCCTTTTTCATTGACTTGGTCCAAAACGTCTTGGCGAACTCAATTGTATCATTCTTCAAAGTAATTGATTTACTAGGAGAAATGGTCAAACCGAGTCTATCCAATAACAAATAGTACTATTCAGCCACCCTCGAGTTGGTGATGAGTATATCATCACCCAAGAGGGCATAATCGGAGAAAGGGGTTCTTAGAGAGGGATATGCCTTTTCTGTAGCCATCCATACCACATAGTGGTGGGATAGCGAAATAGAGACAGAGATCCGTAAGGGACCAAAGGCTGCCCGGCAAGGAAGGCTACCACATACAACCTTTTTATTATCGGAGGACCGAGCATAAACGTACTGAGGCCCAGGGAACTGTTGACCATCACAGATGGCATACTAGGCCTAAATATCATTGATACGAGGGTATATATGACACTGAGAGTCCAACAATCCATCGTTGACTTCAAATCAAAAGAGAAGCACTCAAGTGGCTTTCTATCCCGAAGAGAATACAGCGGCCTTTCCTGGTCAAAAGTTCCATCATACTTAAGGTGAGATAGAACTTTCATAGACCAATGATGAATAGGAAACAGGAGTCTTTGCTTGATATAATTACATATAGCAAAGAGTGTCCGTTTACCACTTCCGTCAATCACTTGACAAAGCCTACCTGTTGCTAAATTTGCACCTGGAATACTTGATGACCTGTACATAGACTAAATATCAATGAAGATAGATTAGTACCAATACATCTCTCAAAGCATTCAAGGGAATAATTAGTCAAGCGGGTATTCTGAGGATCCAAGGTATAATAAATAAACCTTGACCATAGAATACCGGGTTAGAAGAAACCATCCTGGATACTATGTATTTTATTAGTATTCTCGGTAAAAACGAGAAGTTCATGTTTTAAGTTAACAAAGATGTTAACATATTTAACATGTTTCTCTCTTACCTCATTATCCTTTGTTTTCCTCTTCGGCTTAAGATAGGGGGTACTCTTTCACGTAGGCTCCCACATCAGTCCCAACTCCAAAGGAATGGAGTGGAGAAATGGTAGACAAGTTGGTTGAAGCTTACAAAAGAGAGAATATCTCTCTCCTAAGACTTCTTGAATGCTACCAATATCACTGGTTGGAAAGACAATTAATCTAAATGTATCCTTGGTTACCCTTGGAGCACAAACAACTAATTTGGACAGACCAAACCAGGATAGGTACATTCGAACTAACCTATCACCCCTATCAGACCTAGCTCTTATGTGTTT
>JAOTQJ010000007.1:10833131-10851453 GCA_025642045.1 Solanum sejunctum
CCATCGTACATGTCTTTAATTACCCTGATATAAGCCAAAGGGACACCTTTTGCCTCTAAACACCTCCATAAGACCTCGCTTGGGACTTTATCATACGCCTTCTCAAGATCAATGAACACCATATGAAGGTCCTTAACATAAATCATCAAAATGGAAATTAACATAAATGGTAGACATGTAGAGGAAATTAATTAGATTAAACAAATAACTAAAAATGCTAAGAGTTAGAGTTAGACAAATAACAAATATTCAAAATACAATAAAACAATAAATAAAGAACTAAGTCATTGGGCTTGACAAGCCCAAATTCATAAATCTATCCTAATTTTTTATAAATGACTTGGGTCGGCCTAACCGATATTTCACAAAAGGAGACTGCAACTGCTGCTGCTTTGAGCTTGGTTTTTGGCTCATTTCATTCTACTGTATCCCCAATTTATACTGATGTATACAAACTCCCTATAACCTATATAATGCTCACCAAGACCAATAGGATGGGCTGACTCAAACGGAGAAGATTTGGGCCTCCGTGGCCCAACAAAGATGGATGCAAAACAGAAGAGAAAAACTCATTTGGGACAACAAAGCAATTTTACACGCAGCAAGAAAGAAAAGAAAAAGTTAATATTACATTTAAATTAAAACAATCTGTTAAGGGAGTAACAAGAGATGAAAATCCATGGAAGTTCAATGATATAAAAGATCATAATAGTAGAAGGCAAAGAGTTCTATGAGGCTAATGTGGGTCTCTTCTAATAACCAAAACAGGAAGAATTTATCCTACTTTATATACTCCACAATGCTTATTTATCAATATGCTACATACTAGTGCAAGATTCCATAAGGTTCTATTGAAACAAAGTATTTAAAATAAGACTCACTCTCATGTAAGAATTCACTACCAAGTATAGATAAGTAATGAAAGTCATATTACTCTAAGAAGACACTACATTGGATTGAAGAGATTAGGACCAGAAGAACAAAGCAATCTCCCAGTGAACAGAAATAGAGAAGACAACGAGGTCTTTGCTATAGAAATAAAAATCTCATAGGCAAATCTGATTGTTCTGGACCAAAGAAGTAAAATTGGACAGGTCAAATTCATATAGTGAATTAGTAGAACAAAAAGAATACGAAATCAATATTATATCAAGACCCTTACATTGACTCCAGACAAAGTGTTTATGAAGCAAGAAATTTGAAAGGAAGAAAACATCAGGTTCTAGAAAAAAAGAGAAAGAAAACAAGCTTTGTTGGAACCAGAAAACAGAACGAAAGCCTAAGCACTATCAGATTCTTTTAACATATTTAAACAGGGAACATATTAAAGAGTCTCAACTCATAGTGATCTTGAAATAAAAGACTACAGTCACAACCATCTAACTAGAAAGCAGAATCAGAGAATAAGAAGAACCGTAACCATGAAGTGTAGGACTTTGAAAATAAAATAATATATGGAAACAAAGTGAAGCTATTCAAACAAAGAGGGTTCAATATCAAGTTAACTCAAGTATACAGTACATAGAAGAAACAAACGAGGGTATCAATTGACATCAAGCTAAGAATGAAGTTTAGCATGTAAACTAATGCATATACGTGACTCAGGAAAGCTGAGCAACCATTAAACAAGAATACTCCTAAGCCACCAGTAAAGGAAAGAAAGCAACAACTGTAAGCCAAACTTAAAAATGATTGAAGCTAAAATGCTTGATTTAAAGTCTAGATTTCATGACACCATCAAGAATAGCATCACAACACCTTAAAGATAGATTTCAAAACCAATCCGACATTCATTAAGAAAGAAACTACATTATCAAAGGAACAAAACAAGTGGAAGCGTGTGCGAGACATGATATATTGATGCGACAACAACAACAACCAAGAAAACACAAAAAATACCAAATATATTTCAGTATAATCTACTTTTCAACTCCTTATTTGAACTATCTTAGGAAACATAACAGCCCAAGAATGAAACTGGATTCCATAATAGTGCTTGCTTACCAAAACTCAAAACAGAACACACAACCATTTGAAAAAGAAAATGAGAGAAGTAAATGAGAATTTTACCTTTTCTAGGCAGCGTTCGAGGACTTCAGCGAGCTAGAAAGAAACACTTCACCACCAAAGGACTTCACTGTATTTATTGATTCCGAGAAGGAGAAGCTTCTGGTTTCAGAAATTATCAAAATTGAGTCAACTTTATTGACATTGGTTTAAAAGGAGGGAATGCTTTAATGTGCTTTTCAAATCATGAACGACTGCCTCAACAATGGAGGAAAAGGGGATATTTATAGCCCCAAAATTAGGGCAAAATTGGAGGGAAAGATGAGGGTAAATTTAGGAAAAAATCCTTGAAGGAATTTGAAAATCAAAAACCTAAATCTTATCCAACTAGTACTAAACCAAACAGATTCTTCAACGGGAGCCATCAAAGTCATTCAATTTGATCAAGAGAAAATAAGGCCTTGAGATTGGGACATCTAGATTGTTCCCCTTAACAGATTTATATGGAAAGGGGACACGTATGCACGATTTTGTTGAGGGAATCATTGGAGTTGATTCTGGGATTAGCATTTTGCTAGGGAATTTTGGTTATCGGGTGAGGGAGACGTGTGAGAAGAGAGAGAAAAGGAGAAGAGAAAAGGGGAAATAGGTGTGTGGGGTCATCTTGGGTATATGTATGTATATGTGTATAATTTGTTGGCTGAAAATGGAGAATTGGACTGGGTCTAGGAAATTTTTAATTGGATTCTTGCATTGATTTGGGCAAAATTTGGTCGAAAATGGTTCAAGATAGGTTTGAAAATTAGTTCATAGGGGAGTGTGGATTTTGGCTTTCAAAATTAGTCATTCAATTGTAATTTTAGCCAATTAAACATAATCAAATCTAAATCAATTGACTAATTTGACACAATACGAATTAATACAAATTTAATGAAGAGCTTTTAATATTATCAACCTGAAATAATTAAATCAATTACAAAATAATAATTCCTAAAATAAATAAAAAATTAAAATTTATTTGAGAAAATATTTTTTGTATTTTTGAAAGCCAATTGTTTCAAATTGTCAGAATTAAAATTTTAATTATTAATTCATATTGTGGGGAATAAAAATAGGGTATCAATAATTGTCCCTTTCTTCGGTTTTGATCGATGGAAGAGATTATGGACAAAGAAACTTGACAAATCCAATTTTTAGCTGACCACACCTTCATCTTCTAAAAAAATCCCAGTACGGACTTTGAGAAATCATGGCCAGACCCTAGTTTGGAGTTTCCTATATATCTCAAGTTACATGAGAATTTAGGCCACTTGTAGTTCAAAACGTTTGATTTTATGCATGATTTTGAAATAATTCAAAAGCTATCTCAATATCGAATTATGGAGAAATAAGAATACTTGGGAATGAGATTTTAAAAGTAAATGTTAGAATATAGTTGAGTTTTCAAAATTGAGCCCGCCTACATATCCATGGACTAAGGAATCAGGTTGCTTGTAGTTCGACTTAATTGGTTGAAAATGAAATCGCTTATGCTAAGATAACCTTTGGTTTGGGAAGAGTGACAAATATATTAAGCATGAAAAAGAGGCTTGCAACCTCTTAGTCATGAATGTGGTGCAATTCACACCATAAATAAGAACTTACATGGATATAATTTTCAATATTCTTAGTACATTGTCACTTGAATTGGAAAGTTTGCTTCCGGTGAAAGTTGAGAACACCTGGATGCGAAACTGAAAATTAATGAATTCAAAGAAAATACTCATATGCCTTCTGATAAGGGTGAGGTTGGATTGCGGTGGGAGTCGCTTCTCAGCTTGCACCCGAAGAGTTTGACATTCCTCTTCAGACTATGTCCTGGTTCGCGTTTAAGAAAAAGTTTCACGTTATGCTGTATCTTATTTGACGATGTCCACACCTGTGATTTTATTTTGAAAATTTATCCTTTCGGATGCTCTCGATAAGACGAAGACAAAAATTATTAATAAAAACCTGTAACTTAAATATAGGGGCGATATTTTTTTACCATGTTCAGTATATTCTTCTTTTTGACGTAATAGATGATGAGTCTATATGATGCAACATGATGATGATCCTCTCGACAATGAATATTAATGTATTTCTTGAATATATGATGAGTGTGATGGCCCTTTCGGCAATGTGAATGTGCAATGCACCTCTTGACAAGCTGAACATGAAAATAAAATGGACCTCTCATCAGCTTGAAAAAATAAAATGGCTCTTTTGGTAATGAATATGGAAGGAGAAAAATGTAAAGGCAACATTCAAATCTTCAAACATAATATCTCTTAACAGCATCCTAATTGTTTGGTTTTGGCTACTCTTGACCATCCATCTCTAACAAAATTAACGCTTCTCCTAACAGAACTTTATGAACCGTGTACATTCCTTGCCAATTTGGTACAAACTTTCCTTTGTATTAATCTTGATTGGGAAAGATACATTTGAGAATCAATTGTCCGACCTTAAACATTTGAGGTCTTACCCTCTTATTGAAAGCATTAATCACCCTCAGTTGATATAACTGACCATGGCAAACAACTGTCATCCTCATTTCATCAATTAAAGCCAAATGTACAATTCAATTATGAATCCAGTCTGCGTCACTCAACTTAGCTTCTTGAATAATTTTCAATGATGGTATTTCAACTTTAGCAGGTAGCACTGCTTCTGTTCCATACTCCAACAAGTACGGAGTTGCTCCAATCAATGATCTGATAGTCGTGCGGTAACTCAATAGAGCATAAGGCAGCATTACATGCCATTCTCGGTGCTTGCTGATCTTTTTCCTTAAGATCTTCTTAATATTCTTGTTGGCGGCTTCTACAACTCCATTTATTTAAGGTTGATATACTGTTGAGTTTCAGTTGGTAATTTTAAATTTCTCACATATCTCTTTCATCAAATTACTATTGAGATTTGCTCTATTATCAGTAATGATAGAATCCGATATCCCAAATAGGCATATCAAGTTGTTGCGTGCAAAATCAGTTATCACTTTTCTTGTCACGAACTTGTAGGAGATTGCCTCTGTCCACTTGGTAAAGTAATCTATGGTGACGAAAATAAATCTATGACTATTAGATGTCGCTAGCTCTATCGGACTAATGATATCCATGCCCCAAGCTACAAACGGCCAGGGAGAACTCATAACTTTGAGTTCGTGAGAAGGGACACGAATCAGATCACCATGTATCTAACACCAATGGCATTTCTACATAAACTTGAAACAATTATGTTCTATAGTCATCCAAAAATAACAAGCTCAAAGGATATTCCTTGCTAAAGTGAGTCTATTCATATGAGGACCACAAACTTCAACATGTATTTGTTCAACAAGCTTCACGGTTTTTGTGGTATCAACACATTTAAGGAGACCTAGGTCTGGAGTCTTTCTATAAAGAACTTTTCCCACTTGGAAAGAAATTGTTGGCCTTCCGATGTATAGCCTTCTTCTGATTGGAAGTAGTATTTTTAGGATAAGTATCAATCTCCAAATACTTCTTTATTTCAAAATATCAAGGCTTTTCTTCTGGTTCTGCTTCGACATGCAAATAATGGGCCAATTGCTCTTTTAAATCTATCTCTAAAGGATTAATATACGTAAATGTATGGATGTTGGATTATCAAGGAAATGGTGGCAAGGGCATCAAACTCATTCTGCACCCTTGGCATATGCCTGAACTCGATCTTTTGAAATCTTTTACACAACCTCTATACCTGTTGCACATACGGTATCTTCAAGTTCTTTACAACCCATTCTCCTTGAACCTGATAGATCAGCAGATCTATCTCCAATAACCTGCAACACTTGAATATTCATGTCTATAGCCAGCCTCATACCCAAAATGTAAGCTTTATATTCTGCCACGTTGTTAGTACACCAAAATGAAAATTTTGTAGCCATTAGGTAATGTTGACCAGATTCTAATACCAAGACCACTCCAATGCCACTACCTTGGCAATTCACGGCTCTATCAAAGAACATTCGCCAACCAGAGTAAGCCTCGGAGATGTCTTCTCCTGAAAATGATATCTCTTCATTAGGAAAGTAGGTCTTGAATGGTTCATAATCATCATCAATAGGATTTTTTGGAAGATGATCAACTAAAGCCTGTCCACCACTTTCTGAGTCATATACACGATGTCAAACTCGCTTAAGAACATTTGCCACTTGGCTAACCTTCCTATCGGCATTGCTTTCTGAAAGACATACCTTAATGGATCCATCTTCAAAATGAGGTATGTAGTGTAGACAGAAAATGCCTCAATTTTTGAGCTGCCCAAGTCAAAGCACAATAAGTCTTATCCAAACAAGTATATCAATCCTCATATGGAGTGAACTTCTTACTCAGATAGTAGATTGCTAGCTCTTTCTTCCTGGTTTCATCATGTTGGCCTAGAACACATCTGAATGTATTATTATAGATAGGCAAGTATAATAGTAATGAACTTTCTTCTCGTGGAGGTACTAGCACCGATAAATTAGATAAATAGCTTTTGATTGTATTGAAAGAAGTTTGACATTCTTCAATCCAAGTCGTTAATGCATTCCTTTTCAATAACTTAAAGATAGCTCATAAATCAATGTAGATTGGGCTATGAACCGACTGATGTAGTTCAATCTCCCCAAGAAACTCATGACTTCATTGTTTGTTCTTGGAGGAGGCAACTTCTGAATTGCTTTGATCTTAGAAGGGTTGAGCTCAATACCTCTTTGATTAATTATAAATCCCAGCAACTTACCGGCAGGCACTCCAAAAACACATTTGGCAGGATTCAGCTTCAGGCTATATTGGCCTAGGCGGTCAAAGAACTTTTTCAAATGAGTCAGATGGTCTAAACTCTCACGAGACTTGATGATAACATCATCCATATATACCTCGATGTCTTTCTGAATCATATCATAAAAAAGAGTTGTCATAGCTCTTATATAAGTAGCTTTAGTGTTTTTGAGACCAAATGGCATCACTCGATAATGGTGCACACGCCTGGGTATGATATCTGCATCCTCTATATCCATTAATATCTGGTGATATCCTGCAAACCAATCCATGAATGACTGCATCTCATGCTTGACACAATTGTCAATGAGAATGTGGATGTTCAGCAATGGAAAAATCATCCTTGGGGCTAGCTTTGTTGAGATCTCAATAATCAACACAAATCTTGATCTTTGCATCTTTCTTGGGCACCGGAACAATATTGGCCAACCAAGTGGATATTGCGTTACTTCTACTATCTTAGATTGCATCTTCTTAGTAACTTCTTCCTTGATTTTCATACTCAGATCTGGCTTGAACTTTCGAGTCTTTTGCTTCACTGGACTAAATTCTAGGTTAATTGGCAAATTCTAAGAGACAATATCTATACTCAAACCTAGCATATCCTCATAGGACCAAGCAAATTCATCCATGTATTCTTCGAGTAAGCTTGCAAGCTTTCCTTTCTGTGAATCCATCAAATGGACACTAATTATGGTTACCTTGACACATTCTTCATCTTCCAAATTCATTATTTCAGTCTCATATAGATTAGGCTTATCTTGATTCTCAAATTATCTCAATTCCTCGGCAAGATGTTCGGGTACCATAGTTCTTTCATTGTATTCCTCAAGATCATTGTCATCTATTTCATTTTGTTCTTTCAGTTGCTGACAAGACATGACATTGGCAGGTTTAACATTATTTATACAGAAATTATAAAAAAATGCAGTTAGCTAAAAGTAATTAAAATGATTGCATTTTCAAAATAAATAGAGGATCTCATTTAAAAGAAAATTCAAACTTTGGCCATGACCATGGTTCAATCCGCCTTTCGACAAAAATTAAATGAAACCAAACAGGAGTAAAATAACAAAGTAATAGGTAGGTCATGGGCCTCCGCCAAACTGTCACCTATTTTTTTTCAAAAAAACAAGTAATTTAACAATCCTTTATCTATAAAAATAATTAGGGGATCAACAGCGGGGTGGATGTCTCTTTCAATTCTTATTCATCCAGATCTGTACCTCGAACACCTAACGTCTCAGCTGTGTCATTATCATCAACTGCATCAATTTCTTCGAACAGGTCACAGATCCCTCCCCCAAGACCATCACCACCGATGAATTCTCGTATTGAGAAAGACTGATACAGGTGCAGTATTGGCTGAGGTAGAGCTCGATTATCTTTCTAGTTCTGCGTCTCCCACTCGTCTTCTTTTAAGATAGTGTGTCCCAAGCCGAATTTTGACTACTTTATTGAAAATAGGATGGGTTGGGTAATACCTTGCAAATGCTTCCCTAGCTCATAACTAGGTTCAAACCTATTTCTCAGCATAACCATGGCTATCATCTTTTAAACAGTAGGCATAGGAGGTCTGAGGGTCCAATAATCTTTAGTAGCATTCACTAGCTCAACCATGTAGAAATCTAACCCTCTAGTGACATTATCGATGATGGGGGCATACATGTTCAATGGCTTCCCTCGCCATAAATAACCACTTCATGTTCATTCCAAATAAACTTCATCAATTTATGGAGGGTAGAAGGCATAACTCTAGCCATATGGATCTTCCTAGCAACATGTTTTAGCTGGTAGTGATGTTGATCACTTGAAATTAAATGAAGAACTCAGTAGGTCCCACATGAATTCCAAGATTTACTACTCCCAGTGTATATCTCCGGCCACCATCAAATGCTCTCACATTAACTTGGCTTTGCTAGATTTTTCCCACATCGAAGTTCAATTACTTGAGAGTGGACAATGGGCATATATTCAATCCTAATCCATCATCGATCAAAATGTGGTTTAGAATCATGTCTTAGCACTTAACTGTAACATGAATTGCCTTATTGTGCATCGCTCCCTCGAGTGGTAGCTCCTCATTGCCAAAACTGATGCGGTGTTCCTGGGTAATTCGACTTATCATGGCTGCCAAATTATCACTATCTATTCCTATAGGTATGTAAGTATCCTCTAATGCTCTCATTAAGATCTATCTATGATGCTATGACCTTATCAGCAAAGCCCATACCAAAATCTAGGCATATGTCTTCTCCAAGTGTTTCATAATAAAGTATTCCTGAGGACGCATTCTTCTTCAAAATTCTTCTGCCTTGGCTTCACTTATTGGACTCTGATCTCTTTTGCCCGTTCCCTGAATTGGCTTTTCTATGTCGACAGTTTTAATCACCATCTTCTTAGTGGGGCTCCTCCTGGTGCCACAACGACTACCTCAAACGGTGTTGGAATCACAATCTTTGACTTCTCAGTGATACTCAAACTAACTATACTATTTTCCAAACTGGCAACATTATTCAGAACTATTATCATGGCTGCATTCTAATACTCTTCTCTCTTAATCATTCCTATAGTGCTCCTTCCATGATTAGGCAAAGGATTGTTGTTGACATTGGGAGCGACAGTCTGAAGAACGACCATGTCATGATCAATTAAGTCCTGAATTTTATGCTTCAAATTTATGTAATCTTTTGTATCATGTCCAACACTATTAGAATGGTAAGTAGAAGTCTGATCACTCTTGAAGAAATGAGAACTAGCATCCATGACTCTTGGAGGGGCAGGCTGGATCAACCCCACAGCTGACAATCTTTCAAATATTTTCATCTGACTTTCAACAAGCGAAGTGAAGACCTAGGGGCTTTCTTATCCAAGTGTGGATGAGGAGGGTTGTAGTTATTTTGTGGAGGTGAGGGTATTTGGTGGTAATTTAGAGGGTTTTGATAGGGATGTGTACGGGTCTAGAATCTTAGGTATGGTGGTGCTTGGTAATTAGATGGTGGGGTTTGGGAATTTGGGGATTTGGGATTCGGTAACTATTAGGGGTTGTTTGATAAATTGGCTGGATATTGGAGAAATTTGCTGATGGAGATTGGTAGTTCAGAATGATATTTAGGTATTATGGGGAGTGATAATGAGGGGGAGGGGTTTAGTAGTTTGGGGGTGGAGTTTGATATTTTGGTTGAGTATGAAAAATAGGGAATGAAACCTGAAGTAGGTTAAAAATGGTTTTGAGGGGGCGTGGACTTTCTGGGGTGGCTACTAGGGGTTCTCCTCTTGTCTTGCATGCTGGAAATAACTGACACATCTTCCTTCCTTTTCCTCAAAGTCCTGACGATTCGACCAAATTTTATATACGGGTGATATTCCCCGTCTTGAGTCCATCTTTAATATTTTGACCAATTTTGACTATTTCTGCAAATTTTACCCCAATGAGCAACATCATCCTGTCATAAAACTCCAGCTCTTTGGAGCACAAAAACACTTCAACCACCTCTTTTTAGACATAAGAGGACTAACTCTAGTGGTCTCCTTTCTCCATCGTATTCATGATAGCTTTTTGTGAACTTCTGTCTTATCCTCTCTAAGGAATATTAATCTAGAACAACTTCAACATTGTAGGCAAACCTTTCCATGAAATTGTTTTCCATGTAAATCCATCCCAAGCATTGATTCACCCCTTGAAAGCAAACTAATCGAGATCCTCTTTGCTTAAGCTTTGACTAAAGAGCCTCATCAATAGTGCCTCGTTCTTGCGCACACCCACAAGTTGATCACAATAAGCTCTGAAATAGGCCAAAGGATTTCCCGTACCTTCGAAAGTATCAAACTTGGGTATTCTTAACCCTTTTGAAAGGTCCAAATTGAGACAAATGATAGATCTTCATAATTCAGGCCTGCGATGTCTGGTTCATAATAATATTGTCTCATGGATTTGACTATCTCCTCATTTATCCTAGCTTGTCCATTTCCTCCCTAGCCTTCCATTCCTTCTCCTTCTTCTCATAATGGTCAATCTAGGAGTAAGTGGCATGGGGAATTTGTGGTTTAGCAAGGACTGGGATATGGAAAGGGACTTTAGGAGGCATGATTTGGGTGGTAGGTGGGTTGTATTAGCCAAGAGCTTGGTTTTTAGGAGAGATTATCTGGGGTGAGTAGTGTGGGGAATTTTAGAGGAGCTAAAGACTTGGGTGCTGTTAATATTTAGGTATTGGGAAGGAAGTGGTGCTTGGGGAAAGAGATTGGGATGACCTGCATTGGGGATAGTTAAGTCGATGATAGGAGTGTTTTAAATAGGGGTAATAGGTGGATTCGTTGAGATAAGGATTGGTAGGTGAGCTAGATTAGGAGAAGGAAAATCTATGGAGGGCTTTCATCATCCAGATCGGGAATATTAGCAGTAATAGCCAAATTTGTTATCTCTTGGAGTCTTGACCCAAGCCTAGGGCCTAGATGTGACACGGTGCATGGGGAACCAAAAGGGACCCCAAGCAAGCCTCTTAACACATTATACATCCTTGGTCGCAGAAGCAATAAATACTATAAGAGTATGTAAATAGGAATAAATGGGACTAAGAGACAACTTTCGCATCATAAACATCAAGAGTCAAGAGAGAGAGAGTCGAAACTCATAGCATTATACATAACATGTCTAGCAATAGCTCTAACCATAGTACTTAGAGGGGGAAAAGATAATCAACCAGGATCACCCTCATAGTCAAAATATACAATAAAGAAGGAGAGTAGTAATACATAACATAAGAGCATAAACATTGTCCCCGGAATGGAGGACTCACCAATTAGATTTAGAGAGATTGTACTAGCCACTTGGAGGAGAATGATCAAGTAGGGCTTCGGTTCCTACATGGTAACATCATGTAGGCATAGAGTATGCGTTAATACATTTGAATATACTAAGTATGTAGGATGTAATGCAACAAGAGATAGGCATCATAACCAAAATACATAATAGTAGGCAATAGATAACATATTAATTGTATAGCATGTATGTTCAATGCTTAAGTAAAACATGGTTACATAGAATATAATACAAGGTGTAAGAAGAGACCATCATTATAGAACCCATATATTACCAAGGTACTAATCCCTTTGGTTGGTTGGTGGATAGTCGCACCCTACCACCCTTGGTGATTAAGCTCAACCCGATTACCAAGGTATGAACCTCTTGATTGATTAGTGGATAGTCTCACCGTACTACCCCTGGTGATTGAAATACTAACCCCTCAACTCGATTATCAAGGCACAACCCTTTGATTAGTAACAAGGTACAAATCCCTCAACATGGTTACCCGAGCTCTTAATCCCCGAGTAAGTCATGGTCACATTCCAAGACTATATAGGAGAATATCATATACATACTTTCTTTTTATTATCATAAAGTCATTTAATAAAATATGTATTGGACCTTCAATTTCTCAAAATACATTAACCGGACATTTTATCCAACACTTGGAAGTTGTGTAGTGCTAGTTTAAAACCATGCAATTCAAGAGTGGAATCATGGTAGAAAATTCTATTTAATAGATACTCGGTAATACACTCAAGCAATATACATTAAAACCCTTCATCAAATCTTACAATAAATCTTATATTTATAGCTCAAAACATGCTAAACTAACCATAATTTTATGAAACCCCAGTATAGTGTGCAGCGAAATTCATAATAAGTAAGACCTATGAGTAAATCAACTTTAAATCTTGCAATTTTAGGTAAAACAAAGATTGGGTACCATGGATGAAAGGAACCCATGAAATAAACCCACATACCTTGACTTTAGAGAATCGTTGAAGAAGATTGGAGATGGAGACTTGAAGCTTGAATGAAAACCTTAAGATCTGGATGAGTTTTTGGACTTGAAATTTGGAGGTGAAATATTATCTAAGTTTTTGAGAGAGTATTTGGTAATATCTTGAATGATATGAGGGTGTGTCACGACCCGGACCTAAGGCCTAGTCGTGACCAGCGAATGAGGAACCCGAAGGAACCCCAAACAAGCCTCTTAGCATATTATTACACATCCTTGGTCCTTGAAATAATTAAATAACATTGAAAGAATATAAATAAGGGCAAAGGGACTAAGGGAAAGCTTTCATAATATAAAAATCAAGAGAGAAGAGAGTCAAGACTCATAGCATAATTGCAGATCATGTCCAACAACACCTCTACTATATGGATACTTAGCGGGGGCCAAGACAAACTATCATTATCACCCTCATAGTTAACTTACATTAAAGAAAGAGAGAGAGAGAGAGAGAGAGTCTTAATACATAGCATAAGATGAAAGACATTGCTCTCAAAATGGAGGACTCATCGACTAGCTTGAATAGATACCACTTGCCATATGGAGGGGGATGATGATAAAATGGAGCTTCAGTCCCTGCATGGTAACATCATGTAGTCATAGAGTATGCATTAGTATGTTTGAATATACTAAGTATGTTGGTTGCAATCAACAAGATATAGGCAACATAATTGAAATGCATAACCATGAGTAATAGATATCATAATAGCAATATGACATGTATGAATGATGCTTGAAGTAAAACATGCTTATACGAAACATATACATATATAAGAATAAACCATCATCATAGTCCAAGCATACTAGTACTCGGAATCCAAGTCTTAGCACCCGTTTGGAGGGTGTGTTGTGCTATCAAAACAACACATTTGATGCTTAAAACAAAGGATTTTATGAGTTCTTAATGCGACTTTTTATGGATTTTATGTGTTTTTTATTGTTATTGCATAAAAGGTAGGTTGACATGATTTTGGTGAAAAATTTCAGATTTTGCTGAAGTGCAAAAGATACGAGCTCACCTACGAGTCGTAGCCCAAGCTATGAGTCATAGGATGATCACATAGCCAAAAATGGAGAGCAAAATCAGAAATCTACTTAGTGGAGTTCAGACTTACAAGGCCACCCTACGGGTCGTAGGTCTCAATATGACTAGTATTGGTGTATTTGTAGCAAGAAATAGAGAGCCAAAATTTTGGACCAGAAACTGAAGGCCTAGACTACGAGAAGGGCATAGGAGTCATAGCTTAAGCAAAAATTCATACTAATGGGCCATACAGTTAAGTCCAAAATGCCAAGTGCCTGATACGAGACCCTAATTATGACTTGTAGGTCACCCTATGAGTCGTACCTGAGAAACATACCTGCTGCTAGTTGTCTTTTCTGTATAATTTTTAAGGTTAGATTGTAACTATTATATATATACTTTATGTTAGGGTTCATTTGTAAAGTGACTAAATTTGAACATTGAATATAGCTTTTGAATATTCTCTCTAGATTAGTTTAGGGTTTTAGTGTAGATTTTAATTTTCTCTTAGAAAACCCACTTTTGGGGAGCGCAAATCTTACTTTGTATTCATTTTAATCCATCAAGCTTGCAGTTTACAAATTATAGTGTATCACTCTTCATTGGTTTGTGTAAAATTCTCAACCAGGTCTTGTATCTGCATATTTGTTGGTTTTGCCTTAGCCATGAGTAGCTAAGCTTCCGCAACTTAGGGTTGTAGGAACCATGGGTAATTGATTTGAGATGACCTAGATTTATTGCATATCTATGATTGAGGTTTTACATGTATTGTCTATTTTCCTTCATTGTGATTATTATTTAGTGGTGGCCAACATCAAACCCTGCCTACTATCATGATCCCGACCAAGGTATTGACAAATAGGAAAAAGAGGAGTAAATGATAGGATTTGATGATGTGTTCTCTTCTAATCAACCAAACCTAAATAAGGGGAGGTTGACTGGGATAATAGGTAATTATTAGTTGGCACACCATGGTTTCCGACTAAGTGCCATGGTAAAATTCGATCTTCACCTTCAAAAGAGGGCTGAAAGATGAACCATAGGGAACAGAATTCTCAAGTTGTCCCTAAAATTGAGTGTTTTCTCACATAGTACTATAGTAATTATTTTACTTTTGTTTTTTAAATGACAAAAACCTCCATTTAGAGACTTTAGTTATAGATACTCGAAATGATTAATAGTGAATTCTTATAGTCAAGCCCCGTATTCCTTGTGGATTCGACCCTAACCTTCGATTAGGTGAATTGCTAAGAGTGATCATTTTCTTATTTAGAGTGAACATTATCTAAAAATTATGTATCCATTGTCGGGGAATACAACTAGGTTTTTACTTGATTTCACTATTAGTTTGTTCAAGTGTTAGTTTCTAAATTCTCTTGTATTTTACTTTTATTTTTATTTTTGTTTTTTATTCTTCTCGCAGGGTGTACTAGGTCATATTCCCAAGACAAGGAGCCAAGGAACTCCCTTAGCTCCGATCAATTTTGAGATCCATCGACTTTTTAGAAGAATGGCTCAAGTGAATAAGGATATCGCAGTTGAGAAACATATGTATGTACTTGACAATATGGGCAGAGAAGAAAATCCACCCCTAAGGGATGCTACGCCACAACTTTGAGGGATGATAAGCTATAATGTTTAGGGATGATAGGCCACAACTTTGAGAGATGATAGGCCACAACTTAGGGATTTTAACGAGAATGCTTATGGTAGGAACCAACATCGTTTGAACCCTATGGCCATGGACGTTACTGGTGCTATAGTGTTGCCTCCATTACTGGTAGATGCTAAGTTCCTGGTGTCATGTGGGTTACTTCAAATGCTCCAAAACCATGGATTGTTCATAGGGCTACCTCCACAGTATCCCCACCATCATCTCCATAATGTAGTTTTTGTCTGCAAGAGTGCCATGGGGACACAAAATCTTTCTCTTGATGCCGTTGGTTTGCAAGTGTTTCCATTGTCACTAACTAGGAATGCAACTGTGTGGTTGTCTGAGCTTCCTCTGTGTACAATAACAAGTTTGGCAGAGCTTCAGAGAGTGCTTCTAGAAATATATTTCCCAATATAAAAAAAGCTAAAGCTCAAAGATCAAATAAACAATTTTGAGCAATTGTTGGGTGACTCTATTAGTACCATATGGGAAAGATTTATCAAATGCTTGAGGATGGTCCTCGATCATAAGATTTTTGATGATGCCTTGGTTAAGATTTTCTATCGGACACTTGACGAGAATAGTCAAGCTTGTGTCGACACAATTATGGGAGGCATGTTTCTTGACCAACCTTTTGCATTAATAGCTGCAAGGATAGAGCAAGTGGTTAAAACCAATAAAGCATCGGTCAATGAGCGCAAGGTGTGATGAAGACATCTTGTGCTATCAACACCAACAATGAGCAAGCAAAGGTCAATGAAGAGATCATGAGCAACTTGCTCAACTTCGCACAAGTATATACTTGATTTTAAAGAAAAACCAAGCAAGCGTCCAAGAGGTCACTCACTAACCTCCTAAGGCATCCATATATTCGATGATGAAGATGCTTATTTCATGAGTAACCAAGTTGCAGGTTTGCAGAATAACCGCCAAGGGTCCAGCTCAGACTATTGGAGGTAAGGTTTCAGGAATCAAGGTCGAAACTACAATAATGATGGTGCACATAGAGACAACCGAGATGGTTAATATGAAAGAGAGATAGTGTCGGATGCCAAATGGGATAAAAGAGATGGTTATAGGAATGGTCCTTATGTGCCACCCCATAATCGTGATGCGGTGCCAAGCACTTCGAGGCTTGGAAAGCAGATGTTTAACAAGTTGTTGAAAAGAGCCGACCATTAAGATGAGACCTTGAAGGGGATGAAAGCGGATATTTCAAGCATAAACCAAAAGATAGAGTTGCACTCCATGGTAATTAAACAACTAGAACAACAATTTGGGCAAGTTTCTTCACAGTTGAACTAATGCCAAAAGGGCACCTTACCAAAGCAATACGGTTCAAAACCCAAAGAATGATGGGCATTGCATGGCAGTTATGAATAGAAGTGGTAAGACCACCATAGATCCCTCTATGCCGGTGATTGTGGATGAAGTTTATCAGAAGGGTATTGGTGGTGAAGTTGTGGTTAACGGAGAAGGTCCGGAGAATGTTGGGATGTAAAGAGAAGAAGTGAGGGAGTACGAAAAAGTTACGTCAACTCCAAAGCCTCCTCCTCCTTTTCCTTAACGACTTAAGAAAAAGGAAGAGGAGGATAAATTCAAACACTTCTTCTCAATGTTGAAGCAACTATCAATCAACATTCCCCTTCTAGAAGCTTTGGAGAAGATGCCCGGGTAAGCCAAATATATAAAGGATTTGGTGACAAAGAAACACACTTTGAGCCAAGAGTTTACACATGAACTCCAATATTGTATTACGATTATGACCAAATGCCTTGTTCAAAGATGAGAGTACCCAGTCATTTAACATCCCTTGCACTATTGGAGATATTGAATTCCCAAGAGCATTGTGTGACTTAGGAGCGAGTGATAATCTAATGCCTCTTGCCCTATTTAAAAAGCTTGGTCTCAGCACTCCTACTCCAACAAGAAAATGATTGCTCATGGGGGATGGAACCATCAAAAAGCCAGAGGGAATACTTCTTGATGTGTTTGTTAAAGTTGATAAATTCATGTTTCCCAGAATTTTATGATCCTTGATTGTGAGGTTGATTTAGAGGTGCCCATTATTTTGGAAAGAAAATTTCTAGTCACCGGGAAAGATTTGGTGGATATGGATTAGGGTCAGCTTTGATTTAGGGTCAAATATATAGAGTGCATGTTTGATATTCGCCAGTTAATAAAGTACCCGGATAAGTTGAAGAGTGAGATTTTGGCTCTTGATGATTGTTAATAATGGATGATGACTAAGTCGAGGCATGAAGTTAAACAAGGCACGTCTTGGGAGGAAACCCAAGCATAAGTGGTGATTTTAAGTTTGTTTGGTTTTTGGAATTTTTAGGTGGTGACATATTCTTTGTTTTTAATTTGAAAGACATTGGTTCAGTTGTAGTGTTTTGAAGATTGTTGTGTTTTGAGACTTGGTCTGTAGGTGGAAGGTAATAATTAAAGATGTGAAAACATGGCACTTGGAGCAACCTCTATGAGTAGGCCTACGAGTTGTAGTCATCACTACGACTAGTAGTCATGCCTCATAGAGGGAAACAATGAGTATTGAAAGTTAGCACACACACTATGAGCTAACCTTACGATTTGTAGGGTCACCTACGAGTCATAAGTGCAGTTTGTAGAGTCCGAATAGACCCCAAGGAAAATGTGACTCAGACTCGAGCCTGCACTACACTACTACTGATGTAAGTCACTAGTCCCTCTAAGTCTGAAGAGGAGTGCAATAAAGAAGAGTCGGATGATGGCCTTTCACTTTCAAAGTTGGGGTCCATTGAGGCATCTCACAACTAACCTGAGGGTATTGAGTATCAACTTTCGATAGATCCTACTACTGTCACTTCCCCAGATCCCAAAAATACTAGATGGTATGTTCCAGGCATGTAGGAAATATAAGACAAAGGGTTGGAAACAAAGGGTCCAGGAAAGCCTGTTTGAAAATTTCATGAAGAATCAAGACTCAATGATTCCGAATTGAGTAGAATGCCTGACTTGGAGACAGAAA
>JAOTQJ010000007.1:10851553-10869064 GCA_025642045.1 Solanum sejunctum
ATTTTACCAAACCATATCATGTTTCATTTGCACAGTATTAGTATTGTAAGATGTGGGGTGTTACATCAAGACAATTGAATACCCATGAGAAAAACTATCCTACCTATGCTTTGAAGTTAGCGACGGTTGTATTTGTCTTAAAGTTGTGGTGACACTATCTACATGGGGTTTATTATGAGATTTTTTCTGATCACCACAACCCATAGTATATCTTTAGCTAGAAGGACCCAAATCAAGCTTCTGAATGATTATGATGTGACCATTCTATACCATCTAAAAAAGGCTAATGTAGTAACCCGTGCTTTGAGTAGGAAGACTTCAACATGGGTAGCCTTGCAGCCATTCGAGTAGAGGAGCCTCCCTTGGCTAGGGATATTTAGAGATCGGATAATGGGTTGGTAAGGTTACATCTTTCTGATAATGGGGGTGTGCTTGCGTTCTTAGAGGCTTTATCTTCTTTGATGGATTAGATCAATGAGTGATAATTTGAGGATGAAAGGTTGTGTCTTATTCAAGACAAAGTAACTAGGGGTGAGGCCAAGGATGCTGTTATGCCAGTGGGGTATCGAGGATATGGAGATGGATTTGTGTGCCTAAGGTTGGTAACTTGTTCAAGTTGATACTTGAGGAGGCTCATTGTGGTAGAATTCTATTCACTCCAGAGAAACAAAGTTCTACCATGATTCGAGCTAGCACTACCAATGGTATGGTATGAAGAGGGACATAGTTGATTTCGTGTCCAAGTGTTGACCTATCAACAGGTCAAGTGAGAGCATCAAAGACCAAGGGGCGAGTTCCAGAGGATGCCTATTCCTACTTGGAAATGGGAGTGGGTCACAATGGATTTTGTAGTTGGTTTACTCATTACTTTGGGCAGGTATGACTCTATTTGGGTTATTATAGACTGCTTACCAAAAGTTTGCACATATCATTTCAGTCAAAGTTAGGTTCATAGTAGAGAAGTTGGCTCAATTATATATCATCCAGATTGTGAGGCTTCATGGTGTACTAGTTTCCATTATATCTGATTGAGGCTCCTTATTTACTTCCCACTTTTGGAAGGCTCTAAAGCATGGTTTGTGCACCTAGTAAGACTTGAGCATAACATTCCATCGTTAGAAAAATGGGTAGTCTAAGCGGATTATCCAAGTAACAGAGGATACACTTCGGATATGTGTTATTGACTTTGGTGCTAGGTGGGATAAGAATTTGCCTTTGGAAAAGTTTTCTTACAACAATTATCACTCTAGCATCCAAATGGCTTCTTTTGAGTCTTTTATGGCTGAAGATATAGATCACCTATAGGTTGGTTTGACTCTTTTGTAATAGATAGCCTTGACACAGACTTGCTGAGAGATGCTACGGAGCAGGTTTATCTGATTTAGAGTTAGTTGTTAATAGCGTAGAGTCATAATAAAGTTATATCGACAGACGTGTTCGACCATTAGAGTTCATGAGGGGTGATCGAGTTTGGTTGAGGATAGTACCCATGAAGAATATTGTGAGATTCAAAAATAATGGAAAGCTTAGCCCTAGATTCATTGGCTGTTTTGAGATTTTAAAAAGAGTGGGTGAGGTGGCTTACAAACTTAACCTTCCACCTAGCTTGTCTTTTGTGGATCCAATGTGTTTCTATTCTGTGGCATTATATTCTGGATGAGTATTATATGATATCTATGGATTTGGTAGAGTTGGGTCAAGATTTGACTTATGAGGAGGAGCTAGTGGCTATCCTAGACTGACCAGTCCAAAAGCTGAGGACCAAGGAGATAACTTTGGTAAAAGTTTAGTGGTGATATCGATCCGAGGGCGAGGCTACTTGGGAGTCGGAGTTTGACATATTGATCTACTACTCTCATCTTTTTAGGATTTATGTACATTTCTTACTTTATGTTCAAGAATAAACATGGTTTTTAGTGGTGGATGATGTAATAACCTCGAAGGTCATTTTTTATTTTTTATAAAATTACTATTTTGACCCTCCCATTAGTAGCTTTGAGCCATGTTTGACTGATTTTAAAAGTTAGTTTTCCAAAAGTTTGTGTAAAGTTGAGATTTTTGCCAATGATTATATTTTCAGATTTGATTTGCCTAGTTTTGAAATTTTATGTCATTCAAAGATTTGAGTGTCGAAACAGAATTCTGTCGATTTCATTAGTTCTGGAATATGAAAATTATGCTAGGAGTGTTTCGAAATCAGATTTTATGTTGCTATGTGGATATTTAGTTCAAAGTTGAAAATTGAGTTCAAGTTTGAGTTTGGTTTGCCATTGGTTAGTGTTTTGAGTTTTGGTGTTCAGATCAAATTTCTAATTGTTCCAATGATCTCGGGAGGTGCTTTTAACTCTAAAACTATCTTTTTCATAATTTTTGAGTGCCCAAATGTCGTTTTGATGTTTCAATTGGCCTAAGTTAGAATTAAGGTGCTTAATTGAGATATGGGGCATAGAACCTGAATTAAGGTGCTTAATTGAGATATGGGTCATGGAGCCTCAGATTCAATTTTAGGCAATTTCATTGAGTCTGAAACTTTGAATTTAGTGCGATTGCATATATTATTTGTGTATACAAGGCTCTAAACGAATCTTGAGGGTGAATCTGGAGTATTGAAATTTGTTGAAAAGTGTTTTTGGCTGGTTTTGGTGCAGGCCTTATTATAGCGAAGCACCTGTCTACTAGTGTGACCTTGTTATAGTGAGGTAGCCTTCGCTACAGCGACTGACCAGTCACAATAGCAAAGTCTCTATAGTGAAGCCGAGATTTTTGTTTGGGTGATACAATAGCGACACTTATGTCACTATAGCGACAGTAGAGGGGACTTTTCAAATCCTTGTATTCCTATTTTGAACATTTCCTCCATTTTCAAACTTTGGGAGCTCACCGAAGATGACTTATGATTGATATTTTGAAGGCTTTTGATTGAAAAAGATATTTTCCACTTCCATTATCATTACCCGTTAATTACCCCTTGTTTTTAACATCAAAATTGGAGGATTCAATTTAGAAATTTGGGAGTTTTTATGAACTTTGAGATTTTCACAAAATTGATGATTATGAACTTGTTTCGACTCTACTTTTGAATTGGTTTTCACTGGTGGTTTCTTAATCATGAGAGGAACTCTTTCATCAAAAAATTTCCATATTTTGTCATGATTTTCGATGATGAATATATGGATGATTTTGCCTATTTCCCAGAATTACTTGATTTTGGTGTTGTTAGTTTCGTATTGTGATTGTGAATTCATTCCTAATTACATTATGGTAATTCAAATTTGTCATGCCTGGAGAGGGTACCCTTGGCATAGCTGGCATTAGAAGAACCATTGTTGATATCCTAAGAGAACCATCTAGCCTCATCGTCAGATCGACTTCACAGCAGAAGAAATTACTCAAATAGATAAAACATTATCAAGGTAAATATAACTCTACTAACTTATAGTTTTCAATGAATAGGTTTGAAAATACAAAATACTCAACAAAATCCTCTACTTAAAGTCTATGAAGCCTTTACTCAACAGTCTAGATAGTGCCACGACAGGCCATGAAACCCCAAAACAAATAACTGAACTACTCAATAGAAGTAAAAGATAAAAGGGCTCCCTAGGATGTAAGGAAGGCTCACCAACTCTAAGAATGCACTGATCTAGATCTCGACGGTGCATGGCTATTACCTATATCTGCATCATAAAATGATACAGGTCCAAATGGACATCAGTACATGAAATATACTATTATGTAACATAGCTCAGAAAATGAAGCTCAACTCACTCATATCAACACAACAACTCATGCTCAACTCAGTACATTCAAGTTTTAAAGTAAATCATGCTTTTAAAGTAAACTCAGTAGAGATAGACTCAGTTTAAAAATATCATGCCCAGTCAGTGCTTGCTTAGGAGTTTCTGTTAACTCATATCCAATCCCATCAACTTTAGTTTGGTGATGCACAATGAAGGTGACGTCATTGCCATACCTGTCCTAAACTTGCTACGATAAAGGACGATCAACTCTCTCATGGATCCATAGTAAATGTCTAACTTTTGGGACATGAGTCACCAGAATGTGTAGTATGACTATCCTACGCTGGCAATATAGTTCTGTGGGTTAAAGTGGTTATTTACTCATTTCCAGCTTGGTGCTCGATACTCCTTCCAAGACTAAAACATGCTCAACTCATCAATCAACATAATCTTCAATACTTAGTCAATTAGTCAAATCTCAACCTCATCAGGTTACCTCATCTCAACTCACCTTAGTTTCTCATCAATTCAGTCAATAAATGAAGACAATCAAACACAACTCAAACTCAAATGGTTATTCAGACTCACTCAATTAGACTCATCATTCAATGAAAGTAAGATTCATGACAATATATGTGGCTAGGTTCAATATGATTTTCATACTCGACAATACTTAAGTTACTTACCTCAAATAATGAAACTCAAACCTTAACTCAGTCCATGCATAGAATCTCATAGAATTATGTAATTTAGGGTTCATTCTATCAAGTATAAACTTCACTTCAATTTCATATCAGAAATTATGGAATGCAGTAAGTACCTCATACATTATCCATAAAATTTATAATAATTGCATGAATTTCAATATTAGGATAATAGAATTTTCCAAATCTCAACTATTTTCCCAATTTCGACTCAAGTAGATGAATGTAGTTCCACACTTTAGTAAGCCTTATATACTTGGGAATATAAAACACAATCCAATCCTAGTCAATCCTCATGCTAGAATTAGGAGATCTTGATCTTTTCCCTCCTTTGGTGTTCTCAAGAAGTCCCTAAACATGAAGAATGGTGAAAATACCCTAAGGGTTTTGTTTCAGGACTTAAATTAAGTCTAAAATGTCCAGGAGTTTAATTAAAAGGGAAATGAATAGACAAAAATAATCCCCTTAAAAAATGTCTACGAGATCCCGTCTATGGGCTGTAGACCATTCTATGAGCTGTAGATGACCTCTCATAAAAAAGGGGTCCTGAAATTTGAGTTAGTGGAATTTGGCATGAAACCTCTTCTACGAGCCGTAAAATGTTCTATGGTTCATTTTCTAATTCATAACTCAAGATACTGAAAGGTTGATTTAGACCACCAATTCACGAAATCAATCTATGGGCCGTGGAATACTTTAGGATCTATATGCTATCTCTTATATAGGCCTCAGACTTAGAAAATTTCACCAAGTCATCTGGGGGTTTAGGAGACCTCTTCTACGAGCTGTAGATCTGTCTACAAGTCGTAGATGGCCCTCGTGCATCTTTCTTTAGCAGTTGTTTTCAGTCTTTTCTCAACATCCTCTATGTATCTACTCAAAACTGGGTAGAAGGAATTATAGGGTATTACATGATTCTATTTAGAAGAGGAAAGCATTATCTTTGAAGTGATTGATTAGCTAATTGAGGCAAGTGAACTCTACCCTTGTTGAGTTAATTGAACTTAATATTTTTTCAATGTGAAACTTGGGTATTAGTGAATGTATTTTACTAGATATGATTTGGGTAATGAGAAGGTGGAAACGATGATATATATGATGTAAATTATGAATGATGTTAGTTGTTGTTGACTTAGACTTATAGATTGATATTGTGAAATGAACTTGGGATGCCATTGTTGATGTCAGCCAAATTACACCTTCTTTTTGAGGATAAAGAAGTCGTTGTCAAGAAATAGAACCCAACTGTCACAACCCAAGCCTAGGGTCTAGACATAACACGATCAATGGGGAACCCGAAGGAACCCCAAATAAGCCTCTTAACTTGTTATTATACATCATTGGTCATGGAATCTTATAAAAACACTAAAGAGCAAGAATAGGGGCAAAAGGGCTAAGTGAAAAGCTTGCACAATATCATTGTCAAGAGATAAGAGTCAAACTCATATCATAGATACATAACATGTCAAACAACCACCTTTACTACATAGATAAGAGCGGGGGCCAAGACAAAGCAATCGAGCTCATCCTCATAGTCAAATAGAATATAAAAAAGAGTGTCTCAATTGATAAAAAGAGAGTGTAGACTAAGGTCACTAAAGTGGAGGACTCACCAACTAGCTTGAGTAGCACCGAACTAGCCATGTGGAGGAGGATGATCAACTTGGACTCAGGTTCCTACATGGTGATATCATGTAGGCAAGAGTATGCGTTAGTACATTTGAATGTACAAAGTATGTAGGATGAAATGCAACAATAGATAGGCATCATAATCAAAATGCATAAGATTAAGCAATAGGCATAATATAACAATATGGCATGTACAATCAATTCTTATGTAAATCACGCTTAAATAACTCATGCTCACATAGGATATCATATATGTAGAAGAGACTAAGCAAGCTATTCAAGATACAAACCACTTGGTGGATGTGTGGTACAAACCCCTCACATGATTGATGATTATCAAACCCTATCACCATGGTGGCGAAGTACAAACCCCTCACATGGTTGATGAATACAAACCACCACCTTGCTTACCCCGACTCTTATCCCCACGGAAGCGGTATTGTCTAATGCAACACTTTATATAGATTATGTCATATACAAAAGCTCATTTCATCATCATATGTTCATTCATATCATATCTCATGCTTTGGGCCTTCAACTCCTCAAGAAACCAAATCTAGACATTCTATCAAACATTTAGAGGGTGTATAATGCTAGTATTAAACCATGAAATATAGAGATGAAATTATGCAAAAAAATCCATTGTAAAATCATCAATCAACACCTTGCAACACCCTCAAGCAACAGACATCAAAATTCCTTCTCAAATCTTATAATATATCAAAGATTTATAGCACAAAACATAGCAAAACAGTCACAACTTCCCATAGCTTTAATATAGTGTGTAGTGAATTTCATAGTAAGCAAGACCCATTTGTAAATCATCTTTAAATCATACAATTTGTGTATAAAGGAGGCTTGACTATAATGGGTAAAAGGAACCCATGAAATCAACCCACATACCTTAGCCTAGAGAAGAACTTGGTGAAGATTAGAGATGGAGACTTGAAGCTTGAAAAAGAACCTTGAAGGAGAACCTTACCTTAGGATGAGAGCTTGGGACTTGAGTTTGGGGAGTAAAAATATGACTAAGTATTTGAGTATGTATTGGGAAATGTTTAGGATGATATGAGGGTAAATAAGGATAAATATGGGTAAAAACACGTTTGGGAACACTTAGGTCCAAGACTTCAAAGTCTTGGACCAAATTTAATGAAATAGTCCCCAAAATGAATAGAGGCGCGTCGCAGAGGCGACCCGAAAACCCCTCTAGAAATTGCACTTTTGGAATTTCATAATTGTTAATCTTTCGCTCTTAAATTGGGGTTAGACACTTTTCTCATAACTTGAACCCCTTGCATAAGAATATAAAGTTGGATTTTTGAATTAACAAATAGATTTTGTGATATATGAAATTTAAAATTTTGGGCATTTTGAGGCACATTTTCGGACACTTTTTGGGGTCGTTTCAATATCTCCCCCTTGGGAACATTTGTCCTCGAATGTAAAAGAGACATACAAGATGAGAGGGATCACAAGCAAATCAGACCAACAAGAATGCAACATCGCATTTAAGACACTATTATCAAAACCTCAACATACGTGTAAAATCATCATAACTTGTCAACAAAAATATGAATGCATATGAATGACAAAGGGGCAGAAACTCAGACTTGAATAACTTAGGGGGCAATTGGTACCTTAGGCTTGAGTGTAGTGGAAAAACTAAGGATACCGCTTTTGTATGTCCACTTCGGCCTCCCAGGTAGCACTTTCATTTTGTTATTTCCTCTAAAGGACCTTAACAGGTGCCACCTTATTGTTCCTCAATCTCTTCACTTGCCTATCCACAATCTGAACTAAAACCTCATTATAGGTCAAGTTATCCTCAAAAACACACACAACATCAAGAGGCACAATAGCATTAGGATTACCAACACATTTCCTCAACAAGAGATATAAAATACCGAATAAACTAAGCTTATTTCACTAGGCAACTTCAATTTATAAGATACCATGCCAACCCTCCTCAATAGCTCATAAGGACCAATGTATCTTGGACTCAACTTTCCCTTTTTACCAAAATGGACCACACTGTTCATTGGAGAAACTTTCAAATAATCCCAATCATCCACTTAGAATTCAAGGTCCCTCCTTCTCATATTGGCATATGATTTTTGTCGACTTTAGGCCTTCTTCAACTTCTCCATAATCATACTAATCTTCTCAAGAGCCTCCATGACCAGATACAGCCTAAATAAATCCACCTGTCCAACCTCAAACCAACCAACCAGTGATGTACAATGTCTCCCATAAAGAGCCTCAAAAGGAGCCATAACGATGCTAGAGTGATAGCTATTGTTGTAGACAAACTCAATCAAAGGAAGATGGTTATCCCAACTACCTATCAACTCTAATACACAAGCCCTTAGGATATCCTCAAGTGTTTGAATGGTTGTTTCAACTTGGCCATCCGTTTGGGGGTGGAAGGTCGTACTCAGGTGAACTTTTGTACCCAAACTCCTTTGAAAGGACCTCCAAAAGTGTGAAGTGAATTGTGAACCATGATCCAATATGATGGACAAAGGAATCCCATGCAACCTTACTAACTCATGGATGTACAACCTTGCATACTCTTCAGCCCCATATGTGGTCTTAACCGGTAGAAAGTGAGTTGATCTCATCATCCCATTAACTACCACCCAAATAAAATCAAAACCTTTCCTAGTCTTGGGCAACCCAACCACAAAATTCATATTAATCACCTTCCACTTCCAAGTGGCAATATCTATGTCTTGGGTTAGGACACTCAGCCTTTGATATTCAGCTTTTACTTATTGACAACTATGGCAACTAGAAACGAATTTGGAAATATCCCTCTTCATCCATCCCTACCAATACACATCCCTCATGTCTCTATGTATTTTGGTGGAATCAGGGTGAATAGATAAGAAGAATTATTTGCCTCATTAAGGATCTTCTCCCTCAAACCACCAACACAAGGCACATACAACCTACCTTGGTACCTAAAGGCACCATACTCTCCTTTGGGAGAAAACCTCTACTTTGCCCTCTTTTACCAAGGCCTTCAATTCAAGCAAGGAGGAGTCAGGATCTTGTTTTGCTATCACCTCATCAACCAAGGAAGATTTGGAACCATTAATAACAACAACATCATAATCCACTTCTTCCAACCTAACCCCTAATCTAGCCAATCTATGCACCTCCCTAGACATTTTCCTATGACCACCATCAACATGGGCTAGGCTACCCATAGACACCCGACTCAAAGCATCTATCACCATATTTGCCTTACCCAGCTGATAATGCATACTCATGTCATAATCTTTGAGAAGTTCTAGACACCTTCTTTTTCTAAAGTTTAGATCTTTTTTAGTGAAGACATATTGGAGGCTCTTATGATCGATAGAGACATCAACATGCACCCCATACAAATAATGATGCCAAATCTTTAATGCAAACATCACGATGGCCAATTCAAGATCATTGTTAGGGTAGTTCCTTTCATGCACTTTGAGTTGCCTAGAAGCATAGGCTATGAATTCACAATTTTACATTAGCAAACATCCCAGACAAACTCTAGATGCATCATAATAAACAACAAAACCCTCAAGCCCATCCGATAGTGATAATATGGGAGCGAACACAAGCCTATCCTTCAATATTTGGAAGATCCTCTCACATTCATCGGTCCACACAAACTTAATCTTATTTTGACTCATTTTGGTCATAGAGGAAGCGATGGAGAACAACCCATTCACAAATCTTCTATAATAACCTGCCAGGCCCAAAAAGCTCCTTCTGATGGGGTCAATGGTCTAGGCCAATTTCTAATCACATTAGTTTTCTTAGGATCCACTTTTATACCATCCCCCAACACCACATGACCCACGAATGCAACATCCTTCAACCAAAACTCACACTTATCAAATTTGGCATACAATTTCTCCTCCCCCAACCTTTGCAATATGACCCTCAAATAACTCACATGCTCCTCTCTACTATGTGAGTAGATTAAAATATCATCAATGAAGACCACAACAAAAGAATCGAGGTAAGGTTTGAAGACACTATTTATTAGGTCTATGAAGATAGCTGGTGCATTAGCCAACGCAAATGACATCACAAAAAACTCATAATGCCCATATCTAGTCCGAAAATCCATATTGGGAACATCATAATTCCTTACCCTCACTTGATGATACCCAGATCGAAGATCAATCTTACAGAAGAAGCTAGCCCTGTGCAATTGGTCAAACAAGTCATCAATTCTTAGAAGATGACATCTATTCTTTATAGCGACCTTATTGAGTTGTCGGTAATCAATACAATTCTAAGTTACTAATCCTTCTTTTTCACAAACAACACTAGGGTACCCCAAGGTGATTGACTAGGTCTAATAAATCGCTTATCTAACAAATCTTTCAACTGCCTTTTTAACTCCTTCAACTCCACCGGGGCCATACGATAAGGGGGAATGAAGATAGATTAAGTATCTGGAAGGAGATCTATGCCAAGATCTATCTCCCTTTTAGTAGGAACACTGGTAAGGTCATATGGGAAGACATCAAGAAACTCATTTACAACTAGAACTAACTCAATGGAAGGGACTTTGGAGTCCACATCTGTAACCCTCACAAGATGATACAATACCCCCTAGAAATCAACTTATGGGCTTTAATGCATGAAATGAATCTACCCTTGACCACGACATCTTGACTTTCTCACTCAAGAACGGGGTTATTAGGAAATTAAAACTTGACCCTACAGGTTCTATGATCAATAGAAGCATAGTAAGCAGGCAACCAATCCATCCCAAGTATGACATCAAAATCTACCATGTCTAATTCAACAAGATCACAAGGTAACAACTTATGCAAAATGCAAATAGGAAAACTCCTATAAACTTTCCTAGCAACAATAGAGGCACCAATAGGAGTAAACACTTCAAATGACTCATGCGACAACTCAGGAACAACATGTAACTTTTTAGCAATAAAAGGGGTAAGAAAGGAAAAAGTGGCACCCGAATCAATCTATAACACCCCACACCTTACAATACTAGTACAATTCTAATGAAATATTACATGGTTTGGTCGAATTAGTGCTAATTTTTATACACATTTTATCATTTGTGTAATATACTCTTTTCATTGTCATATTGTCTTATGTGATTGTCTACATGTCACGTGATATATATACAGTCCTACAGCTCTAATATTATGGATACCAAAAGAATCATCTCAAAAGTAATTGAAAGATAAAGTATATAGTTTTTGGTAGGTGGTAGTCCAAGGGGTTGAGTATAACCTAGCCAGGGATGATCCTATCAACAGGGGAGGGGGGTAGCCCAAGGGGTTGAGTATAACCTAGCCAAGGACGAACCCGATACAGTTTTACCACTGATCAATTGTTCATTTATTTTACAGCCGTGCACAAATTATACAGTAAAGGTAAAGTAATATAAAGGACATAAGGTATAAGATTCCACAATATAACTAAGGGTGGTCCATATTCTGCCACAGATGCATAGTTTCATTTGAGTTATTACTTTATATATAATATGTCCTACCTTACCTACTCAGTACATTATCTCATACTGTAGGTACAGGTGCTAGTAGACCTCCCAGTAGAAGTACAGGATATTCAGCTGTTGTCACCAAGCTCCAGGTTGCTTCGGGGCTTTGTATGTCCAGATCTTAGGTGTTTTGATTGCACAGTTTGTTAGGCAGGGCCTGTCCTAACCCTTATCAGATTATTTTTTATTTAGAGGCTTTGTAGACTTTGTAAAGTAAAGTGTGGTCATGTCTCGTACTTTAAATACTGTGGCCCCAATGGCCTAGTCATGTACAGTTGCTTTTGACTTGTTATCACTGTTTATCTGCTTTAAGGCATGTGAAAGGTAGAAATCTCTTATAGTACATACAGAAAGCACATCGATATAGGTTGGTTCTCTTGAACCTTATCGGCAATGGGTGCCAGGCCATCCTAATGGGACTTTAGGGTATGACACAATCAAAGCATATACACAAAGTCAAAGATTTTCAACATATTGGTAACAACATCGAGAACCTCACTAACTCCTTGCCTCCCATGTAGTGCATAAAACTGGTTATGCCTTGGGGCACCACTTTGAGGACCACCTCTATCTAATGGGATAGCATTCACGCCCCGACCCTTGCCATGATTCCTTGGACAATCTATCTTCTTGTGACCAAGCTCCCCATATTCATAGCATGTATTAGAACCTTTCAAACATGGGCCTCCATGCACCCTACCACATTTAGGGCACACATTAATAGGAGACACCCACCAACACTTTTAGGAAAAGGGAAGTCATTGGCAAACCCCCCTATTAGTAGCATGAGAAGGCCCTTGGCCTTGACGAAATTTAGAACCCTTTTAGAATTTACCCTCAAATTGGGCCCTTTTGGCATCGTGCCCCCTTCTCTTCCTCAACTTTTCTTTCTTCATTTACTAAGCACATGTCATTAATCGAGACAAATACATGTCACTAACTAGCATGGCGGACCAACATTCTTCACTTTCCAAGTCAAAGACCCCCATCACAAACTTATTCATCCTAGTTCTAGGATTGGCCACCAAATGAGGAGCATACTTTGAATGATTAAACTTGAGGGCATACTCCCTCACACTCATGGCACCCTGTTTCTAGTTTATGAACTCTATCAACTTTGCTTGCCTAAGCTCAATAGGGAAAACTAATTAAGGAAAGCCAATTTGAACTCCTCCTAAAGCAGCACATTACCAATTTCCTTCTCACCCTTCCATTAATCATACCATATTTGAGCTATCCCTTTGGGTTAGTATGCCGCCAACTCTACCTTTTCATTTGGCCCCATACCCATGATATTCAAGATATCGTAGGCCTCATCAATGAACTCTTGTGGATCTTTATCCACCATCGACCCATAGAACACTAGAGGATTCATCCTCATGATGTCCTCTATGCTAGTTTCTGGGGTAGTAGCATGAGAGGCTTGGGCCCCTTGGTTGGCTACCATTTGGGCAAGCATCGTGAGAGTATCCTATAGCTCACCATTGGTAGGTTTCTCCTCGGGAGTTTGGGCCCTTATTCCTCGAGAATTTGGCATGATCTAGCATGAAAGAACAATCATTAGGAGGAAAAACTTACCACAACTCTATAGGAGGACTTAGGACATGAAGATGGGAAACATTTCCTAAAATGTCTCAAAGCCTCCTATTCATAGTCATGGTGCGCTTCACAACCATAAATAGGACTCTAACCGATGTGGCTTGTTGGACTCCGAGGATATATCAACCTAGTGCTCTGATACCATGCTTGTCACGACCCAAGTCTAGGGCCTACATATGACATGATGAATGGGGAACCTGAAGCAATCCCAAACAAGCCTCTTAACTTATCATTACGCATCATTGGTCGCGAAAGCATATAAAAATATTAATGAGCAAGAATAGGGGCAAAGGGGATAAGAGAAAAGCTTGCACAATATCATAGTCAAGAGGCAAGAGTCAAACTCATATCATAGATACATAACATGTCCAATAACCACCTCTACTACATAGATAAGAGCGAGGGCCAAGACAAAGCAACTGCGCTTACCCTTATAGTCAAATAGAACATAAAGAAGAGTTTCTCAATACATAACAAAAGAGTGTAGACTAAGGTCCCCGAAGTAGAGGATTCACCAACTAGCTTGAGTAGCACTAAACTATCCATGTGGAGGATGATGATCAACTTGGGATCTAGTTCCTACATGGTCATATCATATAGGTAAGAGTATGCGTTAGTACATTGCAATGCAACAATAGATAGATATCATAATCAAAATGTATAATATTAAGCAATAGGCATAATATAGCAATATGGCATGTACGATCAATGCTTAAGTAAATCATGCTTAAATAACTCATGCTCATATAGGATATCATATGTGTAGAAGTGACTAAGATAGTTCTTCTAAGTACAAACACCTTGGTGGTTGTGTGGTACAAAGCCCTCACATGGTTGATAATAACCACACCTTATCACCACGGTGGTGAAGTACTAACCTCTCATATGGTTGATGAGTGCAAACCTCCACCTTGGTTACTCGGTCTCTTATCCTCCCCTTCCCCCTGGGTATAGTCTAATATAATATTTTATATAGAGTATGTCATATACATAAGATCATTTCATCATCATATAGTCTATCATATCCTATATCATGCTTTGGACCTTTAATTACTCAGAAACCACATCCGGACATTTTATCAAATACTTAGAGGGTGTATAATGCTAGTATAAAACCACAAAATATAGAGATGAAATCATGTAAGAAAATCCATTGTAAATCCATCAATCAACACCTTGCAACACGCTCAAGAAATATACATCAAAACCCCTTCTCAAATCTTATAATAGATCAAAGATTTATAGCTCAATACATAGCAAAATAGTCAAAATTTCTCATAGCTTTAACATGGTATGCAGTGAATTTCATAATAAGCACGACCCATTTGTTAGTCAACTTTAAATCATGCAATATGATTAAAAGGAGGCTTGGGTATCATGGGTGAAAGGCACCCATGAAAGAAACCTACATACCTTAGATTAGAGATGAACTTGGTGAATATTAGATATGGAGACTTGAAGCTTGAAAAAGAACCTTGAAGGAGAAGCTTAGCTTTGGATGAGGGTTTGGGACTTGAGTTTGGGGAGTGAAAATATTACTAAGTATTTGAGTATGTATTGGGAAATGTTTAGGATGATATGAGGGTAAATAAGGATAAGTATAGGTAAAAACACATTTGGGAACACTTAGGCTCAAGACTTAGAAGTCTTGGACCGAACTTAGAAAAACAATCCCCAACCGAGGCACGTCGCAGAGGTGACGCGAAACCCCCTCTGCAAATTGCATTTTTGGAATTTCATAATTGCTAATTTTTCGGTCTTAAATTGGGTTTAGACCTTTTTTCACCTAATTTGGACCCCCTTGAACAAGAATATAAAGTTGGATTTTTGAAATGACAAATGGATTTTGAGATATATGAAATTTAAAATTTTAAACATTTTGAGAAACATTTTTGGGCACTCTTTGGGGTTGTTTCACCAACTAAGGTTAGGGTTTAACCCAAGAGAATAAGTAGACTCAAGAGAATTCACTGATTATAATTCAAGAAGTTAACCGACATACTGCCCTAAAGGTGGGGGGGTGTTTGCAATAGGCAATGGAAAACTAAACTAACTGACACAAGAGTGAAATCATATGGAGAGAAACTAGGGTATTGTGTTCCCCATGATTCCCTAACTTAGTATCACCGAATAATCTAGTTATTTTCTAATGTGTAGTATGAAGGACGATAAGTTAAGTTCACCAAGCTCTTTTGTCAAAGGTGAGAGGCGAATTTCACTCTGTGACTTGGCCCATCTCCATAGTGTGCATTACTAACCCTTACCAATTTGTCCCAGTACAACCTCCCCTTGGTGATTAGACAAGAACTTATCAATCGAATCATGTTAATTAATCTCTTTTCCTATTTATTACTATCTCGATCCAGTCAAACAATAACACTAGGTAGGTTCTAATGTTGGCCACTATTATAAATTAGGCAAAATGAAGAGAGTTAATTGATACATGCATGCACACTTTCCATGAATTATGAATTTTCTAGTTTTACCTTGTTAGTTCTTCATGGTTTTCACAACCCTAGTTGTGGATTTAGCTACTCATGATTTGTGTAGATATAAGAAACATGAATTTAAAGAACATAATTAAGTACTTACACAATTGAATTAAGAACAAGCAAATCCAACTTCAAGAAGAATAACAAGATTAAAGATGAAATTAATGTACAAGTGTTCTCAAAATCTCTCCAATGTAATCTCACTATTTTCTCTCTCTAACTATTGAGTTTTTTGAGTACTATGTGAGAACTTCTGAAAAATAACCTACAAAACCTATTTATAATGAGTAAAATACAATCCCTAAACATAATAGGATAACTGGTCGACACGACTCATGTAATGGATTTACGGGTCATATTGCATTCTATGACCTATAACCGGGGTCTCGTACAGTGCTACTGGAAATTTGGAGTTCAAGTTTATGACACCCCTCTATGACTAGTAGAGTAGTTTACGACCCATAAAGGGGCTTTTGTCTGATGAATCTTCATAAAGTCTGAATCTCTGATCCTCAGGGCATGAACTATCTTCAATGACTCATAAATAATTCCACGACCCTTTTACATATTTGTAGAATAAGCTTCAAAAAATATCCCCTTATTAGAATTGCCCATGAAGTCCACTTCATGACTCTTAAAATGATCAACAACCCATAAAGGGTCTCGTACTACATCACAATTTAGCAACTTCTGTATCTCATTCTAAAATTAAGGCCAAACTTAGAATCCTGCAAACATAACACAAAAAGACATAAAACCAACTAACATCACTTTGACAACACACAAAATTCTAAGTTTTATGTATTAAAAGTATTGTATTTTGACAACGCATCAACACCCTCAACTTAAAATTATTGCTTGTCCTCAAGCGCCGAACTCAATCTACATAGGTAATACAGTAACACACAGACCTCAACCAAATGGCATACATCACATTAATCTCAAACTCAGATACTCATACCACCTTTTCAGAAAAGGATCAGATAGCCATCGAGTAAACCAACCTATACTAGTGCATGTGACAACACAACTATGACAAGTGAGGTACTATGAACAATCCACAGTCACTAATTAAGTCTAATTCTAACAATGCAGTGAAGTGCCCTCATAGAAAGAAGTCTCATATCTGATAGTCAATGATGTTTTCATGTATAATCTTGGGACTATACAAAATTACTCACTGTCACAACAGATATTCATGTGCCATCCCTAATACCATAAGCTTGCCCTATACTCATAGCTATGACCTTCAACTACTTTGACAAGGATTACTTTAGGACTTTCTAGTCTTATAACATAGGCTCAGGGGACTAAAGACCTTCCTTGACACTATGTTTTCCTACACTTTTTCCTTACCAACTCTGTTATTTTCATCTCATTCTCCCTTTCTCCTATTTCAAACATTTTTGGGTGCTTTCTTTTTATTTTTCAGCCTTTGCCTTGCTTTTACACTTCATTTTTCTTTTTAGCTCATAACTAAGGAACCACTTATTTTTCTTCCACCCATTACATGATTTTCCCTTTTTTTCTGTATTACTAACTTCCCCTTGTATCTGTGTCTTACCTTTGCACCAGCCACCCTCAACTTAGGCTTTTGGCTTGAGTTGAGGTGCACAATATCCATTCTTCAAACCAGGTCCACTTTCGGTAGCAACCATCAACTTAGGATTTTTGCCTCAGTCAAGGTACATAATGTTCAAGGAAGGACCAGGGCTAATTTTAGAATTTTACAACTAAGCAGGCTAGTTAATAAGGTGTTTGCAAAGAACAGGTTCATGCTAGGCTCAAACATTAGGAACAAAGGATAT
>JAOTQJ010000007.1:10882540-10901258 GCA_025642045.1 Solanum sejunctum
CAATTCCACTCAGTAACCCTTTAAACACTGAATGCATTACCCACGATAAGACAATAGCTTTCACTTGTTCCCATTGCTCCTATAGCTCTCCTCAATGCATTTTCTTTCTTACAAAATCTCTTAATGCCCTATCTTGTTTCTTCCTTAGCGGCATATCTGAAATCCAGATAATTTCTGTTAGGGAGGGGACCATCCTATTAACTTCGCTCTAACGCAGGATCAAAGATTGGAAGGAAAAGTAACATCCTAATGTCCTGTAGCCTCCGGTTTATAGATGTGGTGCACGACACACCGATAAATAAGACTCTACTAGACATGGTCTGTGAACACTCCTAGGACTAACCGCTCTGATACCACTTCTGTCACGGCCCCTGGGTTGGGTCGTGACACCCTCATGTTACTGAATCTAAATAGGAATGATCCTACACTAGAACCACCATAATTACCTACGATTATTGATGTGGTCATGAGTGATCCCAAAGTTGTTGATGCTGCAAAAGTTTCACGCATAGATCACGCCCCCCAAGAACATCTTTCTATAAGTTTTTTTTTGGCTTTATATTTTCTCAATAATTCATTGTATCACTAATTTTATAATGATACATTTTAAAATAATATATTTCATGAATTTTTTGATATCATAAAAGCAATTATGCATCACTTTTATAATTGTTTTTCTATTGGTGATAGTCCGATTTGCAATAATTACACTAATAAACCACCTTACAACAACAACATTCCCAATGAAATCTTATAAGTGGGGGCTAGGGAGGGTAGAATGTACGCATACCTTACCACTACCTAATAGAAGTAGAGAGGGTGTTTCCTAGGAATAATGTACCACCTTGAATTGTATATTTTTAAAATTATGATACACCAATGATTCTCTATCAAATTGAGGATGTAACATCACCTCCTACTAAATACACTATCATGACTCAAGCCTTGGGGCTAGACATGGCAGGACAAATAGGGAACCCCAAGGAACCCTAAAACAAGCCTCTTAACTTATTATTACACATCATTGGTCACAAAAGCGTGTAAAAGACATAAAGAGTAAGAATATGGGGCAAAAAGACTAAGGGAAAGACTTGCATAACATCATAATCAAGAGACAAGGAGTCAAAGCTCATATCATAGATACATATACTATCCAACAAATACCTATAATACATAGATAAGAATGGGGGCCAAGACAAAGCAACCAGGTTCACCCTCATAGTCAAAATAGAAAATAGAAGAATATTTCAATACATAATAAGAGCAAAATAGATTAAGGTCCTTGAAGTGGAGGACTCACCAACTAGCTTGAGTAGTATTAAAATAGCCACGTGGAGGAGGAGGAGGAGGATCATCTTGGGCACTGGTTCCTGCATGGTGATATCATGTAGACAAGAGTATGCATTAGTATATTTGAATGTACTAACTATGTAGGATGAAATGCAACAAGAATTAGGCATCATAGTCAAAATGCGTGATAATAGGCAATAGGCATAATATAACAATATGGCATGAATGATCAATACATAAGTAAAACATGCTTAAGTAGCTCATGGTCATAAAGGATATCATATATGTAGAAGAGACCAAGCTAGATTTCCAAGGTACAAACCCCTCCGTTAGTTGACGATGGTTACACCGCACCATCTCAGTGGTTTACCAAACCCTTCACATGGTTGATGAGTACAAACCCCTACCTCAGTTGATGAGTACAAACCCCCAAATTGGTTACTCGGGCTCTTCTCCCTCTAGATCGGGCATAGTCTAATGAAACACATTAAATAGAGTATATCATATATATAAGCTCATTTCAACATCATATAGTCAATCATATCATATCTCATGCTTTGGACTATCAACTCCTCAAGAAACCATATCCAGACATTTTATCAAACACTTAGAGGTGTGTAATGCTAGTTTAAAACCATGAAATATAGAGATTAAATCATGCTAGAAAATTCATTGTAAAACCATCAATCAACACCTTGCAACCCACCCACACCAGCAATATACATCAAAACCCCTCCTCAAATCTTATAATAGATCAAAGATTTATAGCTCAAAACATACAAAACAGTCATAATTTCACATAGCTTTATTATAATGTACAGTAAATTTCATAATAAGCAAGACCCATTTTGTAAATCAACTTTAAATTATGCAATTCGAGTAAAAGGAGGCTTGGGTAATTTGGGTGAAAGGAACCCTATAAGGAAACCCACATACCTTAGCTTGGAGATGAACTTGGTGAAGATTAGATATGGAGACTTGAAGCTTGAAGAAGAACCTTGAAGGAAAACCATAGCTTGGGATGATGGTTTGAGACTTGAATTTGGAAGTGAAAATATGGCTATGTGCTTGAGTGACTAGTGGGGAATATTTAGGATGATATGAGGGTGAAATAAGGCTAAGTATAGGTAAAAGCACATTTAGCTACACTTAGGACCAAGAATTAGAAAACTTATCTAATGATGTTATAAGCTTTGACTCTCTCAACTCTTGTATGTTTTAATGCTATGAAAGACTTTCCTTAGTCTCTTTATTCGTATTTATATTCTCTATTATTGTTTAATTGCTTTCGCGACCAAGGATGTGTAATGATATATTAATAGGCTTGCTTGGGGTTCGTTCAGGATTTCCATTCGTCGTGTCACATCTAAGCCCTAGGCTTGGATCATGAGAAACATGGTATCAGAGCACTAAGTTGTTAATTGTCCTCACCATCCAGCATACCGCATTAATTAGTGTCTTATTCATAGTTGTGTTGTGCACCACAACTATGAGTAAGAGTCTATGAGATATTTTAGGAAATGTTTCAGGAAATGTCTCCCTTCTTCATGATTTATGTCATGCTATAGAAGTTAGGTAAGAGTAGTTGACATTCAATTTTTACCCTCTACAGAGTAAATTGATTATCAAGCTTTTAATTTGGATAATTCAAAATAATTAGCTTTTGAAAATGCAAAAAATATTTTCCCAGATAACTTTCACCTTTATTTTTAAGAGTTATTATTTTATAATTAATTCCATTATTTTAGATCGTTAATTCTTGAAAGCTCTTTAAATAATTTGTATCAAGTCTTCATAGTCAAATTAGTCAATCTAATGCGATGTGATTATATTTAATTGGCCAAACTTGCAATCGAATTGGTCAAATTTTAAAACAATGCCACTACTTGTTTAACCCTTTTTTTAGATCAATTTAGTCCACTTTTGGACTAAAAATTAGCCCAAGTGCCCAAAAATCTGGCCCAAATGGTTTATTTTCAATATTTTTTGGTGTGTGATTACACACACCCTATAATTCCCAATGCTTCTTCTTCTTCTTCTTCATTCTCGTGCAACCATTACTCCCCGTGTCTACTTTTTCAATCAATCATTACACTTTATATCTTCTTATTCTCCAATTAACCAACAACCCATAGATTCCTCCAAAGCTCCCTTTGACAAAGCTGATAAACTTTAATGCTCGCAAACCATCTCACTTCACGCGTGCTTTTTTTCTCAAAACCATCAATAACTCAGCGTGTTTCCTTGTCTAGAGAGGAAGTTTGAAATTCAAATTCCCAACACTAATACCAAGAAATTCAACCCAATTTCCCTTATTTTGAACCCTAGGTTTTCCCTATAAAAATCCTTTGTTCATCATCATTTTAGAGAACCCTGATTACCCTCAAAAGCACACATTGGGCCTTTTTTTTTAATCCTGAAAAATAATAAAGCATTCAATCCCTTTAAAAAAGTTTCCAGAGATTTCAATTGATTTCAGAGTTTCTTTTTGAAATCAGAGGTTCCTCAGAATCAAAGAAAGTTGTCCAAGATTCTGTTTCGGTGGTGAGGAATTTCGGAAGCTTCTCGACATCTCAGTTTGCTTCCCTTAAAAAGGCAACACTTCTAATTATGTTTTATGGTTTTATCGTTTGAATGATGTATGACTTGTCTGATTGTCGTATCCATAATAGTGATTTTTTGGGTTTATTTATTACTAGGTTAGTCGAACAAAGAGTTGAGTGGTGATATTACTTTGAAAATATCCCTGGCTCTGTTCTGTTTTGGTCGTTCATTCTTATGGCATCATTATATTTCGTCTCAATGTTTTAGCTTGGTTACTGAACGTGCTTCAGTAGAGGTTGTTCTTATATTTATTGGTTAAATGTTGCATCAGAAGAATACTATAAAGAAAATATGGATCTGTTCTCTGTTTGCATTTTTATGAACAAGACCTAGATTCTATTGATTTGATTAGGCTGTATCATTTCTAAATAATTATATGGTATGACTCAATTTCATTCTAGTGTGTTCGGCATATTTATGTTGAAGTTTGGCCTCTTTTCAGTGTCTTGAAAGGGGAAATAGAATTCTAGTTTGATAATCCAACGGATGGTTTGTTTCTATTTCGCTGCTACATAATTTTTATTACTTGTTTTGGGCCTAGAATGTGTTTTCCAGTGAATTATTCGTGTTAAGATCAAGCATCCAGTTGCAATAGTTTCGTTTTCTCCCTCTATGTGGCAAAATGTTTAGTCATAGTAACTTTGTGTTGTTAGTATCTGTTTAAAAGTTTTTGAAGATCCCTTTTGACCAAACTTCTTCTAACTGATAGTTTACATGTATGTTTCAAATTATAAGTTGTTTGACTTTAATTCTACCTAATTTTTTATCTGATGTGGAATATAGCAACAATTGTATTAGTCTTTCTTGTTCATGAATTTGTGAGTCATTTAGTCGTATACAAAAGTCATTTGATGTGCATTTGGTATGTGTTAATCTCATGGAAATCATGTGATCTTGATTCTTCAAATTTGGTTGTTCTTTGTAAAAGCCAATACCGTCGTTACTTTTCATGTTAACCCATTTTATGAATGTACTGTCACACCACCTTGACAAGGATATCTTTTTTCCTTTTATAGGTGACTGTGTACTTTAGATATTTGCTTTAGCGTTAGGAAGATATTCATTATTTCTTTATAATATTTACTAAGGTGTGGATAATACTTCCTGTTTCTACCATGTAGGTCTACTTCACCAAGTACTGCAGATTTAGTTGCTTATTGTGGGTTTGTTTTCTTTCTACAAAAGTATTTTCTGGTCTTCTTCCACTGATCTTTTCCATTATTTATTCTGTCCTATTTTTATGGTTATTCTAAGTTATTTTAAGTCAATATGCATGTTAGATGTTTTCACTATTCCATAAAGTCATTACATTCATTAGTTGGTACTCATTTTTTATTTCTAAGGTATCTATCATTTGTTATACTTCAAGTTTGTCATGTATCAGTCAAGTGTGGCTCGGTTTACTTACTTGAACATCATTATGTGTAGTCTAAAAAATGAGCTAACTTTATTATAGTCCATTGTGCCTTTTCATTGTTTTAAAGTCTCTTCTTTGACTACATGATTAAGTTTGCTCATTCAACTTGTTTTAAGTTACTATAAAGGGAAAATATGATATTGTTTGTTGTTTGTCCATGCTAATCATGAAGTAGTTACCGTAGAAATGATATTATTGCTTCATTATTGCTCCAGTTTTAAATAAGATTTTTCTTGGAATGAGTTTCACTGGATTTGTTTAAATCTATCCAGTCTTTATGTTACCAAAAGATCAAAATGTTCAGTTCAAATGTTATATGTTGTTTTCCAATATCCCTCGACTTAGTTTCCTTACTTTCCTCTCATATTTGTGTTCATTTTTCGGATTAATAGATCTTCTTTCCTAACGTGTTATCTGGTTTAAGCTTTACGAAATTTTATAAAATTTCAAGCTCTATAATCATTTAAGTCCTTGTCGATTGTCAGAATTTTCTCTTATTTCTGGATTGTATATACAATTGAACATTTGTTATGAAATGTTTGGTTGTTATTCATTAGACTCTTTGTACCTCGGTTGTCACATTTTTTCCTTATCATTTGGTCATATTCTTGTTTATTAAGAATAAGGATTTCTTAATCATGAGTTTGATATGTTTTAAACTATGTTATCGAATCTTTTATTTCTCTTGAAAATTTGGCACTATAATCTTTTTCATCCCTTGTTAACATTCTGAATGTTAGCTATGTCTTGATTAAAGCTTATATGCGATGAATCTTACTTTTGGAATTGCTTATATTTCAAATAGATATTTATTCATATACTAATTTAATTCCTTTTCTTTATTGTATGAACCTCGTTTATGAGTCCATAGGGACTCCTCTATCATTGTTGCATTTTAAATGGGCCATGGAGGCCCTAGTTTCTTTTCGAGTCAGCTTGGATTTATTCGAGTCAAGTAGAGGTTGATATAGGTTATACGGGCTGGTATACAATCCGTATATGTCAAGTATACATTGGTGTATATAACAAAAAATGGGACTTAAAGTCCAAAAGCAACAGCAACAAGGAGTTAATGGGCTAGGTAGGCCCAATCTTTAGAATTAGGACAGGATTTGAATTTGGGCCTTCCAAGCCCAAATTGTTATTTTAATTACTTTTTTGTGTTTTGTTACTTATTTTGAAGCTTTTGTTATATTCTAACTCTATCTTTAATTTAGTTTTAATCTAATTGAACTCCCCAACATGTTGAAACCATTTATGTTATTTTTTATTGTTTTACTTTCATTCAACAAATAAAAAAACCAAAGAGGGTGTTTTATTTTTAGATTTTTAATTATTCTTTAATACTTATGCAATTTTATTTGTCTAAATTAATTAAGTCTTTTAAAAAAAAAAAATAATAATATTCGACATTTAGTTTAATTAGTCAAAGAATGTTGTTGAGTTTTTTTTTAGAATTTTTAAATATGTTTTACATTTTCTTTTAATCCTTTAAATCAAATTTTCAAAGTTAGTCAAAATTTCCTAATCGTTGGGTAACCACGTGTTAGTGGTCATTCTGACTTCTTAAAACCTTCTTGAAGTGGATTGCAAACCCGAACCTTTTTCGTTGGATTTTAAATGAACTTTTTCTGTTCAAGTCTTTTTTAAATGATTTAATGGTTTCCTTATTATCCTTAAAATTATGTGGCGATTCTGTTTAATTTTGAAAATTTGGTTTACTTAAAACAATTAAGTAATAAATATAGTTTTCAAAACCAAAGTCATTTTTTCACAATAACAAAAATGGCGACTCTGCTGGGGACTTTAATTAGGTTCTAACCATTATATTAGGTTGTTTGACTAACTATTAGAGTTGTAATAATTAGTAAATTTTTGTGCTTCTTTTATTTGCTTCTTATTTGTTTAAATTCAAATTATAATTATCATTTGCATTTCATGGTATATTCCTTATTATCTTGCGTATTTAAAAGGATGATTTTGCGAACCCGTAGCTAGACTTTCAAATACTTAAACCTTTAGGAGTAAGTGACAATTTATTGGTTTGCGATGCGTCCAATAGTTGTCATGATTTTTAGCTCAGGTAGTCTTGGGTTCCCAGTCTATTCAGAGCCCACTCTTAGACACCTAAGATAGAGCAAAGCCAAATCTTTATTCTTTAAGCATTTGCCTAGGCTGACTCAGTATCCAAGGGATATTGGACCCCTTAGTAGTCCATCTTGAGTCTATTTGGCCCATGACCAGTAAGACGACCATATTTATGTGTTTGATTGAAGGATGTATAATTTAATTTAAACAACCCATTATCACTAGGGCGGGGCGAGCCTGACCTATACTTCTATCTTATAAGATGTCTCAAGTGTAGGAACCTTTAAGGACTAGAATGGTAACTCAACCTCATCACCTTATCAAGGTGTGGTGGGCAAGAATGAATGAGTTTGACAATAGAGAAGTCCAAAAGTACATAGGTTACATACCCTCTCTAATGAAAATGGAAGCTTGACTAGATCTAATTGTGCAATGATAAAGTTTTGGGATAGTGATTACGTGGTGTTACATTTGGAGATGTTGAATTGAATCCGACCATAGAGGAACTAATAGCGAGTTATGAAAGTGTAGGCATGTGCAACAAAAGAAAATCTGAGCCAGACGAAGACATTTTCATTCTAACGTATGGTGTCCAAGCGAGATCAAAAGGGCATTTTCATTAGTTAACATTGATTGGATGGCTAGACTAAAAGGACCAAATATTCCATTTCAAAGTTATACTACCGGTTCGAACATGTTAATGGTTATGAAAGGTTCAAAGAGGAATTTGTTTCCAAGCAAACTTGGGTAAAAAAAATGAGCTTTAGCTTTTGTGATATGCCTATTGGGGTCCATGGTTTTTGCCCAAAATCTTGGCGACTCTTTTCTTCTGTGTGTGACAATGGTCACTCACACCATCTTCTATGAGGTGGACTTCAAAACGTCAGTCAAATATTATAACCTAGCACCCATGATTCTTGTGGAGATCTATAGGGATTTAGATAAATGCCAAAGTGGGAGTTAATTCTTTTAGGTTTGTAATCTAATACTTCAATGGTGGATGATGAAGCACTTACTTAAAGTCCATGACCCTATAGATCCGGACTTAAAATATCGATGGGATCATCTTGCTTCTCACAGTATATGGCTACACTTGAATCATTTTAAAGCGGGCAATGGACAACGATTTTGGATGCCAATACTAAGTTATGAGATGAGAATGTACAATGGGCCATTGATAATCTATTCGTAAATGACACTGTGATTCAAAGTTAAAAATTTCCTTTCTTGGTACTAGCCGGACTTAGAGGGACCCGACCATATGTTCCAGGTCGAGTTCCTAGGCAGTTGGGTTGTAAGCAAGTCATCGCTTAAACAGGAGACATAAGGAAATTTGCAATAGACTATAAGAATAGTCAATTATCCTTTGCTAACATAATGATTCAAGGATGTAAGACTCAGAGAGTCGTAGGTAATAACGTTCCCAACAGGTTCAATACTGAGTGTAGTAGTGCGTATAAGCATTGAATGAATGAGAATCTTGCTAGAACTGTCAAACCTAGACCAAATGTACATTATTGCATTAAAGATGTTGATGCCAAAAGTCAAGTGCTACTTCATCGACTCCAAGAAAAGTATCAAGAGAATCATTTGGCCTATCAACGTCGACATTTGGAGGATGCAAGGGTTATAGAGCAGCTTAAGCAAGAGCTTAATAAAGCAAGGGAATGCATAGTTGGGTTGGACTATCACCTGGAACAACAAAATCGTATTATAGAAGAAGTAGATCTTGAAGAAAAAGCTTAGTTGGCAAAGGACTACTTGTGTGAAAATAGGTACTTCATGTGGCAAAAGGTCAACACAACAAAACAGGCAAGGGTTGATGGGAGAATTGAGACAACATGAAATCTTTTATTATCCCCTCCGTGGGATTGCTTTTGTTTTTGTATTATTTTTTTTTCTTTGTAAGAGTATGGAGATGTATCCATCATTATGCTTTGTAAACACATTGATATTTTTCATTATGTTGTATTTTATCAATAAAGTAATTTGGGGATAACAGTTTGCCTTTAAATTGATACACATCCTTCAATTCATTAGGCCTACCTCTGGCATTAAAGAGGTCCCTTGCATACTAGAAGTACTTGTTGACTATGTGATTTATTTGCTATAGAATACATGTTTTCTCCCTTTTTGTATTATCTTCCTTAATATTTGATGTTATTGAAGTAATGATTCTCTGCTTTATACTAACATTTCTTTTTCTCCTCCATTAGATAAAGACAAAAAATGGTTTTGCTTTATTTTTCAAAAGGTTGATTTTCATCGACTCTAAGCTAGCGGATCACCCATACTACACAAGGTCAAAAGCCCAATCGTGCACAGATATGACTGATTCAGATGCACATGATTGAAGTGGTCTGAGACTTGTAACTATTCTAAGAGATGAACCTGTAGCTTTAGAAGGAAGGAATTTAAGTCCTTATTATGAGCGTATCTCTAGCCTAATGTAATAAATGGATAGCACGCAGAATGAAATCGATCAACTTTGATATCTTATCGATTTATCAATCAGCCTGAACACACCACTTCCTGAGCAGGGAACGAATTCAACCATCTCACCATCTTTTACACTTATTGACGTTCCTCCACTAAATCTCTCTCTTCATAAAACCAACCCAACTACTCCTATTCCACCAAATCCCTCCCTTCATAAAACTAACCCAACTACTCTTAAAATAAGCTACCAACTCCCATCAATTTAATTTACCACAAGGTAGCTCACAACAAATCAATCCATTACCCTCCACCACATAGATCCAGACTTCACTCGCCCAAATTTCCTCATTTGTCCAAAATCCATGCATACAAACTACTTTGTTCACCCAAACTCCACTTATCCAAACAATTCCGCCTTTCCAAACTAGCCCATCCACCTAACAATACCAAGCAACCCAACATATACTAGTGGTACACGTCGCAGTTAACGCATAATCTGTGCCACAAGTATATGTAGCGGAAGCTCAATCTTTTGTTTACCAAATGCCAACTGTACTAGAAATCAATCCGTATAAGAAAATGGAAAGAAGAGCAAGGTCAAGAGAGGATGAAAACATAGCTAGAGAGATTCACAGTTAAAAGGAAGCACTGAAAAACATCCAAGTTCACAAGGGACATGAAGGGCTTGAATATGAAGATTTATGTGTTCATCCTAATATTGAGTTTCCTAGAGGATACAATCCACCGAAATTTGAGATATTTGATGGCATAGGAAATCCTTTCAATCATTTGAGGTCTTATTGTGATAAGTTGGTCAGAGTAGGCATAGATGTGTCTATAAGGATGAAGTTGTTCATTAGAAGTCTAAATGGAGATGCATTAACATGGTATATTCAGGAAAACCCTAAGAAGTGGCATAATTGGAGCAAAATGGCAGAGGATTCTATGGAAAGGTTTAGGTTTAACATTGAGATCATGCCAGATTGGTCTTACCTTGAAAAGTTGAAAAAGAAAACAACTAAGACCTTTCATGAGTATGCCATCCTTTGGAGATCAGAAGCAGCTAGAGTTCGACGCCTCGTGGATGAAAATGAAATGAAGGACCTATTTATCAAAGCTCAAGATAACATGTATTATTAAATGATGTTTCTTATGAAAGGTGCAAAATTCACAGATCTTGTTAAAATTGGGGAAACTTTGGAAGAAGGAATTAAGTCAGGAAGAATTACTAACCTAGCATCCCTACAAATAACAAATAAGGCAATTTAGTCAGATTCAATTGGTAGAACCCTTAAGAAAAAGAAATACAGAGTGTCTACAGTCATGACCATCTAAGAACACAGGCCTAACTAAATACTCACCTACCAAAATCCTCTGCCATAGCCCTCATAGTATGGTCAGTATACCCATATGCCTCAACCTTATTACCAGCCTTCGCTTGCCCCTTGTCCAGTTTACACGCCCAATCAACATAGTATCCTCTCTGAGTACCTATATATCCAAACACACCATAATATCAATCCACGCACCCATATCAACTCCATTACCCACCACAAACGCATCTATCAAATGCACCCAGGCCTCACCCAAACTTCTCAAAAGACCAATAAAAACCTATACCCCTTTAGATTAACTTTTGTCACAACTATATGAAAGGTTGAGAATTGCAGGAGTTCTACAAGCAATACCAGGATGGGTTTCCATCCCCCTTCCAAGATGGTACAACGAGAGTAAATATTATGCTTATCATTCCATAGTTGCTGGACACGATAGCAAAAATTGCCTTACTCTCAGAGATAAGATTGAGATGCTGATTAAGAAAGGAGTCGTTCAACTCAAAGGTGTTGCCCTTAATGTTAACAATAATCCTCTACAAAATCATGGGATTATCAAAACGATTACTATTGATGAAGAATGTATTTTGGAAGTGACAATTGTATATGTCAGAAAGGACGAAAATGTTGTGACATCAGTCTTTATTGCTCTCATAATCACAGTCCAACTATGAGCGCCAATTGAGATGGAAGTTCTTTTTACCAGGCCTCAAATAACCACCTTATTCTCTCAATCACTTTCTTTTCACACTAAAGCAGTTCCTTATAATTACTTAACTAATGCAGAGGGCAAGGGAAAGGAGAAGATAGTTGTCAAGACAACTTCAGCTTGAATGAAAAGATCTGGACGTTGCTATGCTCCATAAGAAATTGCACAAGGAGGACCATCTAAGGAAAATAACCTAAAAAGGTAGTCATAAAGGCTAAAGTGCAAGAGTTTTGGAGAAAAATGCCAACTAAAGAGTATTCCATTATTGAACAGTTAAAGAAAACTCCTGCTCAAATTTCTCTGATGGCATTATTGGTAAGTTCTACAACTTATAGATGTTTGTTTGGCTAAAGTTTTGTATGAGGCTTATATTCCAGCTTAGACAACAAGTGAGAGTTTTTCAGCCATGATGGGACAGGTTTTGGAAGCTAATAAAGTTTTTTTTGTGATGATGGGCTTCCACGTGAAGGCCTAGTACATAATAAAGCTCTAAATATCACCATTAGGTGCAGTAATAAGTTTGTCTCTAAAGTTCTGATTGATAATGGTTCTGCTATCAACATGACTCCTTTTGTTACCATTCAAGCATTAGGGGTTGATATCGAGAGAATTCGAGAAAGTTAAAGGTTTTGATGGGCTTCAAAAAGGAGTCATTGGAGAAATTAACTTGCCACTACAAATTGGGTTGGAGGAGTTTATGGTAGAATTTTAGGTGTTGGATATATTTATTAATTACAATTTATTGCTTAGAAGGGCACGGATCCACATGGCTAGTGTGGTCCTTTCTACTCTAAACCAGACTTGAAATTTATTTGGAATCATCAAGAAATCATTGTTCACAAATAAGGTAGTAATTCAGTGCATCCTGATAACTCAATCTCTATGATTGAGAATTTAAAGAGTTAGATGGATCTATATTCCATACTAGGGTGATTATGTGTTCTACTTAATTGAAAAGGATGAAACTACCATGGGCACTTATGATGTTAGCTTAGGAACTATTGAAAAATGGGTTTGTGCCTGGTCGTGGTCTTGGAATGAATTTGGATGGAATAGTGGAACCATTTTAGTTGCTCGGTCAGAATAACACCTTTGGTCTAGGGTATGAGCCTATGCGTGAAGAAGCTTCATTGATTAATCTCAACAAGACAAGTGATAGTCCTTTGCCACAACCAATCACATCATTGAATTAGTCATTTTTTAAAGCATTTGTTGCACAAGGATCAGAAGAAGAAGCTGAAGACAACCTTGTGGAAAGACTCAAATACTTGTTCATTGAAGAAGTAGAATGCAATATGATCATGGAAGATTGCAGCAAGAGCCCTACCATATGGGATGCTAAGTTGAAAGACACTTTAAACAATTGGACTTGTAGCTTGTCCCTAATTCTTCGAGAATCTTGGTAGATTATTGTATATGAATCTAAACAACATAGTTCAAAATTGAGGCCTGAATCATGTTCATGAATTTAATGTGTTTTTCATCTATCTTTTGAAAGCTAAAATGTTAAATCTCAACTATGCTTTTGATTTAAACTACCTTATATTTTAAATTTTGTATATTTTTATCTTTAAAGTTGTTAAGATTATTCTATTTTTTCTTTTTCTGTTCTCTCTTTCAACAAGCAAACTATTAAAAATGCCAATTTTGAGAATCGAACATGTTATGAAACGAGTGATCAAACCTTAAGCAGTGAACAATTTTTTACAGAATACGAAGAACATATGCATCCTGAAGAGATGACTGAAGAGTTTGAACATTTTGAGAAAAAGGAAAAACCAAATTTGGATAAAACAGAGGCAATGAATTTGGGAGATTTGGAGGTGGTAAGAGAAACAAGAATTAGTGTCCATTTGACTCCAACTCAAAGGGAAGAACTCATCGAGTTATTGAGGCAATATATGGATGTGTTTGCATGGTCTTATAATGATATCTCGGGGTTAGGCACAGACATTGTTTCACATAAGTTATCAATTGATACATCTTGCCCTCTTGTAAAGTAGAAGCCAAGAAAGATCAAGTCAGACTTGATTTTAGAGGTAAAGGAAGAAGTTTTTAAGCAATTTGATGCTAATGTCATTCGAGTAATGAAATATCCCATATGGTTGGCTAACATAGTGCTGGTGCCGAAGAAAGATGAAAAAATATGAGTATGTGTAGATTATCGGGATCTCAACAAGGCCAACCCAAAAGATGATTTTTCTCTTCCAAACATTTACATATTTATTGATAATTATTCTAAGCATGAAATGCAGTCATTTGTTGATTACTTTGCAGGCTATCATCAGATTCTTATAGATGAAAAAGATCCAGAGCGAACAACATTCATCACACCTTAGGGTATGTATTGTTATCGAGTGATGCCTTTTGGATACAAAAATTCAGGGGCAACATACATGAGAGCTATGACTACCATTTCTCATGACATGATCCATAAGGAGATTGAGGTATATGTAGATGATGTCATTATCAAGTCACGAAAAAGCTTAAATCACATTGCAGACTTGAGGAAGATCTTCAAAATTTTAAGGCAATACAATATGAAATTAAATTCTATAAAGTGTGCATTTGGTGTCCCTGCCGGCAAGTTATCATTGTGAGTAGAAAAGGAATAGAATTGGATCATTTAAAGATAAAGGCTATCAAAGACTTGCCTTCTATATAAAGTCAAAAGGATATAATGAGTTTTCTTGGTCTCCTTAATTATATCAGTCAGTTTATTGTGCAATCAGCAATAACTTCTGAGCCGATCTTTAAATTGTTAAAGAAAGATGCTGCTACCAAATGGACAAAAGATTATCAGTAAGCTTTGGATAGAATTAAGGAGTATTTCTCTAGTCCACCTATTCTTGTCCCTTTAGAGCCTAGAAGACTATTGTTGTTATATTTGGTTGTGTTAGAAAATGCATTTGGATGCATGTTGGGACAACATGATAAAACTGGGAGGAAAGAGCAGGTCACATATTACTTGAGCAAAATGTTTACACCTTATAAAGATTGGTTTACTTTGTTGAAATGCACTTGTTGTATCTTGACTTGGGTCACACAAAAGTTAAGACATAACTTGTGTGCATATACCATTTTTCTCATCTCAAGGATGGATCCGCTCAAGTATATTTTTCAAAAGCCTATGCCTATTGGGGAGCTAGCCAAATGGCAGATTTTGCTTAGTAAATTTGACATTGTGTATGTCACTCAAAATGCTACCAAGGAACAAGCACCGGATGATTATCTTGCTGAAAATCCTGTGGATGAAGAATATAAGTCTCTTAAAACTTACTTCCCAGTTGAAGAGGTTTTGTTTATTGGAGAAGATATTTTAGAGGGATATCCAGGGTGGAGAATGTTTTTTGATAGTACTGCAAACTCTAAAGGAGTTGGTGCTAGGGTAGTACTAGTCTCAGATGCAGGTCAACACTATCCGATCTCAGTAAAGTTCAGGTTCTTACGCACTAATGATATGGCAAAATATGAGGCCTGTATTCTTAGATTCAGAATGGTTGTTGATATGAACATACAGGAACTATTGATCATAGGTGATTCAGATTTATTGATTAACCAAGTACAAGGAGAATGGAGCACTAAGAATGTGAAGATACTCCTATATTTACAATGCGTGAAGGAATTACGCAAGAAATTTGTTAGGATAGAATTAAGCATATTCCTAGAGCTCAAAATGAATTTGCAGATGGTTTGGCAACCCTGGCTTCTATGATTCAACATCCATACAAGAATTTTATAGATTCAATTAAGATTAATGTGCAAGATCAACCAACATTTTTTTTCATGTAGATGAAGAACCAGATGGAGAACCTTGGTACTCTAACATCAAAAGGTATCTCAAAGAAAGAGAATATCTGGATGGCATAATCAATATTCGAAATAGAACACTTCCAAGGCTCGCAAATCACTTTTTTCTTAGTGGAGAAATCCTTTATAGGAGGGATCTAGATTTGGGATTACTAAGATGTGTTAACTCTCAAGAGGCAAGGAAGTTGATTGAAGAAGTACATGGGGGTACATGTGGGCCACACATGAAAGGTTTTACTTTAGCAAGGAAGGTTCTGCGAGCGGGATATTTCTGGATGACCATGGAAATAGACTGCATTCATTTTGTGAGAAAATGTCATCGATGTCAGATTTATGGTGATTTGATTCAAGTTCCATCAAACTAGCTCAATATGATGAGTTCTGCTTGGCTCTTTGTAGCTTGAAGCATGGATGTAATTGTTCTTATTGAACCAGTAGCATCAAACGAACATAGGTTCATCCTAGTAGCTATTGATTACTTCACAAAATGGGTGGAAGCATCTTTATACAAGTATGTGATGAAGAAATTGATGGTAGATTTTGTTCGCAATAATATTATCTACAGATTTGGGGTTGTCAAATCTATCATAACTGATAATGGAGCTAATTTGAATAGTGGATTGATGCGAAAAATCTGTGAGAAGTTTTGAATTACCCATTGAAACTCCACTCCTTATCAGCCTCATATGAATAGAATAATTGAAGCAGCCAACAAAAGTATCAAAAGAATATTGTGGAAGACGATTGATAATTACAAGCATTGGCATGAGAATTTATCATTTGCCCTCCTTGGCTACCACACCACCATTATGACTTCAACTGGAGCAATGCCTTATCTTTTAGTTTATGGAACTAAAGTAGTATTACCACTAGAGTTTGCGATTCCATCTCTGAGGATTCTCTAAGAAGCCAAGTTGAGTGAGGCTGAGTGGACACAAAGTTGATATGAACAATTGATGCTCATTGATGAAAATAGAATGAATGCAGTTTGTCACGAACAACTTTATGAACACCAAATGACCAAAGCTTTCAACAAAAAGGTGAAATTGAGGCAGTTTAAACCGGGACAATGGGTATTGAAGTGAATATTTCCACACCAAGATAAAGTTAAAGGGAAGTTTCCACCCAACTAGCAAGGGCCTTACATGGTTCACCGAGTACTGACTGGAGTTGCATTGATTTTAGCAGAAATGGATGAAAAAATTTGGTCAAAAGTCATCAAAGCATATGCAGTTAAAAGATATTATGTTTAGAAGCTTTTATCATATTTTTTTATGTAATGTTGTTTATTATGTATGGAAAACTATGTTCAGACCTGATTCCCTATAGGGGATACGTAGGAAACCCATATCGAGACTGGTCTTTAGTGTTGTTTTTGGCAAAATTTCATTTATGTGTATCTTGAACTACTTATTGACCTGACTCCCTTGGTGGGATACGTACATGGCCTACATTGGCTTCAGTCACTTTATTAGAAAATTTTCCCCTTTTTATGAGGAACTATGTATGGCCTAATTCCTTTTGAATAGGTAGGCAACCCATGGAAGGTTCGACCCTTTCTTTCCAATTATTAAGGAAATGTATTTAGAAACTGTGATTGGCAAGACAGTGAGCTTGGTCTCATTGCATTGGAATGGTAATAGCTTTCTTTCACCAAAACAGGGACAGTTTTGAAGGCATTATCGCAAGAGAACACCAAGAGAATATTAAGGAGTAGGTGGTCAATTGAATCATTGACCAAAAAAGATATCTCAGAAAAGGACATTTGGTTTATTTTAATGATATGTCACAATATAAAACTTGGCAAAAATATTTTTGGCCTTGACACTTTATTTATATATATTATCTTATTCCTAAGTGTATAATTTTTTAGTTTATTGTTCATCATCCAAGATTTAGTATATACGGAGACTACAAGCCCAAATAAAGCTTGAAGAAAGAAGTTTGAAGATCCATAGCTCCAAATTCAATGCAAATCAACCTTCCTCTCCCCAAATTAATAATTTTTCTTTGAGTGCAGGCTTGTCAGAACTAGCAGAAAATAAAAAGTCACCAAAGTTTACACCCTTGAAAGGACTATACGTTGACTGGTTTGCATTACTTACGGAATAATCACCTACTCTACATAGATGTTTTTGATTCTTTCTTTTTTATGCACTGAAAAAAATATTTTTAGTTATCTTCTAAGGCATTTAATTTTAAAATTTTAATATACATTGTACGAATGCTTTCAAATTGTTAACTGCACTAGATAATTGCTTTACAATGTATATATATGCACCGAACAAATACTTTTAAATATTTTGTCACAACCCAACCCTAGGACCATGACTCGTGCCGACTAGGCACTTAAACCAACCTTAAATCACAAAACCTTAACTTAAAGTACTAAAAGTCTACCAAAAATTTGGCAGAGTTTCCTCTGTTTTTAGGACCTATCCTCACCTGCAGCAGCTCCCAGAATATACAAACAGCATATATACACATATATATAACGAATACGGGCCGACAAGGTCTCCGTTGCGGTCCTGCCGCCTAATAATCATATCATACATAGAGTAATGCGGTCTCGCTGCCTGATCAAGTATGAAATACATATAAAATACTATTTGCTAACGTATATCTCACATACCCATAACCCACTAGTATCCACAGACGTCTAGACATGTATGCCGAACAGTATGTACATATACAGAACACAATCACGGGACGTACGACATGACAAGCTACCAATAGCTGGCTCCTGAAACAAAAAGGGGCACTGCAGCTAAAACAGGAGGTCCTAAACAAGAGGGTCTCGCACCTGCTCGTCGGTACCTGCAGGCATGAAACGCAGCCCTCGAAGGAGGGGGTCGGTACGAAATACATACCAAGTATGTAAAGTAGAAAGCCCGAAATGTGAGTGAAAACAATAATCAAAATAGGAATGTATAGAAGTCAAACCTGTACGTCTACATGAAAATACTTAGTCTTTTTCAACACCAAAAATAATGCATATTCGACTGGAACGATGGCGGCCCCTGAATG
>JAOTQJ010000007.1:10902795-10915913 GCA_025642045.1 Solanum sejunctum
TTAGTCTTATTTTATTTTGGAGAAAATATTTGCATTGAAAAAATAAAAATAAAATAAAAAATGTGAATTTGTCATGTTAGTTCAAGTTTTCAAGCCTATTTAATTTTCAAGTCTAGTCAAATTTTTTTTCAAATTAATCAATTTGTAATCAGTCAACCTTTTCAAGTCAAAAGTTAGTCAACACTTAATCACCGAAAACCGCATTTATTGGCCATTTAGAGTGCGTAACACCTTCTCGAAGTGGAAATGTGAAACCGAACCTGTGTTTTGGATTTAAAAGAATTTTTTCTGTTAAATCTTTTTAAATATTTGTTGGTTTCCTAATTATCCGTAAAATTAGGTGGCGACTCTGTTTTCCTTTTGAATTTCGAGAATTGATTTTCCTCAAATTAATTGAGTCTTAAATCGACTTTTGATTTTCTTTTCAAACAAAGGCATTTTTCATGATAACAATGATCATTTGAGAAAGCAGATGTGTTTGGATTTGTAACCCTTCTTCATGAACTAATCACAGAAATGCGAGCCATAGAATTTGGGAAAAGTATCCAACCAAAAGGGAGTAATGCTTGTTTCGGTAAGTATCAATTTGAAAAGTATTTAATCAAAGAAACTAAGCTCATATCCCATAAGTGCTATCATCAATGTGCTCTTTGCCTTATGTTATTGCTATATTTTTCACACCCAACTCTATGAACATTTAGATGACATTTAATACAATTATTATAGAAGGAATTGGTTAGTTGGTTAATTCTGTTAGATTAGTTCAATTAGTTAAATGATTCAGTTAATTAGTTGGGACTAATCTTGAGAGCCAATCCCATGTAGTGTAAGTGTGTTGATGTAAGTATTGTGGAATGATTTGTGGATGTATATATACACTTGTATCTGTATTATACAAAGGAAAGAGAAATAAAATTCATTCAGTTGCTTTCCCTTTCAACTCTCTCTCTCAGCTGCTTCATCTCTCTCTTTCTCTTGCTCTCAATTTCACATGGTATCAGAGCCATCCAACAGCATTTGACTCGCAAGGCAAGTAGAAGCCATCGACGATCGACGACACTCGAAGAAAATAATGGCGACAGACGTGAATTCCACTTCGATTGGGATTTCGCCGAATACTGTTGATACGGTGGAGAAGAACAGGAATCATCCCCTGTATCTTCATCCATCGGACACTCCTGGGAGCATATTGACCTCAGTCCAACTCACAGGAGCTGAGAACTACTCGCTTTGGAGCAGATCGATGCTTATCACGCTCCATGACAAGAGCAAATTAGGGTTTGTGCTCGGAACCTGTAAGAAATCTCACTACAAACCCGAATTGGAAGAGCAATGGGAGAAATGCAACGCATTTGTGCTTGCATGGATTATGAGCACTGTCTCAAAGGAGTTGCTGAGTGGGATTGTATATGTCTCAGATGCCGCAATAGTTTGGACCGACCTGAGTGAAAGATTTAACAAAGTCGATGGATCTAGAATTTATTAGCTTCATCGAGAAATTTGCACCTTAAGTCAAGGTAATCTGACTATTTCGAGATATTTTACTACAAAATGAGACTATTGTGGGATGAGTTTGATGTTCTAATGCCTCCACTTGCTTGTAATTGTGATAAGTCCAGAATGTATGTTGATCATATTCAATACTTGCGTCTATTTGCCTTTCTGATGGAATTGAACGATGTGGATAGTCATGCTCGTAGTCAAATTCTTATGATAAATTCGCTGCCCAATGTAAGTAGAGCCTATGCTATGATCATCTCTGATGAAAGTCAGTGTGTAACTGTTGGTTCTAAAGGAAATGGAGAAATAAATGAGTCCATGGCAATGTATACTGGAAAGGGAACTTTGTATGCAAGACATGACCATCATAAAGGAAAAGGAATCTGTGATGATGCAGGAAATGGTGGTCAATTGGCACTTTATGCAGGAAAAGGAAGCAATGCAAGCAACTTCAATGTTCACAAGCAAAAGAGGAATCTATTCTGTGATTATTGGAAGATACATGGACATACTAGAGACATTTGTTACAAACTTGTAAAATATCCAAATGATTGGAAATTCATAAAGAAATCAGGGAACAATGCAATACTGAGTAGCAGAATGCAGGCATATCATGTGGCCACTTCCAAAGATGAGATGGATCTAAAGGATGAATTTGCCCCTATGATGAACGAAAAGCTTATGGAATTTGGTCCAACTATCACACAACATGCATTTACTCTAGGGAAGTACAATAGGATTTTACACATGTTGGAGAAAGAAGAAGCAAGATCAAATTCAAGCAAGGAATTAGACAGCTTGGTAAACATGGCAGGTATGACAACTATATCCAATGCTTTATCTGCAAAAAATGTTGACACACAGATAAAGGTTGAGAATAAAGGGGAAAACTGGATAGTTGATTCAGGTGCTACTTGTCACATGACATACAAGTTGAATGAAATTTGTCATGCATCTAGTTGTACAGATAAAGTAGTGCATTTGCCAAATGGTCAGGTTGCCCCAGTATCACACACTGGGTCTTACTGCACAACTGATGGACATATATTAGAAAATATGTTGATAGTTCCTGTATTCAAGCACAACTTGCTATCAGTGTCTAAATTGACAAAGCAATTAAATTACTCAATTAATTTTTTAACTGAGTTCTTTGTGCTTCAGGACCTCTCCAGTGGAAAGGTGAAGGGGATTGGTAAGAAGGTTGATGGACTATACTACCTGTTGCTGCATTGCACTGTGAGAAAGGAAATCAGGCAACCTTCATGACACAGCTCTCCAATGCAAACAAGATGTTATGGCACAACAGGCTAGGTCATCCTTCTACAAAGGTGTTACAATACATGTTCATAGATAATAGTTTTAACGATAGTGATAAATGTAATAAATGTCTTGTCTATCCACTTGCTAAACAAACTAGATTACCATTTCAGTTGAGTATGTCCAGAGCACTAGACACTTTTGATTTGATTCATCTTAATGTATGGGGACCCTACAAGATTGCTACTCATAGTGGGTTCAGATTTTTTCTTACTATAATTGATGATCATTCCAGAACTTCTTGGTTGTATCTGCTGAAGTTTAAAAGTGATATGTTTTTAATTTTTAAATCATTTTTTACATTGGTAAAAACTCAGTTTAATAAGAATGTCAAGAGAATAAGAACTGACAATGGAACTGAGTTCCTTAAACATGAATGTTCTGAATTACTGAGGTCTCTTGACATCATCCATGAGAGTACCTGTCCATACACTCCACAACAAAATGGTGTAGTTGAAAGAAAGCACAGGCATATACTCGAAGTGGCAAGAGCAATCAGGTTTCAAGGCAACATTCCAATTAAGTTCTGGGGAGAATGTGTACTAACAGCAGTATATTTGATCAACGGATTGCCTACTCTAGTTTTGAAGGGAAAGTCTCCATATGAGCAGTTTCATGGTCATAAAGCAAACATTGATCATCTGAGAACCATAGGATGCCTATGTTATGCAACAAAAAATGATCAAACAGGACAAGTTTTCTCCTAAAGTTGAGCCTTGTGCACTGATGGGGTATTCATCAACTCAAAAGGGCTATCTGTTGTACATCTTGTCTCAAAGAAAGTTTATTATTAGTAGAGATGTCATATTCAGAGAAAATATATTCCCTTTTAGACAAATGCCTAGCAGACAGAAGCCACTATTCCTTGCTGAATCTATTGTAGCAACAGATGACCTCCCTGTGTATGACGAAGTTCAAGAGTTGCCTATGTCTATCCCTGTAGCTGATGCAAGTCTGAGAAGTGATCCCACAGTCATCAGTGAAGATGCACCGGGGCCAGAAAGTGATCCTAATGGAAGATATGCTGAGCAAACCAGTAACCCCACTGCTACAACTGAATTGATACTTAGAGAACCTGAAGAAATCCCAATCAGAAAGTCAAGCAAGAATCCTCATCCTCCCATTTGGATGAAGGATTATGTGATTCAGACAAATAGAACTCATCCTCACTCATAAAGCAACTATGTTTCCTATGACAAGGTATCACCAAACTATAAAGCTTATCTATCCATGTTCTCTACAGAAGTTGAACCAAAGATCTTTGAGGAAGTAGTCAAGGGCAATAGGTGAGTACATGCTATGCAGCAAGAGGTGCAGGCCCTAGAAGAAAATGAAACCTGGAAAATTGTCAAATTATCTGATGGAAAGAACATTATTGGCTGCAAGTGGGTATACAAGATCAAATATAAGGTTGATGGTCAAATTGATAGGTTTAAAGCCAGGTTAGTAGCAAAGGGATATAGACAGACTGAGGGGATTGATTATCAAGAGATATTTTCTCCAGCTGTTAAGATGACAGCAGTTAGATCAATCATAGCTTTAGCTGCTGCTCAAAACTGGAAACTTTTTCAAATGGATGTCTTCAATGCCTTTTTACAAGGTGATCTGCTTGAAGAAGTCTACATGGAACTGCCCAAAGGATTTTACAATGCTGACAAGGGAAAGAATCTTGTGTGCAAGCTGATAAAGTCCTTGTATGGACTCAAGCAAGCCTCAAGACAATGGAATGCCAAACTGACTGAAACATTGCTACACTCAGGATACTCACAAAGTCATCTAGACTACTCCTTGTTCACAAAGAAGAGGGATAGTAGAATGGTGATAGTGTTAGTCTATGTTGATGATCTGTTGCTCACAGGAAATGATGCAAAGCTGATAGAAGACACCAAGCAGGTACTGCATAATCACTTCAAGATCAAAGACTTGGGTAAACTTAAATACTTTCTGGGAATTGAGTTCATGAGATCAAGCAAGGGTATATTAATGAATCAAAGAAAATATGCCCTTGAATTGATAGCTGAAGCAGGGCTGGGCAATGCCAAGGTCAGCATGACACCCTTAGATTACAATCAAAAATTAACTAGTGTTGAATATGATTCAGATGTTGTGTACAGAGATATTCCAAGGTATCAAAGGTTGATTGGAAGGCTACTATACCTCACCATTACAAGGCTAGACATAGCCTTTGCAATACAAGTGTTGAGTCAATTTATGCAGAAACCAAAATTATCACACTGGAATGCTGCACTGAGAGTTGTTAGGTACATCAAGATGGCACCTGGACAGGGATTACTTATGAGTTCTAGCCAGAAGCTACAGCTAAATGGATATTGTGATGCAGACTGGGTTGCATGCCCCAGCACAAGAAGATCAGTTACTGGTCTTGTGTTGAAATTTGGTGATTTACTCATCTCTTGGAGGTCTAAAAAGCAACATACTGTCTCTAGAAGCTCCACAGAAGCAGAATACAGAAGCTTGGTTGCATTAACAGCTGAAATTGTATGGATCACAGGCTGTTCAAGGAATTAGATGTGGACTTGACTGATCCAGCATTTGTTTTCTGTGATAGCAAGTCTGCACTTCAGATTGCTGCCAACCCAGTCTTCTATGAGCGTACAAAACACATAGAAATAGATTGCCACTTCATCAGAGAAAAGATTCAACAAGGTCTCATAAAAACTATCTATATCAATACTAAGGACCAACAGGCTAATTTGCTCACCAAAGCACTAGGAAGAACACAACATGACTTCCTATTAAGCAAGCTTGGATTATTGAACAATACATCCAGCTTGAGGGGAGTATTAAAGGAATTGGTTAGTTGGTTAATTCTGTTAGATTAGTTCAATAAGTTAAATGATTCAGTTAATTAGTTGGGATTAATCTTGAGCACCAATCCCATGTAGTGTAGGTGTATTGTAAGTATTGTAGAATGATTTGTGAATGTATATATACACTTGTACCTGTACTGTACAAAGGAAAGAGAAATAAAATTCATTCAGTTGCTTCCCCTTTCAACTCTCTCTCTCAGCTGCTTCATCTCTCTCTTTCTCTTGCTCTCAATTTCACAATTATGGATGAATGATTTTGTATGGTGAAAGGTGAAATAGATCATAGCATCTGTTGATGTGGAAATACTAAAATAAAAAGTGAACTAAATGTAAGCTAAATTTAATATCAAACCATTATATAGCTTCAGAATATTAACAATAGACACAAGTGTTGCGTACTGAGAAGCCATCTAGAAATGTGGTTCTACTAACAGTGATAATTCAACAAACAAACTTAAAGACATTCAGAGTCTTTTAAGTAGTACATGAAAATCATTTTCTAATCTAGAACAACATCCTGATTAAGTTGGAGTCCATCAGAATTTCTCCAGCCCCAAAAATTATGGCGTAGCAAGAGGTGGCAGCACATAACAGAATATTTAAATATCGTACATCTAAGAAAGAAGGAAAAGATGAATTTAGAGCGCACAAGATGGATAATCCTCTATAAATTAAAAAAAAATCACAGAAGTAATGAAGTTGTTTGGAATTTTTTTTATAAATATAGAGTTTTAGAATAGATGAGTATGAGCTTACTCATTGTTAATTCACTCTTCTGAAAAGCTTCAACTCCAGTGCGTTACAGCTTGCCAAGAGAGGAAATAAATTAACTCCACCAATAATAGTTGATACAGTACCAACATTGTCAAGATGGAAGTTACCTTAATAAGAATATTTTGTTAGCTGAAAGTGTACAATAACATACCTAACTGAACGCAACATGTGAAGTTGCTGTGAAATCTGAATCACTAAGGGCGGGCAAAAACTGCAAAAAGCTGGACAACATTCTTCTTACTTCGTTATACTTGATTTGTAATAGCTGATCTTCACAGTGAAGAAAATTATGCAGATTGAGAATTCCAAAAGTCATAGTGCTTTTGAGTAACCAAAATTACTATACACAGCAAAAAACTTTCTGCAATTAAATGTAAATATTATTATAAATACAAGCAAAGCAATTAAATCTAACAAACACCTTGAGGGTGTTATGTGGCAAGAGACAGATATGAAAACCTCATGTTAGCCTAAGAGATCAAGAATGCCTCCATAGCCAAGTTTTATCTTATATGATTGCAAAAAGAATAAGGAAAATTCCACTCTTTTGCAGAATAGAAGTCGATCTATGGGAAAGCTCACAGAAAGATAAATATTCATGCTCTTCATGGAAGGTACTCATTCATAACCTCATCCTAATTAACCTTTCTCAGTCTACTACAACTATAGTATATAGCTTTATAGGGTATCTCTCATTACAGTTTAACATGATAGCAATCTAAACAACTTCAATATCCCAATATATGGGCAACTGCTCATCATCTCTTCATCTGCATTTACCATCTTGTTGGGTTTTAATATGTTGTGCCTGTGAAAATGATGTTACAAAGTCCTACAACCATTTTACTAACTTGCTTTCTTGTATCCTTTGCTTGTTTTTGTGTCAATTAAAGCAACATCCTCAATGTCATTTGCTATAGTTGCTTGATCATGAAGTGTAAGATTCCTTGGAACTATCAAAATCATATGAAGATAGTTTTATAAGTTGAGGAAGTGTAAGATTTAAGAGAGCACTTCAATCTAAATTATGCCTGTAATAAATCAGCTGATGAATGTTTGCAAAATAATTTAGTCAGAAAATGGTTCATCATCTCAATAGTTGACATGGTGATTTTCATAAATTTAACCAGGTTCTTGGTTTATGTTGGCCTAGTAAGCACCACAACTTTGAGAATGTACATATCTAGAAGACTTCAGGTTCATTAATTAAGTTTGTTGAATGGTTTCAGTTATAATCATTTGCAGGATCCTGACCACACCAGTAGCACTTATTAAATACTTAAAGGCCATTAGAGATCATGCTTTTGTTAAATTAGCTTATCCTGTCATAATCACATTAGAAGATCACCCGACACAAGATCTACAAGCTAAAGTTGCAGAGGTTAGAATTTATTTCACTTTGTGGATAACTGCTCAATATATCACTTCTTTTTTTTTTAAATCTAGTTCTGATACAACAGCAGACAGAGAGATACTTGCGCTTTGGTAAAGAAAGCATGAAACAGGAAGAGTGCAAAAGCGCATACACTATTATTATAAAATAAAAAATTATTAAACGATTACCAGCAAACCAACCATTTACAGCTTTTTGATTGGCATAGGTGGGTCAAGTGATAGACCAGTACTTGAAGATCCATATTCAACATCTACTGCTTTGATCTCCACGTCATTTGTGTTCCTCGGGTTAACGCTCGATGGAGATACACCTTCTTTTTTAACATAGGACAGAATTGTTAGACTTGTTTGAGTAACATTATTAGAGCTTTTCCATGATGACTTCCTCAGTTGAATATGAAATAGCTTTTAGATAACATCTGCTGGACATGGTCAACGGACAGAAATTTGTACTGCAAACAGAAAAGGCCATTTGCAAAAATTGAAATATATATTCATTGTACACATAAATTAAAGACACCACCTAAATTGAAAGAAAAGCAAAGAGAAGCAGATTAGTGAAGAAAAATAGATAAACTAATAACTTTCAGAAATTTTAAGCGAGTTCTCATCTTGTACTGACTTTTCAAGTAATCTTTTGTTCAAAGTTCTTTGTGTAGTCTGATTCAGTGGCTTCATCGTTGTTCAGACTGAACTCTTCTTTTATAGAGCTTGGACATTAATTAAAAAAATAGATGTATTTGAGTTTAAGAATAGTTATTCTTGCTTTGTTATCTGGGGTTTCTTTGGGAAATGGTGGGGAGAGTTGTAGAATAAAGCATGAATAACATTATCAGGATACTCATTATATGGTACTGTAGAGAGCTCCTTGGAGAAGGAGATGTCAGGGGGTGACTTGATTTTACTGAACCAAAGGCACATTATTTGGTTAAGAAGCGTACATGTTAATAATAATTTACCTATTATTCAACACCAATAATTGAATTTTATACTGTACCTTGAAATGTAACTACCAAATCTTACATAAATACCATTGTACAGATTACGGAGTTAATAAGTATGACATTAGAACCGGCTTTCGGCATTTTGCTATTGCCACACCAGATGTAAGTAATTTTTGATAGGCAAAGTTATGTGCACATTTTGTTTCTTCTAAATGTGTCTTTGTCCTCCTTTCCTTAAGGTTTACAAACTGGTTGAGGAGATAAAAGGCTAAGGGAGGAACTGTCACGAGTGAGACTGGTCCTGTCAAGGGCGGATCTACTGTTATTGCTTTTGTCAAAGATCCTGATGGCTACCTGTTTGAAATCCTCCAGGGAGAGTCCATTTTACCTGAATGATATCTAGTTTATGAACAAGATATTGATCTTAATCTATTAGTTTATAAACTTGAAAGCATGTCTTTATTTGTTTTGGTCCTAATATTACATTGCATAAATCGTTGAATATGTTATACAACAAAATGCTAAATTCAGAAAGGTAGAGTAAGAAGGAAGTACCAGTTGATGAGTGCTAATGCCTGCGGATAAGTAGGATTTATGCATATTGTGGAGTTAAATCTGATTTGCAGGGAAAAACATATACATACAGAATCATTACATGAGTATTTGTTGCATATATAGAGAGTAATACTTAATAAAACATTGCAGTTCATGTATACCTTGATAAGGAGAAATTCTAATGTTCCTTCCAAGGAGTACTAAAAACTCTTTACCCCCTTCCAGTTTAGCCTCTAGTGCAGTTCCTTCAATTTCTCCAAAGTCATCCCATAAAGTAAGCAGAAATTGATTTTGTCTGGAAGCACAAAGAATAGAATGTCATGTTTTCCAGAATCCAATGTAAAAGTGTCATAAATTTGAGGATAGAAATGACACTATGTAATATAAAAGGTTCTACTTACCGCTCACCGACAATAGTAGTTTCTCGACATCTAATTTGAGTGCGACTTGCATATTTTAAAGAGTTACAGCGAAGAACAACTCCTAGAATATCTAACAATAATAAATAAAGGAACATGAGCTTTTTACATGAGAATATATTAATTTAAGGCAGGAATTGACCCGTATGAGAGGGGTACAGATTTTCATAGCAAGGCCCAAAGTCATTTGAGCAATATTGTCAAAAGTTGTGGTATTTAACTTGGACGGAGGTGACAGGGGTTTCTCAAACTCATTAGTTGGTTTGACCTCTTCAAGTATAGATTAATTATCAAGTACCCAATAAAATTTATGTATTGGTCTTCAATAAGGAGAACGAGAAGGTTTCATACTGGCAGCCGAGATCAAATATGTGGTGAACAATGCAAGTTTGTCTGCATATTGGTCAATATCATCAGCGTATATAACTACCCTGACTTCTTGTTCCTGTAAAATCGAAGAACTTCCTGAGGCATACACATGTAGCATAATTATTCATGTAGAATGACATGCGATAAATCTAAGGTAAGTACCTCTTCGTCCTATAGCATCTGTTACTCTTCAATGTTCAGTCTTACTGCCATATAGCCAACAAAGAGCTCCTGATCGTAATATTAAAAAGAAGAGGCAGGGAGTCACAACGATTAACCCAAAAATAAAAGATAAAAGAATCAACAGAACCAAAAAAATCAGCAGAGGTAGGCTTACAAATGTTATAATTATATTTTCTCTTTTAAGTAAGGTATCTATCCACACCAACGTAAGTGCAGCTGCCTGAAAATATCAAGTTTGTTACTGTTATATTCCTAATTCATTACATACTTACTCAAAATCAAAGGATCATTCTTCTAACAAAAGTCAAAGGATCATTCTTCTAACAATTTGAAGGGGACTTTCATCAAACATGTTATGTGCAAACGAAGGTTCCTCTAGTGCATGAAAGTAAAATTAAGAGATTTGAGGAGCTTTGTTGTTTTTTGTCTTAAGGCTACATTGTCTAGCGTATGTACTCCTGCTACTAAATTTTACTCGGAGAAACAATTCAAGAGAGTGAAGAGAATTTTCTCACATGCAATAACTTTAAATAATCCATTTCATAGTTACGAGTCTCTTCACACATACAGAGTTGAAGAAATAACAGACGGCAAGATAGAGATAGTAAGATAAAAATTAGAATGACACAGAAATCAGAATTATTTCACTCACCAAGACAACTGGACAATAGCTCAGCAAAGCTTTCAATTTTTTGGAGGAGAAAGTTGCAGCTACTGATGAAGCACAATACAAAAGTTTTTCTACAATTTTTTTTCAGGAAGAATGTGTGGAGTATATAAGCCAAAGATGAAAGTGGAGAATAGGTGAATAATATTGAAGAGCCAACACGTGTAATAAGAATTGATGTGGATGGCAGTTATTCCCCACACATCCAATGAAAAAATGTAGAAAATTATAGCACAACCAATAATTCTTACTGTACAACAAATTAGTGCAGTGTAGAATCGGAATGGATGACAGCTATTCCCCCCCACACCCAATAAAAAAATGTAAAAAAATTTAGTACAAGCAGTGATTCTTACTGTACAACAAATTATGTTGGTCCTAGGTTGTTTGCTTATAAATCAGAAAAATATGTAAACTTGCCAATGTGAAGAAATAATAATTCTCAACAAACTACTGGCTAATAGTGAAAATTGCTTGACTGCAGAAGTGGAGAAATATTGGGTATAGTTCATATTGTATTGCCACAATTCAATTTTTCAGGTCATGATAGCACCTATTATAATTCGTTGATAGGTAAACCAAAATGTAACCCCAAACTGTAAGTCATATGTGTAAGGGGGAAAACTAACTGAATCAATATACAAGAAATAATACAAATAAACAAAAGCAAGAACTAACTAAATGTATATATAAAGATCTTTTCTAGTATCTGAAAGTCACCAGTACAAAACTACTACAACAAAATAAAGAGAACATACAAGTTCCAAAAGCAAATCAAAAATATCTACAAGATTTGACTACTCTCGAAATATACAACAAAATAAGTCACTAAGCTGAAAGAGATAGAATGATCCAGAAACGTTGAATGCTCACCCTAGTCTCCGATGTGAGCTGATACAAGTTCAATCAATCAATACAGATTACTGATACTTGGACCTGCATCACGAAAGTAGATGCAGAGTGTATTGTGAGTATCAAGACACTAGGTACTCAGTAGGCATCATAGCCAACTGAGCAAGATAGGAAAAAACAATATGAAAAAAGGAGAATAAAAACCTAAACAGGAGTCAAAATATACATTCTATGGTAAAAGACTAACCTACTTGTCCTTGTAGTTAAGCACCCTGGTGATAACCAAGTTGGGGTGAACTCCGCCGAAGTGACCTCCCATCACCCAAGAGTATTCTAGGAATTGACACTATAGGCTCATAAGTTAACCCTCCGTTGAAAATTAAGTCAACTTCTTCAATCCAAGATCTACTATGCATGCAAGCAACAACAAACACACAATAATTGCTAAGAGGTGACCCTACGATACTAACTCCACTCAACTACCATTGCAACTGCCAAACATAAAAAAACTAATAATTTTGAGTTAAGGTATCCCCTTCTAATGTTGACCCCTCTAGTACAATCTAAGGAACACTAGGTCGAAAGACAATAATGGGCTCCGTCAATTGGACAGGAGTGTGCGTGATCGATATCCAAGTAGGCTAATTAGGTCTTTCTTTCTATGATAGCTATATTCATAAACTAGTGATGAACATTTGACGTTTGTGGATCCTTCTAGTCTCCTTCAAAAATTACGATTGTCTTTTATGACTCGAGACTTGCCCTGTATATTATTTAAATTTTGTATATGTATATAGAGAAATGTATTATGATTAGTGTATTGTATCTTGCCTACAATATTCCTGTACAGGTGACTTCCAAGTCTTGGGAGGGGATATTTTGTTGTTGTTATATTGATAGATGCCTAGAATTAGCCTGTGCTTATGTTAGTTTGGTTAAACTGTTTTGTAGTTGTTCCTGGATAAGGTTAGACTTACGTATCGAGGATAAATTAGGCGTCACCAGACCTAATAAGGTTAGAGCGTGACATGTATCGAATCGTAAACACTATACTTTGTGTATCAATTTATATAACATATTTTTTAAGTCAGTTATAAAAAGAAAACTCAATTTTTTAGTTAGTAAATTTATAATTATACTATCAATATTTCTAATCATGTTGGGTTCTCACTTATTTGGCCAAATATCGTTGAAAAACTATATTCTTCATTTAAAAAATTATTTATTTTAATGGATAGTTTTGAAAGTTTGCAAAGTTTTTTTCATGTTTTTTATACCCCCACCTAATTAAATTACATTATATAAATTGAAA
>JAOTQJ010000007.1:10919203-10937658 GCA_025642045.1 Solanum sejunctum
ATGCTATTTATTGTTTTTTATTATGCACTTTGCCTACGTTGCCTATCTATTATTGCATTGCATCCTACATACTTAGTGTGCATACATTAGCCAAATTGTGTTTAATGATACTCCCTCCCTACCAATGGCTAGCCTTTTGAATAGTTACAGAAGTGTTCGATTCTCATATGAATTTGCGAATCTAAATCAAATTAGGGGAATGAATAACTCTGTAACATTGAGTTCAGTGATACTCCCTCAATAGAAAAATCTCAAGGACCAGTCTACTCTTCCTAAGTGTAGTAAAAAATGCACCTGCCTCTCTACTCTTCCCAATTGAAACACTAGGTTTTTCATTGAGGCAAGGTTAAACACATGATATGTGCATAACTTAAGCATCACATGTTGCGCTCTTACCACCAGACCAATGTCTTGGGCCTATTTGTAGGTACTTCTCAGGGAGATTAAAATCTCAATTTATCTCAAATAGTTAATGTCCAAGAACAATTTATAGAATAAATCTACACCTCGAGAAAATGATACTGGCCATTATTTTGGAGGATAATTCTAGAAAGAGTATTGATTTTGCAGTGTATTTATTTTCTCCCCTTAAGTGGGAGGATGCAGTGCAACTCTGCTCTTGAAGTACAATATGGAGTCAAAGTAAGAAATCTTCTTCAAAGTTCGAAAAGCTTACCCAAACTACCATGCTGCCACTAAGTTCCTTGGATCAAGAGTTGCAAACTCCAAGCTTCTTTCTCAAGAACTCAAATTTGTTGGCCGGAAGAGCATTTGAAAAAATATCATCCAACTATTTCTCCGTTTTCAATATACTGGATTCACTATACCATCCTTTTGCATTTCTCAAAGAATATATAACTTCTCATTAAATCCTTGGTCCTTCTATGAAATACGGGTTTGTGAGATATAGCGATGGCAGCTTAGTTGTACATAAATATCTCAGTGCTTTCCTTCATATCCAAACAAAGATTGCAACAAATTTTCTTTATCTATAAGCCTTGATTGGCCGCATTTGTTGCAAATATGAATTCTGCCTCTGTAGTCGATTGAGCAACAATCTCTAATTTTTGTGAACACCAAGAAAAACATCTATCTTAAAAAATAAAACATTATCCTGAAGTACTTTTCATATTATCAACAGAACTACCCCAATCACTGTAAGAGAATCCCTTAATTTTGAAATTCTAGCACTTGCTAAATTTGACTCCATGGTCCATTGCGCCTTTGGCATATACCTGAATACTCTTTTTGCATCTTTCATAAGCAATTCACTAGGAGAATTCAAAAATTGGGATAGTACACTTACAACATACAATATACCTAGACTTGTTGCTGTAAGATGCATCAAACATCCTATCAAGCTTCTGTAGCTTTCTTCTTGTACCTATTCAGCACCATCATCCTTCATTAGTTTCTCCTTTTGATTCATATTCGTGCTTATACTTTTGCCTAAATTCCTCAAAATTTCTTTTGAATACTTCCTATAACAAATGAATATGTGATCTTGGTATTGTCTAATCTCCATTTCATGTAAGAACGCTATCTCTCAAAGACTTTCATCATCTCTCTTTTTAATCTTCTATGAGCATAACACTACTTCCTGTTATGAAACGATCATCCACACGTAGAAAAATTATAGTAACATCAGAATTAACATGCATTTATTTAAAGAGTTGACTTACTTTGGCTTTTTTGAAAACCTAAGTCAGAAAGATGATCATCGATTCTACTATACCAAGCTCTTGGACCATGCTTTAAGACAAATAGGGCCTCTTTCAGTAGGTAGACTTTGTCTTCCTATCCCGTAGACAACAAACCCTTCAGGATGCTATACATATTCTTGCAATAAACCATTTAGAAAAGTTGATTTAACATACAGTTGGAAGATTTTCCAACCCTTTTGTGCTACAATTGCCAAAAGAAGCCTGATTATGTCAAGTCTTATGATTGTTACAAATGTTTTGAGAAAAGTCCACACCAAAAATCTGAGCATAATCCTTCACCACAAGCCTATCTTTGTGCTTGCTTACCAAACCATCTACATTTAGCTTAGTTCTATAAACCCATTTAACACCAAAAATCTTTCTGTCTTGAGGTCTTTCAACCAGCTCCCATGTCTTATTTTTCTTAATCATGGTTAGTTCATCCTGCATTACAAATATCCATTTCTTGTCTTTTTTAGCTTTTTCATATTTTGTAGGTTCAAATACGGCTACATTGCATCATTGATAGATATGTGAAAGTGATCCAGTTCCTCGAACCGAGAGATGATCAACTCGCTCCTCAAAATTGTGCAACATATTGGCTTCTCTTTCTTGTTTTTATCCATCCCAATCCCATTACTTCTATTCAACAAATTCCACATCTATGTTTACCAAAATATTTCTAGTATGTGGTTGCAAAATTCTGTAAGCTTTTGACTACAAACTATAGCCAATGAAGATTCCAGGTTCTGCCTTCTTGTCCAATTTATCCCTTATTGGCTGAGGTATGTGAGAAAAACATAAGCAACAAAAAATGTTTAGGCTCTTCAGTAAAAGATTGTATTTGTGCCTTTGTATGCAGCCTATTCAACAAAAATACAGCAATATTGGATGCCTCTGCGCAAAATGTTTTAGGAAAATCTTTCTGATACAACATACATCTTGACATCTCAAAGATAGTACAATTCTTCCTTTCTGATACTCCATTTCATTGCGGAGTATATGGAGTAGCAAGTTGATTCTATATTCATGAACTTCGCAAAAGTTTGTGAATTAATCTGAAGTGTACTCTGTCCCATCATCTGATCTGAGTATTTGTATCTTGCTGACGCTTTGATTTTCTGCTATGGCTTTGAATTTCCAAAACACTTCAACAACCTCTGATTTGAATCTTAAAGAAGTATATCCAATACATTGTTGATAGATCATCAATAAGAATTATGTAATATCTGCTTCCTTTCAACAATGGAGTTCTTTGAGGTCCTCCAAGATTTGTATGAATTAGATGCAATTTTTAAGTTACTCTCCAACTTGAATTTGTAAATGGCAACTTTCGATTTCCTCTTGAAGTGGAGGTAATCCTTTTGCCAGCTCCTTTTTCTGCATATGAAAAAGAGCCTTGTGGTGGAAATAACTCAACCGTTTGTGTTAGGTTTCTGCAACCGTGGATCGACTTGGAAAGGCTATATGTTCTTCCTCCATTGGATTCAAAGAAAAGCTTTTACCTTGCATTTTAATCCTAAATAGCTCCTGACTACTTAGATCAATTATCAGATACTCCTTATCTTTAAAAATAATTTGAATCTATTTTCCAGTTGTCCAATTCTTAATAAATTTTGTTCAAGTTCAAGAACAAATAAAACTTCAGAAATAAGTTCTCTACCTATATAACTGTCAATTGCTACAATCCCTTTTCCTGTCACTGGAAGGTATTCTCCATTTCTGATTCTGACCCTTGATTTAACAAATTTGGCAAGCTTAGCTTTTCATAACTAGTCATGTGGTACATACTACCACTATCAATAAGCCATCATTCACTCTAAATACTAGATGCAAAATATGATGCAATAAAGACATGTCCTTCCTCCTGTTGATTTACAACTTGAACCTCTCCCTATTGCTACTATCCTTTTTCTTTGCAGATAATATCAGCATGCCCATGTTTTTTACATTTTTGACATCTCATATCCAGCTTTCTCTAGCATTTGAATTAAGGATGGTTCTTCGTTCCACAATACTAACACAAAGGGAACTTATCTTCTCTGTTACTACCTGATTTGTGGCTTCTTAAATTACCAGCAGAAACATGATTACTTTCAGTAGAGTTCTTCCCTTTTGTTTTCTTGCATCTGCTTCCAGTATAGTTTTGCATCTTGGCCTAAAGTGCACCTTCTACTGAACCTTCCTGTCTCATTAACCTTCTTTTCTTTTGTGCCTGTACTGCATTTATTAATTCTTCAAACGTGTTCTTTGATAGGTCCTTACCATATTTACAATGATTAGAAGCCTATCCGAGTATTCTTTGACAATTTCTGTAACCTTCATTCTTTGTATCTCAAGTTCTCTGATGAGATTCATAACTTTCATACCTTTGATTCGCTTATCTCCTTGGTATTCTTCTTTGAGAAAATCTCATATTGCTTTCACTGATTCCAGCAACATGATTCTGAAAATAAATGATGAGATTCATAACTTTCATACCTTTGATTCACTCATCTCCTTGGTATTCTTCTTTGAGAAAATCTCATATTGCTTTCACTGATTCCAGCAACATGATTTTGGAAAAAAATGTAGGTGAAAGTGGAGAATATAAGTAAGATTTCACCTTGGATTTTCTTATCTTCCTTTCCTTGTGAAGCTTGATCTGAGCTGTTGTTGGACTGCTAGGTAAAGCAGGAATTTCATAATCCTCCTCTGCTGCATCCCATAGATTACATGCCTCCACATGAGTTTGCATTTTAATAGTCCATACTTGGTAGTTATCTCCATCAAACACTGGTGGAGAAATAGCATAAGAACCAGAAGAATTTTCTGTGTCCATGTGTTCTGATGGGTTTTGAGGGAACAGGTAGGGAACTGATTTTGTGGGTCACTCAGATTAAACTCACAAGTTCCTTAAGAAGAGGGGCTCGAGAACAGATGAAAAAAGATAGAAAAAGAGAGTCTGCCATTAAGTTGAAAGAAGAGATGTTTAAATATAATGAAATCCCAAATAATCTACTGTAAAATGATGCAATAACTCAACTAGAAACTTCCTAAAAGCTAACAACTAAGTCTAACAATAGCTACATGCCTAAAGACTAGGTAGCTCACAATTGAAAACTAAAATAGAAGATAATCTATCTTCTGGAAACAGAAAACACATCAGCAGCCAAGTCATCATGCCAACTCAACATTAACTAATAGCCCGTGAGGCAGATTTCAACAAATAGAATCTATTCCACAGTAGGTTTTAAGTCTTACGATATCACCAAACTTGGAAAGCCAGAGCTGATGTTTGGACTGAATGGGCAGAATCTGATGCACAATAGAACTTACAACAATAAAACAATGTAATTGATTGTCTTTGTACTCAGGGAAGCTTCAAAATATTCTAGCATCCATATGAGAGATGGAAGATAAATGAGCAATACTCAAACTTCTTTTGTTCCAGAAAACGCAACATATTTGGAAAATTTATAAGCATTGTGACTGCACAAGGACAGAACAGATCATTATTATTATTCCAAAAGTTACATTTAATGTGGGATGGGGAGACATAGCATTTAAGATTGATAATTTTACCAATGAACATAAAGAAGCATTTATTACAAATATGCTTTTGGAATTGACATTTACGAAATGGGGGTAGTTCATTTCTATTTAAGTTTCCAAACATGCACATGGTTGATCACATTCCTCAAGGTCATAGGGCATGGAAACAATTGAACACTAACCTCGAATGGTGGTCCCCCACGATAAGTTATCGTGCCAATTGAGAGGCCTCAACATGGATAAGAGCACAAGGCCTGCCTCGTCAATTTTGGAAGGTAAAAATGTTCAAAGCCATCGAGAATCTATGCAGGGAATAGCTTGGAACAAAAGAAGAGACATCCCTGAAAAATCACTTGAAGCAGGCTTGAAAGAGAATCAAAGTATATGGAAAGGAAGTTCCGAAAGAGGTAAAGATACCTGACAATGGTCTTACTTTTTTATTTCTGATATGGACCGAGTCAAGAGCCCTGGTAGTTTTTGGAGAGGAGCAAGTTATGTAGAACAAGTACTATTGGGTGAGGAAACCCTACATAGTTAAAGATAATAGGTTCTATATTGATATAGCGAGGTACATCTGTTCTTTTGAGCAACTACCTATTTAAATGACACAGCTGGCAAATGCCTAGCAAGAGAAAGGTTTTTTTTAAAATCAAACTCAAAGGGCTCTTAATGGGCCAAAAGAAAAGCTCTGACAATTGTTTTAAGGAGCTACTTCTGATATAGGCCCAATTCTTTTTACTGTGGCCACCCTTATCAATTCTAACCAAGCTAATGTCATGTGTTCTTTACGATCATACACAATGCTAGTGGAAATCTAATAAAAATGACCGAACCTTGTTTTCTTTGATAGTATATCTGGAGACATGATATAAAAAATCTCAACAGAAAATCCATCGGGAAGTCCAACAAAAAAATCAAATACAGAAGAAGAGGAATACTATGTAGATGCACTGACAAATATTAAAGGAAGAGAAGCACAAGTTGATATTAATGGTGGCCATCAAGACATATAATTTGTTGATTTCCCTAACGATGTAACATTGAAGATCGAGGATACTGAACCTTTAGAATAGAGATACCTAGAGGAGGAAACTGATGGTGACATGGACGTGTCAATTCGGTCCATCAAAATACAATCAGGTTAAGTAAGGAATTCGGGGTTGAATTTCAACATTGTAGAAAGGAAGCTTTGGCTCTATTCAAGGAGATAGATAGCAGAAAGCAGTTAAATTCTAAAGAATTAGAAACAAGGGTCATGAGAGCTCCCAAATTAACGAATATTAAAGTTTTGGGCATGGACATAAAGCTCCAAAGTTCGGGGGCGAGAAACAAGAGGTAAGGGAACTTTAGGGTGTTGCAATGAATGTCAAAATAATTTTCTGGAATGTGAGGGGATTAAATTGTAGAGAGAAAATGATGGTGGGAAATAAGGAACTCATAGTTCAACTCCAAAATGGGAAGCAGATGCCCTCTGTTTACCATAAACTAAACTGGAAGGATATACTAGGGATAAAATAGGTTGGAAATAAGAGAGTCAAGTATAGAGAGGAGAGGAAAAGTAGTAGAAGTCGACAAGAAATGATTTTTGTTGGCACATGATAGAGGTATATGCACAAAATCACAATCAGGACAGGTTCCTATACTCTACTGAAGGTGTTCTGATCACACACCAATTGTGCTACAGTGTCGCAGTTAGGAACACAAAACGTCTTATTTCAAGTTTGAAGGATTGTGACAGGAAAATCAAGGCTTCAATGAGAATGTTAAGAGCTTTGAAGGCTAAAATTAAGAGAGTGGAGTGAGAGCAACTACAGAGATTTAGAAGAGAATAAAGATCTGATTCTGCACAAAATTGAAGAGATTGACAATATTCATCAGAATAATCTTTAAGAGAAGAAGATGTCACACAGAAAGCTAATTTATTCATGGAATTTAAAGATTATGCCTAAAGGAAGAGATATCATGGAGACAAAAAACAAGAAACTATAGATTAAATAGTGTGACCAACACACAAAGTTATTTTAGACTATTGCAAATGCTCGCAAGAGGAGTGATCACATTTATCATCTTATGGTAGGAGGAGAAGATATTGTGGAGGCAGAGAACATTAAAAGGGAGATCATTACCTTCTATTAGAAGCTCTACACTAAAAACGTGAAATGGAGGGCACTTTCCAACATGTACCAGTGTCCTACCATAAACCTAGAGGACAAACATGAATTGCAAAAATCTTTTGAGGACAAAGAAGTTTTGGATGGTCTCAAGGCCTGTGAAAAAGACAATGCATCACGTTCAAATTGGTACACTACTGAGTTCTTTGTTCACTATTGAGAGGTTTTAAAGAGTTATGTGATGTCCACTACACACAACTTTCATTCTCAAGAACTTCGGGTCTGAATTATTGAAGGTACATCTTTTACAAAAGGCCCTATGGACCGTACAATGGTCGTGGGATGAGGAGATTTGGGTTCATGAATGCTGACTTATACGGGGAAATATACGGTTTGTACAACTTTACATGGGCCATAAATCATCTTGTGAAGGCTGAGATTTCTGGGTTCTTAGGGGGTCAGATTCTTATGCCTTTTTATGGTCCATGAGACATGGAACTATTCACGGGCATGGACAATGACAGTACAACCTACGCACTAGTAGTATTCTTTTTGTCCCAACTTTCCACCTTCCAAATATCTCCATATTTGGAACAATCATCCTCAAATGAGAATAGAATAGTAGGAATATCTAACATTATATCACGAATGCAAATCCTATCTAAATGCATAAAATGAAGTATTAATCGACTCCAAGCTAAAACATGAACTTTAAAACTGATTCATGAGCATGCATGCATAGGGAATCATGAGAATAGCTAAATGCTTGAGTTTTGAAAGAGTTTATAAGAGGATCTAATACCTCAAATTGAAACTGAAGAAGAGGTCAAGAAGTGAGGATAACAAGTCATCATTTTGGCTTTGACCTCCCGAGTTGCACCCTCAATCGACTGATTCCACCACAAAATTGTAAGTGGAGCAACTTTTTCATTTCTCAACTTTTGAACTTGACAATCTTGAATCTCAAATATAACTTCTTCATAGGATACGTTTTCCTTGAAACCCACATTCTCGAATGGCACAATTAATGTAGGATCACCAATAAACTTTTTCAACAATGATATAAGAAATAGCAGATGCACCAATATTGCCAATTCCATAGGCAAATCCAAATCATAAAATACCTTACTAAAATGCCTCAAAATCTAATATAGGCCTATATAAAAGGGGACTAAGCTTCCTTTTTCTTACAAAAACAAATTTCCCCTTCATGGTTAAAATTTACAAGTAACCCAAATCATCAACTTCAAATTCAAAGTCCCTTCTTCTCACATCCGAATAAGACTTTTGTCGACTTAGGATAGTTTCAACCATTCTCTAATAAGTCAAACTTTCTCCATGGCCTCATGATTATCTTGATACTTATTAAAGAAAGTTCACCAACTTTATTATAATGACCCCCAGATTAGAAGTGTCGAAGTGCAGAAAAAGTTGGGGTAAAATGACCTTGGATTAGTTTACGAGGCTCATGTATGATCCGTAGGTGGAGTTACAGCTTGTAGGTTGGTCCTTAAACATGAACTTTAGGAGAGGAAAAAGGTTTCTAAGTGAGGGATAATCCACGTACCCAATGACGGCCCGTGGAATGATTGCCGGTATGTAGATAGGGGTATTATGTATAAGCCTTCCAACAAATAGAAAGTTGTAGATGAGAGCCTATACATGAAGAAAATTTGGAGTTTGCTGAAAAGTGACCTAATTAACAAGAGGGTGCATAGACTATTATACAGCCAGTAGATACCTTTCGTATATAAGGACTAGCAAAAATGAAAAATTTGTTAAGTGTGCATGGATAGAAAAATTGAGAAATTTGTTAAGTGTGGATGGACTCTACGAGTCCAACCATGCACTATAACTCAAAGGATGGCCCATAGAAGATGGTCTTGTTATTTGGGTTAGCAAAATAATTTTTGAAATTTGCAGAAAGGAAACAGGACAAATAGGACTATGGTCAGTGGTTCAAACCACGACTTATGAGCAGGCCTTTGTAGAATCATTCCATTAGCTTTTAGTGAAGGGCTTTGTCATTTTCGTCAATTCAAATCCTATACTATGTCATTTTTGGGATTCAAAAGGGCCTTAACCAAACCTTAAAGCTTTAGATCCCTTGATCATTCTCTCATTCTAAAAACCTAAGGCAAATATACTCTCCAAAGAAAAAGAACAAGCTAAGCAGGCTAGGATTTCAATGAGTCTTCTCTTCCAACAACAAATTCCTTCTTCCTAAGCTAACCAAGCTATGCCAATTTTATTTATGGGTCTCCTTTCAACAACAATGTTCTTCATAATGTATTTTATCTTTTCTTTAACTTCTTTCAAGTCAATATGTATGTTACTGATGATTTTATGATACTCTATGCTATTAAATAATCTTTGTGATATCCCATTATTATCAAGTATTTACATGTATTTAAGTTATTGATGATGACCCCAATGATGAGTTTACTAATGATGTAGTGTCGGCTATTTTATGTTTTTTAAATGAGTGTATTTTCATGATTTATGTATGCTTTTGTGATTTATGATTGTTCCAACTTAAAAGCTTAGCCCACCTAGTTTCAAGTAAAGTTTTGCATAGTTTAAGATGATCATTAGAGAATTAAAGTGGAGTTTTAAAATTATGATTTGTCAAAGATATAAGAATATTGGAAAGTCCCAAGGTAAAATGACAATTCTTACTTGGTGGTTTCTAAGTTCGAGCTACTCTTATGATTTTCTACTTATGAATCTAAGTGTCATAAATTGACTAAGTATATGCTCTAAAGATTCTGTGGGATGACTTAGCAAGGACTTGTGATTGGGGCTCATTACGTTAGTTGTGGCATGACCCGTTAAGATGAATCTCATTGCCCCATAACTATGTGTCACCATAGGAGCCCTTATAGACTAGGCTAGTGGATCTATGTAGAAAATTTATGTTATTTAGAGATGCATGCGAAGTGATGGAGTTTCACCTGACAAATGGTCTCCCCATGCTAATAGAATGGGTTATGTTGGATTCTATATATTAGCTCACATGGTCTTAAATGTCATTTAGGGTCTACTCCCATAAGTTATGATTTTATGATATGATTCCAGTACATGTGATCTTTTATGCATTTACTCTCATTCATACTAAGTGATGTTCCCTGTTCATGATTAAGTTCATAGTATATACTTTTACCCTCTTATGTATATATATGTTTTTACTTATAAATAATGGCATTACAACATCATACTTGCATTGCATCTCACATACTTAGTATATTCCAAAGCATTAACACATATTTTTCCTGTATGTTTAACCATGTAGGGAAAGGTATTTCTCTACCGGATCGTGGCTAGTTTTATAACTTTCAAGACTACTGCTTTAGTAGTGGCGAGCCCTTAGTTCAAGACTATATCATTTTCTATTCTAGCTTGTATTTTCTTTTGAAACATTGATATATCTTATCACTTTTGAGACTTTTACTTTCTATGTCATTAAACATTGGAGTCTTTTCTATCTGATAGGGATTGACCGTTACCCGTTCCATCCATCTATGAATTAGCTAGTATGCTTTATAGACAAATGTTGATGCTTTCTATTTAATGTTGCTTCATTATCATAATTTTGTCTCACAGACCCTTTCCCCATTTTATTCCACAAAATGTTTAATTTACGCTTATGAATGCTTGAGATATTAAAGATGGCTTCGGTGAGGTGTCTTTCGATATCTTATTCACTGTGTGATGTCTAGGCCCTAGGTACGATCATTACATTCACACCACCTAATATGAGATCTACACCTATCATAGAGAGCCATAAATGGAGCCATTTAGGGAGGAATCGAGATAGGCTGAGGATCAGGGAGAAGTTTTTTGCCAAATTAATTTCCCTTTCAAGAGGGATACTATGAAGGTCATCAGGAAACTCCTTCACAATAGGGACTGACTCAAAAGTCGCGGTCTTGACATTAGAATCCTTAACTCGAACTAGTTATAGATACAACCTTTGGAAATTATGTTTCTATCCTCAAGGTAAGAAACAAATCGACCTATAGGCATTATACTACTACACTTCTATTCAATGAACAGCTTATTAGAAAACTAAAATCTACAAGTCGAGTTTGGCAATCAGCCAAATCAAAAGATGACTATAAATAATCCATGCAAAAAAAGACATCAAAGTCGAGCATATCAAGCTCTAATAAATCGGGTAAAGTGATTTTTTGAAGGACCAAACTGGGCAATTTTATATACTCACTTGGCTAAGATGGACTCAACAACGAGAGTAAAGAGTGGGAAAGGGTCTAAAAGATTTCAAGACTTACACTACATCTAATAGCAACATAAGGAGTCATAAATGCTATTTGCTCTCGTATCTAGCAAGGCATAAACATCAAGATTAGAATCGTAACATACTTGTAACCACATCGGGAGAACACTCTTAAACCTGTAATGTCTAGAGAGTGTAGAACTATCCTAGTGCTATTTGCCACCAGAACTAGAAGAAGCACCCTGGTGAGTTGGGCGGCCTATAGAAGAACTAGACTGAGTTTAACGATAAATATCTCCAGCCCTAGCAACCTATAAAAGGAAATCTCGCAACCTATAACAAGGCTTACCATAACCAAAACATGTACCAGAACTGGTAAAGAAATCTCCAGAATGCCTCCTCCTACACTTTTCACACATGGGGTAAGAGCGTCCACTAGAAGCACCACTCTAAGGCATACCTATCTGTGTTGAACTTGCACACTGGGGCTTTTTACTAGCAACAAATAGGGTTGGGCTTAAAAACTCCTAATGTAACTAAGAACAACCACCACTAGTCCTCTGATAAGAATAGCTACCACTATCTGTTCGTGCTCTCTGGCTTTCTAGCACGCTCTCTAATCTTCTCCTCCTCAATTTGTTGGGCATAGGTCAGCAATTGAGAGATGCCCATCTCTTTGATCAGCATGGCGATTTTGTACTCCTTACCGCTAACATCTAGATATAAGAAACAAACTAACTCATGTGAGCCTTTGGGTTAACATTAGCGCCCTGGCATCAATATAGTACCATTTTTCCAACATAAGAGTAAGTAAATCCTTATGTTTCAAAGAAGTACTTTTATACTTATTTTAGAATTTTCTTAACTTTGGTATTAGACTCTTTCCTGAGTTAGAGCATGTCGTATCACATCTTTATGATAGAGCCTTTCGGATATATGATGAAATGTTGAGCATATGTCATCATTTTGGATTTAACCTTCTATTCTTTGATATCAGACTATTTAGACCACTCTATCCACTTCTGCATTATGATTCTTCCTTTATTCCATGTACTTGTATATGCCATGTAATTAGCTTAGGATCCTTCAAGATTCTAAGTACCGTGTCGCAACTAGGGGTAGGCTTCAGTCATGATAATAAGTCTATCCTCAGAACCATGAGGAGTTACAATAAAGCATGCCGATAAAACTAATACTAACAGCAGATATAAAATGTTGCACCTACACCTATGTTGTAAGACAATATAGGAAAAAAATATATCGTCCGTACTATGGAATATACTGATTATGAGAAATATGCCATAACGTAATATAAATCATAATGAGTCTAAAATGTAATAATGCAATGACCAAGCTAAGCATCAAGTAAAACTAATAATATGATTTCTGAAAACATATAACAAGGTCAATGCAATATTCCTAAAAACATAATTATGACATAAGTCTTTTGCAGGAAGTACCTTTAACCGACATAAATCATGTGAGATATAATATGAAGTCCAATGTACTACTCCCACTCTAAAAAGAGAGTTTCTCACTTGCAAGGTGAAGACTATGATTATAATCCTAGATGGATCCATTAAACAAGTCAAACCTCTACTAACAGGTGTTGTACTAAAGAGACAAGCCACAACAAACATGGACCCTTCTCATCCTATGATGGCAAGTAGTTCTTGGACAAAGGAATTTCTACTAAAAGTTGAATACCTGTACTAATAGGTGTGACTCTATCCCAAGATCCGCTTGATGCTTAGTAAACTCTCAATGAAAATAACATGCATAATCATAATTATCATTAGGTTGATGACCAGAGTGTAAAGAAATAGAGCAGAAGAAAGTATAATATGGAGACCTTCTTCTATCCCAAGATCATTAAATAAGATCAGAAGATTCAACTAAGGAAGTAGAAGCTAGAAAGGACAAGGAAGATTATAGAAAGGAGAACTTTGTTATCGAAGAAGACTCTTTGTTTTGGTTTTTGGCCGGTTACAAATGATTAAGGACATCCTTATTCATACTAGTGCAAGGATAGTTCTAAATACTATTCCAGATATATCTACAAGCACAATAATCAAGTTAACTTTATCTTCTTAAGTTTCTAAGGAGAATCAAGTTTATTCCATAGTTTACTACAAATATCTAATTTTCTGGAATATCTGCACAATTCTTAAGTGCTTAAGTTATTACTCCACCAAACTCTAGAAACTTTCACATATCTAGAATTATTTGAATCTCCAAAAAGTCATCTTTATTCTTCATACTCCCCCTTAAAGTGTTTTTTTGGAAACTATCCCAATCTTATCACATGGTAACTCAAATGAGGCTTTAGAAAGTGACTTGTTGAAGATATCAGCAATATTTTCCTGACTACGTACTTCCAAAGTATGTATAGTTCCATCAAGAACTTTTTCTCGGATAAATTGATGTTCCACCTCAATATGCTTAGTGCTTGCATGAAATAATGGATTATTTGCAAGCTTGATAGCACTTTGATTGTCTCCTAATATTATAGGTTACTTTGATATAGATATATGCAAATCTTCAATAAGTCTTTGGAGCCATACACATTCTTCAGCAGTAGGAGATGAGCTGCCACTTCATATTTTGCCTCCATTGTTAATAAAGAGATAGAGACTTGTTTATTGATACACCAAGAAATACATGTTCTACCATATATAAAAATATATCCTGATATAGATCTTCGATTGTCCATATCACCAACAAAATCGGCATCAGCATAACCGATTAACACAAAGTCATTCTTCTTTTTGAAGAAAAGCCCCATACCTAATGTTAAGTTGATGTATTTCAAAATTCTCTTTGCATCTTCCAAGTGTGGCTTTCTTAGTGATTTCATTAATCTTCTAACATATTCAATAGAAAATGCAATGTCAGGCCTAGTAATTGTCAAATACAGAAGAGTTCCAACTAGAGCTCGAAAAGGCTTGGGATTTACAAGAAGTGAGCCTTTTTAACGCCTTGACATTGTTCTAGTCTCAAGTGGAGTAGAACACTTTTTGCTTCTTTGCATACCTTTCTTGCGTAACAAAGATTTCTTTACTTGTGTCTGTCACCTCTAAGCCAAGAAAATGATGTAATTCTCCTAACTTCTTGATATCAAATCTTACGGCAAGCTCTTTTTGAAGCCTTGGAACTTCACTATCATTGTTTCCTATTTTTATCATGTCATCCACATACAAGAGAACAACCACATGTAAGTCTCCTGGTTTCTTAATAAACTAGCTAGTATCTGAATGTGGTGCATCATATTCACAGAAATGTATATATTGCGCAATTTTTCCATACCCTGCTCGTGGATGCTACTTGAATCCATAAAGTGCTTTCTTAACTTTGCAAAAATTAATCAAGGCATAAGTTAGAGACATACTTGGGTAGTTGCTCCATATCAATATCTTTATCAAGTTCTCCATACAATAAGGCATTCTTCATGCCAAGTTGTCTGTTTCCATCCATATGAGGCTGTCATGTCTAGGACAACTCGAACTGAAATCATCTCAGCCACTATACTAAAGGTTTCTTCATAGTCTTCACCATATGTTTGTGAAAAGTCTCAAACCACCAACCTTGCTTTATATTTGTCTATGTTGCCATCAGCTCATTTTTTAATTTTGTAAACCTATTTTCAAGAAATGGGTTGTACATCTCTTGGCTTTGGAATAAGGCTCCATGTTTGATTTTTCATAAGAGCTTCCATTTCATCATCCATAGCAAGCTCCCACTCTTTGAGACCTTTAGATCCTTCAAAAGATGAAGTTTCTTCATCATCAATTGGTCCTGCAAAGAAACAAGAATACATACTAATAAATTTTTCATCTCTAAAGTGTACTGGCTTTACAATAGTTTTGCTTGGCCTTCGTGAAACTGATGAATTATCTTCATGGTGTGTTTCACATTATTGAGTTTCTGTGCTACCCCTTTCACTTAGCTCCTCATCAACTGTGTTATTTGGAGAAGCACTTGTGATCGGTAGGTTTTAAACTCCAGGTCTCAATACTTTAGAACCCTCTCTTTTTGCAGCACCTCCACAATATAAGGAAATTTCATCAAATATAACATATCGAGAAATAATAAAAAGGTAATTTTTTTGGCTCCATACACTTACATCCCTTTTTCCTTTCATCGTATCCACAAAGATGCATTTTTTTGCCTTGGGATCCAACTTGCCCCATTGAGAATCTAGGATATGAACATAAAAAATAGAGCCAAACACTCTTAGTTGTTTCATACTAGGTTTTTCTCCAAACAACAATTTATATGGTCACTTCATGTTATTTAGAGAAAGCGACATTCTGTTGATCAGATAAGTTGCATACTTCATACCTTCAGCCCATAGGCCTTTAGGTAAATTTTTAGCATGATGCAAACTTTTACATATCTCTGTTAAGTGTGGAACCTTTCTTTTCTGCCATTCCATTTTGTTGTGGCGTATCAGCACAAGTAAGATCTCTTTTAAATCTATGTTTACGACAAAAGGAGAGAAACTGGTCAGAAGTTAACTGACCACTATTATCTCTTCACAACCACCTTATTCTTGAACCAAGCTCACCTTCAGTAGTTTCTTTGAATTCCATAAATTTGTTGAGGACTTCTGTCTTTTGCTTTATAAAATAAACCCATGTGAATATAGTAAAATCATCGATAAAAGTTAGCACAGAAGAGTAGTAAGCGAACGAAGGAGTTCTCATTGACCCCATCAAATCACTATGAATTAGTTCTAGAGGAGTATTGTATCTTGACAAGGATCTATCAAACAGAAGACGATGTGCCTTTCTGTATTAACATCCTTCAATAATTTCTCCTCTACCAAAGTTGCTTAACTTAGGTAATCCTTTTACTAGATTAAATTTTACCATGACTTTTAATTTATCCATGTAAGATGTCCAAGTCTAGCATGCCATAGATATGTGGTATCATTGCTACTCATCTTCTCAATATATGGGTTAAAAGTAGATAATACATATAAATCATTAACTCTCTTACTTGTATAAATGATATCTGCCTTGACTTATTTGATATTTTGAAGGAACTTCATGTCTTTTGGGCCAAATAGGACATAACTTCCTGCATGTACGGCATTTGCAACTAAAAATAGATTTTTCCTCATGCCTGGAACATGGAATACATTATTGAGAGTGATTGAGTCTTCCTGCTTCTTATTGATGACAACTGTGCCATCTTTCTCTACTTGTTGAATTGTATTATCTTTTGTTACATTGATGTCATGACCATTGTATTTATGAAAGTCAGAAAATTTAGATTCATCTCCAGTGAGATAATGCCCACATCCTAAATCCACGATCCAGTCTCTTTCAAAATTGATGGAAGTAATGGAATCTATAGGTCAGGTCTCAGCTATGAAACACATTCCCCAATCTTCTTCTTCTTCAGAACTTTCTCAACATAAGCCATATTGGTCTCCTTAGCTTGGCAAAATCATTTAATATATCCGAATTTGCCACATTGATAACATTTGATAGTCTTATAGTTGTTAGTAGACTCTCTCTCCTTACCTAGCGAGGTTAAGCCACTTTGGAATCGAGAATATGACCTATCTCTTGCTTATTTTCCTTTGAATTTCCTCTTGTTGGCTACAGGAGCATTTTCTTCTTTCTTTTTGATGAATATACCAGCCATTTGTTTTGCTAATAGCTCATTTATTGACAACAAATTCTCAAATTCCTCCAAGGATGGTTGTTGAGCCCATCCTTGATTTGAAGTTACAAACGGAATATATTTGATGTGCTATCAAAATATCGCACATTTGATGTCTAAAACAAAGGATTTTGTGAGTTCTTAATGCGATGTTTTATGATTTTTATGTGTTTTTGTGTTATTCTTGCAGAAAAGTTAGATTGAGATAATTTTGAAGAAACGTTGCAGATTATGCTAAATCATAGGACATACTAGCTCACCTATGAGTCTTAGCCCAAGCTACGAATCATAGGGTGTGTCAAAGCACGAAACCGAGATCAAAAATTATGAAATCTTCTAAGTGGAAGTCATCCCTATGAGGCCACCTATGTGTCATAAGTTCACTACGACTCATATAGGTGGAATCGTAGCAAATATCAGAGATCCAAAATGTTGGACCAAAAATTGAAGGCCAAGACTACGAAAAGAACATACGAGTTGTAGTCCAAATAACAAGTTGTACTTGTGGGTCATACCAGTTAAGTACAAGATACCAAGAACCTAATACAAAACCTTGACTTTGACTCGTAGGTCACCCTACAAGTCATACCTGCAGGGCTACTAGCTACAAGCTGTCTTTTTTACATTATTTTTAGTGTTTATTTGTAAACACTATAAATAGAACTTAGTTCGGTTTTTATAGGGAGATTCCAGATTTTAGAAGAGAGACCTTGCCTTTGAATATTCTCTCAAGAATATTTTAGGGTTTTAGATTAGTTTATCATTTTCTCTTAGAAAACCTATCTTAGGGATTGCAAATTGTGGTTTGTATTCATTGTTGATCAATCAAGCTTTTTGGTTTGCAACTTATGGTGCCTACATTCTTCGGTGCTTTTGGTTAAACTCTTATTTGTGTCTTGTATTAGCATGTTCGCTTGTTTTGCCTTAACTATGAGTATCTAAGCACCCACAACTTGGGGGTGTAGGAATAATGGGTAGTTGATTTGAAATAACCTAGGTTTATTATATTTCTACAATTGGATTTTGCATGTATTGTCTATTTCTCTTCATTATGATTATCGTTTGGTGGTAGCCAACACCAAACCCTACCTATTATCACTAGCTCATCCAAGGTGGTGACGAATAGGAAAAGGGAAGTAGATGATAGGATTCGATTAATGTGTTCTCGTCTAATCAACCAAACTTGACCAAGGGGAG
>JAOTQJ010000007.1:10947552-10965167 GCA_025642045.1 Solanum sejunctum
CAACAACAACAACAACAACAATAATAATAATAATAATAATAATAATAATAATAATAATAATAATAATAATAATAATACTAATAATAATAATTTTATAAATTACGAATGACAAATAACAACCATAACAATATAAACATATGTGTATAACAAAAAATATAATTTTTTTAATAAAAAAGTTTAATTAATCGAATAACATACAAAAAAAGGTTAACGTCGATCAAAATTGGATGTCAACAAGGATAATAGTGAATAATAAAATTTAAATTATGTCATTTAATATTTTTTTTAAACTGAATGTGCATTATCTCAAAAATTCACTTGATATGGAATGAAATGAGAAAAAATGCAGATTTATTCTATCAAAGTCAATGTTGCCAACTTGCTATGAACTTCTTCGGAAAGGAAGATATCAAAGTTATTTCAGAATCAAAATGATGTGCAAGCTACACTCAGAAGAAATGTGAATTTGCACACAAAAAGGAGAAATTAAAATGTGTTACTTTTTCAGGTACTTAAGCCTCATCTCATTTTAATAAATCTACATTTTTATTAGTATTGAAGCTGAGAGCATGATCTGTAAACATATAAATTTCTATTAGATTGAATTCATAATTATTTTGGAATAAATTCATGTTTATTTGGGTAGAGTGATTAATTTGGACTTCATAATTAACCAAATTTATTTTATTAAATTCAATATCAAAATCCATTTCATCTTGAGATACAAACTGATATCACGAGACAAGATGTAAGGACCCATAATTTTCAAGCTTATGTATGTCATTTAAGGCCATCATGGGCCCCCTACGTCAAGCCATGTACAAAAGGATTTCTGTTGGATAAGTTCAACACAAGTATCGATAGAAGGGTGAACTTTAAAGGAGCATAACTTTTAGCACACTTGGAACTGAATAGCCCACGATATGTCAAATGAAAGCCCATTGAGTTAGTTTTCCATCACATTTGGTTTCATTCATTTTTAGGTCGGATGAAGGAGTTATGACCATTTACGTGAGACCCTCCTATACAGTGATATCACACGAACAGTTTGACAGGCGGTGTGATATTGGACGAACCATTTGGGTCGCTTGGGGATAGAAAAGGATATTTTTGGCCTAAGGAATGAGAATCCCTTTGAGTTAACTTCACAATGCACGTATTCTAATATCAGATGAAGGAGTTATAATCGTTTTTATGAGACCCTCCCATGCAGTGATGTCACACGGATAACTTCATGACCAGTGAGGTGTGTGATGGGTCGTTTAGATGGCTTAGGGTTGGAAAAGGCCATTTTTGGCCTAATGAAGATGACACAGCCAATGACACGGGCCGTGTGGCTTATCACTGACCGTGTGGAGGGTCGAGGTGGTGTATTCAAGGGAGGCTTGATGGGCATGGGAAGAATTTTGGCTAAGTGTGGTGCCAAGAGCCCTTTGACGGGCCATGTGGCGTCTGACGGCTCGTGCCACTGGGCATGGGGTGGCCTCGCAACATTTACTTATCCACATATGGTGCAACAGACCACTACACAAACTGCAAGGCACCACACGACCCGTAAAGTGTTCCGTCAAAGTGACAACGATACTAACTTTCTCCCGAGTGTTCCAATTCAAATTTTGAGGCTAATTCTTGTTCCATGGGCACTCCATATGACTCGTAGAGTGCCATACAGTCAGTCAAGTCTCAAATGAGATGACACTTTGTCAAATTTTCTATCCATTCACTAATGATATTTTCTTAAATTTTAATTACTCCATTGACTTTTTTAGACTTCCTATGTCATCTTAACCTCACCAAAAGACCTAAACCATATTCCAAAAGATCAAAACTCATTACTCTCATCTCAAATACACTTTTAATTCTCTTAATAGACTCCATTAAGACCCAATACAAATTCAAGAAAACTCAAGAACAAGTTTAGATTCCAAGACCCACTTCCAAGCTTCTATTCTTTCTCAACTCGATTTCAAGGAACTTAAAATCTAAGATATGTGGGTTGATCCTTGATTCCTTCCAATCAATAAGACCCAAAATTATTTTCAAAAAAATCTACATGGATTTTGCTTACATTAATTTGGAGTTTTGAATATTATGATTCTTAAAATTCTATTGTGCATGGGTTGTGTTTATGTGATGATTTTAATGTGATTTAAACCATTATATGAGGATTTACTTTGGGGTTAATGAAATTTTAAGTATGCATGTCCCCTTTAACAATTATTTATGCATGGGTGATTACCCTATAAATTTAAATATGAATTTAATTATGATTTTACTTCACTTTTATAATATAAATATTAATTTTAGATTTAGTCTTAATTATCCATGTCATTTTCTCATTGTTCATAGAATATGCATTCATGTACATGGATTATTTTGAGAAATTATGGTATGGATTAAGCCCAATTTTATTTAATGGTATGATTTTGATAAAATGTTGGTTATGACAATATTATGATCACTTATATATCTTTGATTTTGGGTCTTTGACCATTTTGGGTGCTTGCACCATCTTGTATATGAATGGGCTATTCCTATGCACGAGTATATAGACTATAAAATTATGTTTTGGCCTCTAAGCCTAAGAATGCATTGAAATGATTTCGAAAATAATTCATGTCATTTGAAAGAATGTGTGTGTGTGTGTGTATATATATATATATATATATATATATATGTATTTTTGTGGGATGACGACTTAGCACCGACGGATGTAGGGTTTGCTCTCTTTCCTTGAACTATGTGCCTAGCATAGGTTTTCTTTACAAAATGGGAGTTGTCCCTTAAGGAAAGACGCCTTCGAAATGGGAGTTGTCTCATAAGGAGAAGAAATACTCTGATTTGATTTGTGATTTGTGAAAATACTATTCGAAATGGGAGTTGACCCGTAAGGAAGGTTACTTCATGCGAAATGGGAGTTGTCCCCTAAGGTAAAGTATGGTCTACCCTTGGCAAGTAGACCACCTCTTTACCGATAAGGGGATTTTATTGGGATTCGAAGTATTATCTCGCTTGGTCTTACTCATGTCAGTTGAGGTAACATCCCATTATATTTGAGCATCATTTGCATTTCATGCATCATGAACTTCATAAAATCTTGTTATATTACTTTCCTTGGTATTAATTCTTTCTATGTTATGCGCCCTTGTCATCTAACCTTGATATGCAGGCTTGGTAAGTTACATGCATTGCACCTCGCATAATTAGTTCATTCAAACATACTAATGCATATTCTTGCCTAATGATTTTACCATGTAGGGTTAGTCAAGGACCCTAATCATCCACCATTAGACGCTTAGGTTGGATTCTAATTTTGCTTATAGTGGTGAGTCCTATCTTTCAAAGATGAACCATTATCCATCTATCAATGCTACCTCTTTTATCTTTTTGTACTTGAGGGTGAGTCCGAGGTATGTCTTAGCCCCCGACCCATCTATGTAGAGGCATTGTTGGACACCTTGTAAACCTCCTTGCGATATATGCTATGTGTTATGATTAAGTCCATGCTATGTATTTGGTTATCTTGGAGTATTGATATGTGACTTGACCTTATGTTGATGGAAAGATCCTAAGTCCCGAATTGCCCCATAGCGTGAGTCTTACGTACTCACCCCTTAATATTTACGTGTTATGTGTTATGTGAACTCATGTTAACCCTTCCTCATGATGCTCCCACAACGTGAGTCTTACTTTCCCATCTCTTAGAACTATATGTTGATTGTTGATTATGCTTTTGAATCAATAATGCGAGTGTTGGTATCTTGAGGCTTGTTTAGGGAATCTTGAATTCCCATATGTCATGTCACATCTAGGCCCTAGATCTGGGTCATGACAAAGATGGTATCAAAGCCCTAGGTTTGTTATGACCCTCAGAGTCCAACATGCCATATCGAGTAGAGTCCTAATCATGGGTGTGAAGTGCACCACGCCTATGAGTAGAAGGCTACGATGACGTTCTAGGAATTGTCTCGCTTCTTCATGTCTTATGTTGTGCTGTGAATAGTTAGTTTAGCTTCTTGATCTTGATGGTACCTTTACTCTATTATAGAAGATTCCTCGTGGTAGACCCGCTAGAGCAGCCCCAACTTATGCGGGTCAAGCCCCACAAGGGCATATAGATAAGCCTATCTCTAATAGTGAATGTTGTACAACCATACTTAATCGAGGTATGGATATATCTAGACTTATGGTTTATCCTGAACAAATCGAAGGGGATAAACTCAAGGAGAAGAGAGTTCATAATGCTAAGAGGGCCCATTTTGATGGTGGGTTTTCTGGCTCTTGGGGTGGTGATTTTGTTTGCTTTCAACAAGGCCAAGATTCGGGTGCTCGGTTGCTAATGCTAAGGTGTCTCCTCCTAAGGCACTAGTTGGTAGTAGATCAGGGTATCCTCTGTGTCCCAAGTGTAGGAAGCATCACATGGGTGATTGTTGAAAGAGTCCGGGCACTTGCTATGGATGTGATGACAAAGGTCATAAGATTGCCGATTATCATAGAGATGCTTAAGAGTGGCAGGGTTAGGTGGCTCGGGGTGTTCCAGCCCAACCGAGAGCTTCTCAAGGAGGTGCTCTGAGGAATAATAGGTTCTATGCTTTTCATGCTCGTCGGAAGGTGGAGGAGACTCTAGATGTTACTACTGGTACGTTGAAAGTCCTTAAATTTGATGCCTATGTCTTGCTTGGCCGAGTGTGAATTTGTCTTTTGTGATTCCTCGGTTGGCTGTTATGTTTGCTTTAAGTCCCGAGATCTTGAGGGACCCCCTTCTCAGTTATTGCTCCCATGGGTGAATCTGTTGCTGCACATTGAGTTATCGTGGTTGTCCTATTTTTGGTGTTGCACAAAGTCTTCCCGTGTGATCTTGTGGAACTTGAGATGTTTGATCTTGATGTGAATCTTGGGACGGATTGGTTGCGTAGGAGAATATACGGGTTTTTCCCTAAGAGAGAGATGGTGTGCTTTGGTAACAAGGTCGGCTATGTGTTCCAGACGTGGGGTGTTTGAGTGACATGAAATGACACTTATAGGCCTGGATTTAGTGTTGGAAACTATGGAAAGAGTCAAATTGATCAATAAAGGTTGGAGGTGGTTCGAGGCTCTCAAAAGGTTTATTCGGAGGATAGAAGGAGAGCAAGTTAAGTTCTTGGTATATAGGTCCTTGTGAGATTGTTAAGCGATTTGGGAATGTGGCTAATAGATTGGATTTGTCTTCGGATTTGAGTTTTATTCATTCAGTTTCCTATGTGTCTAATTTGAGGGAGTTGGTTGTTGATACTAATGTTGTAGCTCTTTAGGAAGGTGTTGAGCTTAGGGATAACTTGACTTATGAGGAAATTTCGATGGAAATCTTGGCTATATAAGTGAGGTGACTTCTTAACAAGGATGCGGATTTGGTTAGGTACGTTAGAGGAATGAACTTGTGGAGAGTGCTACGTGGGAAGTGGGATCAAGTATGATGCAACGACACCTCTATCCTTTTCAATCTACTCAAGCCTATGATATTATACTCTTCCCATTTTCAATAGTCCTAATTCTTTCGCTCTTGAGTCTCATGACATGACATGTATATATATGCACGAAAATAATTTATTTTATGATGTTTTAAAAGATTTGAATATGTTTTTATTGGGGATTTATGACTTTATGATTTTCAAATGATGAACATGTATTGTACCTTGTGTTTGGAAGTTTCATATTCTAATTCAAGCCATTCAAGCCTTGTTCTCACACATTCAGGAAGAATGTTCCCAAGGGAGAGATGATGTAAGGACTCGGAACTTCCAAGCTTATGTATGTCGTTTAAGGCCATCATGAGCCACCTATGTCAAGCCATGTTCAAAAGGATTTCTGTTGCCTAAGTTCTACAAAAGTACCAGTAGAAGGGTCAATTTTAATGGAGCATAACTTTTAGCACACTTAGAAATGGGTGGCCCATGACATGCCGAACGAAAGCCCTTTGAGTTATCTTTCCAATACACTTGGTTTCATCTTATTTTAAAGTCGGATGAAAGAGTTTAGACCATTTTCGTAAGACCTTCCTGTGCAGTGATGTCCTACGAACAGTTTGATGGGTAGTGTGATATTGGACTAACTGTTTGGTTGGCTTGGGGCTGGAAAAGGACAATTTTTGCCTAAGGAATTTGCGTTAGCTTCACAATGCACTTGGTTTCACCTCATTCTGATGTCAGATGAAGGAGTTATGATCGTTTTTCATGAGACCCTCCTATGCAGTGATGTCACACAGACAACTTGACGACCAGTGAGGTGTGTGACGGCCGTTTGGATGGCTTAGGGTTAGAAAGCACCATTTTTGGCCCAAAGAAGGTGACACGGCCAGCAAGACGGGCTGTGTGGCTTGCCATTGACCGTGTGGAGGTTCATGGGGGTGTATTCAAGGAAGGCTTGATGGGCGTGGGAAGAATTTTGGCTAAGTGTGGTGCCATGAGCCCTTTGATAGGCCGTGTGAGGTCTGACGGCTCGTGCCACTGGGCGTGGGGTAGCCTGGCAATATTATCTTGTCCAAGTGTGGTGCAACAGACCACTACATGGACCGCAAAGCACAACACGGCCCATGAAGTGGTCCATCAAAGTGACAACGATGCTAACTTTCTTCCGAGTGTTCCAATTCAAATTTTGAGGCTACGTCTTGTTCCACGGGCACTGGACACGACCCGTGGAGTGCCACACGACCAGTCAAGTCTCCAGTGAGATGATACTTTGTCAAATTTTTCATCCGTTCACTAATAGCATTTTCATAAATTTTAATTATTCCAATGACCTTTTTAGACTTCCATTGCCATCTTAACCTCACCAAAAGACCTAAACCCTATTCCAAAGGATCAAAACTCATTACTCTCATCTCAAGTACACTTTCTACTCTCTCAAAAACCTCCATCAAGACCCCAATACAAATTCAAGGAAACTCAAGAACAAGTTTAGATTCCAAGACCTACTTCCAAGCTTTCATTCTTTCTCAACTCGATTTCAAGGAACTTAAAGTCTAAGATATGTGGGTTGATCCTTGATTCCTTCCAATCAAGGAGATTCAAAATTATTTTCAAGAAAATCTACATGGATTTTGCTTACATTAATTTGGAGTTTTGAATATTATGATTCCTAAAATTCTATTGATGCATGAGTAGTGTTTATTTGATGATTTTAATGTGATTTAGATCATTATATGAGGATTTACTTTGGGGTTTATGAAATTTTAAGTATGCATGTCCCCTTTAAGAATTATTTATGTATGGGTGATTACCATACAAATTTAAATATGGATTTAATTATGATTTCACTTCAATTTCACATTATAAATTGATTTAAATTTAGTCTTAATTATCCATGTCATTCTCTCATTGTTCAAAGCATCTGCATTCATGTATATGGATTATTTTGAGAAATTATGTTATGAGTTAAGTCCAATTTTATTTTATGGTATGATTTTGATAAAATGTTGATTATGACAATATTGTGATCACTTATATTTCTTTGATTTTGGCTCTTTGAGCATTTTGGGTACTTGCACCATTTTGTATATGAATGGGCTACTCCTATGCACGAGTATATAGACTATGAAATTATGTTTTGGTCTTAAGGCCTAAGAATATATATATATATATATATATATATATGTAAGTATGTATGTATGTATTCTTGTGGGATGACGACTTAGCACCGACGGATGGAGGATTTGCTCTCTTTCCTTGAACTATGTGCCTAGCATAGGTTTCCTTTCCGAAATGGGAGTTGTCCCGTAAGGAGAAGAAATACTTTGATTTGATTTGTGATTTGTGAAAATCCTATCCGAAATGGGAGTTGTCCCGTAAGGAAGGTTACTTCATGCGAAAAGGGAGTTGTCCCGTAAAGTGAAGTATGGTCTACCCTTGGCAAGTAGACCACCTCTTTACCAATGCGGGAATTTCATCGGAATTCTAAGTAATAGATTCACTTGGTCTTACTCATGTCGTTTAAGGTCATATCCCCATTATATATGAGCATTATTTGCATTTCATGCATCATGAACTTCATAGCATCATGTTATATTACTTTTCTTGATATTAATTCTTTCTATATTATGTGCCCTTGTCATTTAACCTTGATATGCAGGTTTGGTAAGTTACATGCATTGCACCCCGCATATTTATTACATTTAAACGTACTAACGCATACTCTTGCCTACATGATTTTATCATGTAGGGACCGAGGGCCCTGATCATTCACTATTCGATGCTTAGCTTGGATTCTGATTTTGCTTATAGTGGTGAGTCTTATCTTTCAAGGACGAACCATTATCCATCTATCTATGCTACCTCTTTCATCTTTTTATACTTGAGGGTAAGCACGGGGTACGTCTTGGCCCCCGACCCATCTATGTTGAGGTATTATTGGACACCTTGTAAACCTCTTTACGGTATATGCTATGAGTGATGGTTAAGTTCATGCTATGTATTTGATAAACTTTGAGTATTGATATGTGACTTGACCTTATGTTGATCGAAAGATCCTAAGTCCTGAATTGCTCCATAGTGTGAGTCCTACGTACCTACTTCTTATTATTTACGTGCTATGTCTTATGAGAAGTCATGTTAACCCTTCCCCATGATGCCCCATAACGTTAGTCCTACTTTCTCATTCCTTAGAACTATGTGTTGATTGTTGATTATGTTTCTGAACCGATGATGCGAATTTTGGTATCTTGAGACTTGTTTGGGGACTCTCGGGTTCCCATATGCCATGTCACATCTAGGCCCAAGGTCCATGTCATGACACAAGATAATTTGGAATCCTATTTAAATTCAATACCAATAAGATGATGTTATGTATTCAAGTGATACACTACAAAAAAAGGCTTAAATTGTGGGGATTTAATAATTGGAGTTAGCTACAACCCCCAAAATTATGTTAAATAAAAGGGGTTTGGTAGCTGCCAGGAAAAAAAAATAAATAGTGGGGGTTTACAACCTTCGTTATCTGAGAAGAAAAATATCTAAGAAATAGCGGGGGTTTAAAACTCCCGCCTTCTGAAAATATAAGTTATTATTTTAAAATATAAGATACAACTTTATAATTTTATATTGTATTTTTATACTGCACTCTATTAAACAATATACACCAAAGTTTTAATTAAATACTCCAATAGAGTTGAATTCAAAAAGATTATAATATTTGTCTAGAGATTCGCTTCTTATAATATACATTGCTTATTTTAATATTCAAAAAAATTATGGTACACTAAAAACACTTTGGTAATAGGACTAGAGTGCTATTTCCAAAACTTCACTTCTTTCCAGAAACTTCACTCCTTTCCACTCTCTCCTTTGTTCTCCTACGTACCACCATTTTCTCATCGCTTCTTCATCATTTCTTCATCGCTGGAGCAGATTTTCAAGTCACAATTATGTAAGTTCCAACTATGTCATCAGATTCGGAGTTGGAATAGACATTTGAGGTAATTTTTTTTTCCACTTTTCTCACCTTTTTGGATTTCTTCATCTCAACCTTTCAGATCGAAAAGTTTTGTACAAATTACTAGTTGTATTCATTAGGTAAGTTCATATTTTTGCTATTTGTATAAATGATAGAGGTAGAATTGGGTAAATTTGATTGTACATTTTGTGAATGAAAATTTTCAAATTGTCAAATTTGGACATGTATTTTGTGTAGAATTAAGTTTATTTTTTGTGGTTTAGCCATTAATTTTGGATTACTAACATTCAATCTAGAAAGGGGACTGCTCAGCTTATAATTCACTTCAGATACTTATTACCAGTAATAATTCATTCAATTTTTATACCTAGTATTATGCCTATATTTAATTTAGTATTACGTCTATACATGTATTTCACTTCATAACATGTAAATTTAAGCCTATACAAGAGGGGAGTATTTTTTAACAACATATATATTTGTTTGACCTTGTGCAATTAGAGTGGAGAAAGAACAATTGAAAAATAGTTTGTTGTCGCATCTTTGAGACTGATCAAACAAGAAGTTTTTCTTTCGACTCCATGTCCTGTTTCATTCCTTCAAAATGCAAGTTGAAGTAATTCAAAATATTTAGTTTTTTTAGTGTATCATATTTAATTAAAAGGGGTATTTTTCAATGGAGTCAACGACAAGGATATTAAAACGGGATTACTAGCATATCTCTATGTTAAAACTTAACTGTTGCCTTATATAATTTGATTATGCCTGATGTACATCAAAATTGAAGTGCATCCAATTACCTATGTATGCTAAACTTTCAATTCATTTCAAGAATTTAATTAAGGGTGTATAATCTTTCCCAAAACCATAGCATCAGTACATGACTATAAGACAATTCAAGTGATAATACTAAACTCATAGATTGCTTAACATTCCGCAATGCAGTTAAAGTATCGGTATGCAATATGTCTTTAAAGACGAGAAAAAGTACAGAGTGAAAGCAACTTAGGTTAAAAGTCCTCATGTACATTACTGGAATGATCTAAGGTCATAGTTCAAAGTGTAAACAAGTGGCTATATTCTGTACTCTGTAACTGGCAGGAAGATAGACTGAACAGAAATGAAATATGTGAATATTACAGAGATATTGAATGAAATTCTTGAATTAAAAACATACCTTACAAAATTTTCTTTTTGTCTTCTAATAAGCTGTGACTTGTAATTACCAAACATTGTATAAAATCTCTTGCATAGAGTGTGGAGGAGCTCATCTAAATATCAGGCATATGCCCACATCAAATGCTGCACTTCAATTTTGATACAAATTATATAAGGTGTTTTAACAAAACATATCTCCATTTTAGAATTATATGATTGAGTATGTCTAGTCTTCATAATAATTGATCATATATGTAAATAAGCTTAATTTAATAAGACATTAGTTGTGACAGTAGAATCTGCTTCTTGCAAAGGAAGAGAAAATAAAATTTCGACAAATAAGAGAAGTATTGATCAACTTTGAGCTGAGTAGACCGGTCATTATTTACAATTAAATGCACATTTTACTCTATTTATACTTATTTTATAGTTTCAAGGTGCATCAGCTTTAATTCTGTCGGTGTTAATTTCTCTTTAGGCAGTAATAATTAGTTTTTTTATTTTTTTTCATTATCTTATAAATTATTATATATGTCTCTAATCTTGTAACTTTCTCATGAAAAATCTTATAGGTAATATTGTCTGCTAATCTTATTTTTCAATGAATAAATCTTGGATTAGAATGCTAAGTACCACAAAAGAATATTTGATTGGGTTGAACCAATTTTTAGAATTTGCATTCAAAAATGGAGCTATAGGAGATAGAATAAAATATCCATGTCCTCAATGTTACTATGGAAAATGGCAGACTAGAGATGTTGTATTTGATCATTTGATTTGGAAGCCATTTCCTCAAAATTATGTCAATTGGGTTATGCATGGAAAACAAATGTGTTGCAAAATTCTAAAAGCACAGAGGTTATTCAGGATACAATACCTTCAGAAAATCTTGTAGAATTGTTTATTAATGAAGCATTTCAAGGCTTAAGGCAAGAGGACATTGATGTATGCTCATCGTAAGTAGTGGGAGAAGAAGAAATGTTAAATGATATACCCACTTCAGGTGACAAAGCCTTTTATTTTGAGTTGCTTAACGATGGAAGGCAAAAATTGTATGAAGAGTCCAAATACTCCAAATTAGAGTTTTTGTTAAAATTGTATCACATAGAGTGTTTGTCTGGGCTAAGTGACAAAGAAATGACTATGATACTAGATCTACTCTGGGATGCCTTTAAATTTGCAAAGATTCCTGATTCTTTTTATGAGGCTAAGAAAACTATCAACAAATTGTATCTTGATTATGTAAAGATTGATGCTTGTCCAAATGACTGCTTCTTGTACTGGTGAGATGATATGAGGAAACGTGCAAGTATTGCCACACTTCTAGATGGAAGCTTGATAAAAAGAGCACAAATAGTATAGTGGTTGCTATGGGTAAGAAGAAAAAGAAGAGACCTGCAAAGGTTTTGCGTTACTTCTCATTAAAATCAAGATTACAAAGATTATTCATGTGTTCTAAGACTGCATAACATATGAGATGGTATGTGGAGGGTGGTAACAAAGATGAAATCATAAGGCATCATAGAGATGGTGAGGCATGGAAGAGATTTGATACAACTCATCCTGAATTTGCTTTTGATGCTCCAAAAGTTTGATTAGACCTAGCTAGTGATGATTTCAATCCCTTTAGAGTGATGAGTACTAATTATAGTATTTGGCCTGTGATTTTAATTTCATATAACCTTCCGTCTTGATTGTGTATGAAACAATCAAATTTTATCCTATAAATTATCATTCCAGGTCCACGTATGGTGGAAAATAATATAGATGTATACCTACACCTCTCATTAAGGAGTTAAATGAGTTATGGAGTGATGGTGTAGAAACTTTTGATTCATCAAAAAATGAAATGTTCAGAATGCGAGCAGCTTTTATGTGGACAATTAGTGATTTTTTAAGACTTTTTATCTTATCTGGTTGGAACACATATACCGATTTTGCATGTCCATCTTGTAATTTTGACATGAAACCTTGTCGACTTCATCACAATAAATACTACAAGAAAATGGTCAATTTCTGGGGGTTATTTTGTCAAGTTATGGTGGTTTAGAGATTCCACAAATTGAATTGTGACAATTCTTAAAAATGCTACAATTAGCCTTGCCACGAGCATATAATGACGATTTTAATAAACCTCCGCGACACCTCCACAAATTGACTTTTAAATTTGTGGAGGTTATTTAGTATTAATTTGTGATGGTTTAGAACCTACACAATATGATCTCAAAATTCTAAAAATTAAATTTGTGTTGATTTAAAATGTCATTAAATGAGATCAAATTTTACATAATTAATTTGATATGTGAATTCTACAAAATTATTACCTTCTTAACAATACATGTAAAAACTTAATTTAAATCAAGTCTTCAAAATAATATGAATAAATAATTTTACTAACACACGTTTAATGCAAATCAAGTTTCACTAAATAATTTCATATTAATAAACTTGAAAAGTTCAAATTCATGTCCGATCAAAGTAATATAAACTTTTATATAATAAAATGAGCATTATAATTTCAAATCCTTCAAAATACATATCAAAGAACTATGAAAAAGAATTTATAGCATTTGTTTGGTGATTTGAGTTGTTGTAATTCAATCTTTTATTCAAGATGAAATAATCTCAATTCTCGTATCAACCTGAAATAATAATAATCGAATACATAATTAAATTGTGAATCATCAAACTCACATAATAAAAAATTGTCTTTATATTTTAAAAAATAAATATTCACTTTATTTTGTATAACCTGCAAAAGAAAAAATTAACTAGCAAAAGTCACATACACAAAAATTGAATTAGAAAATGGAGTTAAAAAGGGAGAATGAAAAGGGTAGGATGATGGAAAAAATGAATTAAGGAATTAGAAATATGAAATTGGGGTGTGTGTGTTACATGGGAAGCAATGGACTCAGGGGAACAAGATAAAGATATGGAGTTGAGCAGTTATTTGATTGGTTTGAAGTTTTAAGAGGGAAATTTGATCTTTGGCATTTTCTAATATATTGAAGGGAAGGTATTAAAATTTTGGTCCCCCAACTAATTTATTATTAAATAGTAATCATAAATTAAAATATTTTATCTTAAAATTAATTAGTGTTATAAGAGATTAAATAAAGTTTAAAAGTATAAAAATAAAAATAAAAATAAAAATAACTATGATTTGACATCTAAGTTTTATTTTAAGGCATATATACACACAACACACATCTATATATATATATAATGAATTTAATAAATTTTTTAGGATTGATAATTACCACAAACTATACTAAATTATGGCGATTTTTTGTTCTCCATAATAAAATCACCATAAAGAAATTTATATTATGGGGGGTTAAAATAAACGTCACAAAATGAATTAATGATGAAATTTTTTTAAAACTTTCATAATTTAATCGTATTGAGCATTTTTTTTTTAGTGAAAAAATGATGCTATGTGCGTCATCGTCGATATTTGGCAAAACATCACAAATTCAGATTAATGAGGCATTAGTTTGATGGAGCCGTAGAAGAAAGACCACCCCAGAAAAGCTATCTGAGTCACATATTTTGCAACAAGTGAGAAATATTGAAGTTACATTTGGAAAACAAGCAAAGTTGAGCGATAAAAGAAAAAGAAGTGGACAAAGTAATGCTGGTGAAGGTTCAACTCACCAGTGGAGGAAAACGACATATATTTCGATTTTTCTTATTGGGAATTCAATTTGTTGCGTCATAACCTAAATGTTATGTATATTGAAAAAAATGTATTTGACTCTCATATATACATTTTGTTAACTGATAAAGAAAAATCAAAGAGATCTACGAAAGATGGGTATAAGGCAAGACCTTTGGCCAGATGAGAATGATGATTTTCGGCTTGGTGCATTTACAGTTTCAAAGAATCAGAAAGTAACCTTCCTTATAACTTTAAAGAATATCTCAATGCCGGATGATTATTTGAGTAATATATGTCGTGGTATACATCTAGAATCAAAAAAGATCTTTGGATAAAAAAGTCATGATTATCACATCATTATGTAACTTGCGGATAGCAATTCACAATGTGCTTTCAGATCAAGTTGTTGCAGGTATGGTAGAGTTCTGTTCATTTTTAGATTCTCCTCCATCAATGATAAATACAACTCATTACATTCTCTCTTCCTCCTCCCCAATCGATGTTCTTTTCCTATTTTATTTTTATTCCTTGGTATATGAATATACTTTCGAATGGTTCACTAACCGTGGGAAAATGAAAGTATTTGAACATTCATTCAAATATATTCAGCATCTCATCCCTCTTTTGAATTTGGATGTATTTATTTATTTGCAGCCAAGTGATACTAGTGATAACAATTATAGTGACAATCGCAGAAGTCCATGAATCATTGCAGGTCTTTTTGGATGTTAGTGAATCCTTTTCTTTGGCATCAAAGTGATGCTAGTGACAATATTCGTAATGACAATCGCTGAAGTTTTATTAATCGTTACAAGTGTTGTAGTGACAATAGTCATAGTGATAATATAATTTCATGGTGGATTGAATGTTGGGATGGATATAGTGAATGACAATATTTGTGTTTCAACTTAGTTTGTAAAACTAATGATGCTATATTATGGTTATAGTAAATGGCAATATTTTGTATTGCAATATATTATTTCTTAATACTAATATGCATTTTGGGTTTGATGATGATGTACACATTAATTAGTCATTAATATTAGATTTGAATATTTCAAAGCAGAATGCACTAAAAAAGAATATATTTTCACAAATTGTAGGGGTTAAATCTCCTTATATTTTTCTTAAAAAATTACAAATTAGGGGAGTTTTGACTGCCACAATTCACAAACTGTGAAAGTTGTGACTCCCAGAATTAGAACAATGTTTTAATGAATATCAATTTATGGGTGGTCGGACCCCCGCTAATCAACTCCCACGACTAGTACCAAGGGTTGATCAAAAATTCTCGTAACTTAATTATAATGGATCATATTGCAGGATTTTTTACAATTGCCATAACAATAATTTGCAAGAATTATTGACTATCACAATATGTAAAAATAACCCGTGTAATTTTGGAACTTTTTTGTAGTGATATGACAATTCCGATGATGAAATTGAAGAACCAATCAAAAGGAGTCTTATCACATAATATTTGTTATAAATTTGATGACTTAGTTAAACTAATCAAAATGAGGCAAGAGAGTTGATTCTATATTTGAATTATCTATCTCCTACAACAATATATACGACGTTATATAATTTTCCGAGGAGGATTCAACAAGCATTGGATAAAAACATTAGCATCGCCTGCATAGTTCCTTGAAAAAAGTGGTCCAATGAGTTGTATTGGATGATCAACACAAGACTACAAAGTTCTTTCCCAACATTTATAGTGATTGAAATACATGTCTAGGAGGTTCAAATGATCATCATCCTGTAACTCAAGAAAATCCAATTTGTTATCAAAGGCCCTTGAAGCTTGAATATTTTGTTTTGGTTGCAGTTACTATTGAGCATAGAGATGTCCACATCTAAAAGGTAGTATTATTTGTGATGAGCCACTTTGTGGTAGTAGTAGCGCATGGTGGAGTTAACCTGAAACTTGAAAAAAAGATTTTAAGGTATAAGGCGCAGTGACATCCGGATGGCCATGCCATAAGAGTTTGGCAGATTGTTCGTAGGTCGATTGTGAAGGATGAGTAGAGTCGAAAAATACATAATCCTTGGGATTTTTGCAGAGTTGGTAATCCTTGACTTGCCTCTTTCCTCCACAACTGTTGATTCCTCGGAAGGGTACAGTACCACAACACGCCATCGTTGATACTTCAAAACCTACACACACACAAAAAAATTACACATGATAATAACGTTAAAATCCATGAGTGTACAACTTACCAAATTTTGCAGGGTGATTGATCCTTTGATCAATTACTTCGTAGAGATCAAACAATGTATACTTAAATCCTGTTAATTCCTCTTGTAATTGATTCATCCATTTCGGAAGTGCCAAACTGTGCATTTTCAACAGCTCATTGAGTTCGTTCATGCAGTCACCACTCTTGTTTTGTTGAAGGGTAAAAGCCCTAGCACCTGGAAAACAACCTAACGGAATCAAAGTAAATATGGCAAATTTTCTCCCTCCTTTCTTGTAAATTCCCTGTTAAGGTAAAATAAATAATATTAGTCCCATGAATAATTAAGTTCAAATGCAACAAGTAGGGTAGGCTGTTTCCTGAGGTTCAAATGCAAAAATAAATAAATGTATATATATACCTTCAAAACGGATGTGAAATTAGACAATACCATGTCTACAAATTGTTGCTTAGGATATGGAAAGTGAAGCGGGCTACTACGGAAAACTTCACCATAATCAACTGTTCCAGTACTAAATATGTATACAGCGTTCGAGATGAGTTTTTTGGACTGCTTCCCTCCAACTTTATTCTTTAACAATTTAACCACCTTCTTGAAATATTTCAACTGTGTAAAAAGATCTATTACCTGCAAAATTGGGACCTATTTTTTTTTAACTTTCCCTGCTACATTTATATATTTCACAAATGTTCAATTATGTTATATAAGTACTACTATTAATTAATTTCACAGAGCCTCATGGTATTATTATTGGACTATTACGAACTTAAATAATGTTACATGGATGTTAACTTATGAGGCTCCTATCCTCTCCATTTTCCCAAGTTACTACTCGGATAGAAGCCATATGTCATAGTTAAAAATTAAAGTTTGAGATTTAATTACCCAAATCAAGATCTAAAATTCCTAGCTATGATCAAAATAACAAATAATTCCTTTATGTACAATTAAAAAAAAAATATCAATCCTACAATTCTAACTAAAAATTATATATGTATCTCATTAAAACAACAACAACAACATACCCAGTATAATTCCACAAGTGGGGTCTGGTGAGGGTGTAGTGTACGCAGACCTTACCGCTACCTCAAAGAAGTAGAGAGACTATTTCCTGTGAACCCTCATCTCAAAACCCATAAGCAGAAAGAAACTAGATATAACCATGAAA
>JAOTQJ010000007.1:10970989-10988110 GCA_025642045.1 Solanum sejunctum
CCTGGTTCACGTAGATCGTTTGAGGGTTTGTGTGGAGACTGGAGATATGAAACTTCTGGTGTTATGTTGTGGTATGGCGCGCGTTTGTAGGTCGCCATCGTTCCCGTTCGATATGCATTATTTTAATGTTTGAAAAAAAAATATTTTTATGTTGACGTAAAGGTTTGACTTTAATACTATTATATCTGCATTATTATTTTCACTTATTTTTCGGTTTTTCTACTTTACATACTTGGTACGTATTTCGTACTGACCCTCTCCTTTCGGGGGCTGTGTTCATGCCCGCAGGTACAGACGAACAGGCTAAAGGATCATCTTCTTAGGACCTCCGTCTGTCGTTAAAGTGCTCCCTAGCATCAGGAGCAGATAGTTTGGTATATGTTTGTACACGTTTCGTTTGTATTTTGCATTTATGTGTATATATATATACTCGAGGGTATGATGGGGCTCTGTCCCGTCGTGTGGTCCGATTTCTGTTCATAAAGGTCTGTGGATACATGTGGGTGTGGGAATTTACGTTGGTCTGACCTCGTTTGCATGATATGTTTGTTGGGCAGCTCTGCCGCAGCGGTGACCTTGTCGGCCCGCGTATGTGTTTGTATATCTGTTGTTATGGCTATATCTAGTACTGTTGGGTTCGCTATTTGCAGGAGGGATTGATTAGAAAAACAGAGGAAACTCTGTCAAATTTTTTGTGAAATCCCTGTTTGTCTCGGTGTCCTATCGGCCCCATTCACGGTCCTTGGGTTGGGTCGTGACACAATTTTCATAAAAAGAGAAGGTTGAGCTTCATAGGTGAAAGGACCCATGGATGAAGATTCACATACCTTAAACTTTGAATTTCATGGAATGAACTTGAAGGAGACTTAAAGCTTGAGATGGGTTCTTGATTTACAAAATTGAGCTTGAAATCCTTGAGTTTGAATGAGAGATTCGATAAAGTCTTGGAGTGGTTTTAGAGAGAGTTTTTGTGAGTTATAGATTTGAAAAAAGGGTAAGTATAGAAGATTTAGGGTAAGTATGGAAGATTTCACATTTAAATGGGAATTGGATTATGACCACAATGCCTATGAACTAAGTTGGAAAAACAGGGCATGAAATGCATTGGTCCGCACCCCTGGCATAACTTAGAATAAACGCGGAGCACAAGTTACAAAGTGGCGCACCCCAAGCACGTCGCATCCTGGGCGCAGACAACCACTAGAAATTATAAAATTAGCAAAAATTAATTTTTTCTATGGGTCTTTTAAAATCTGGGAGATACCCGTCCCCCACTCAATTTTGCCTCCCGATCAATAAGATTAAGTCGAATTTCTAAAATTACACACAAATTTTGAGATACACATATGGCATTGCACACACAATCAAGTATAGACTCACAGGTCATGCTTCAAGCCTCAACTTATCTTTTCATTATCAGAACAAACATTACTAGATAATCAATATGCATGATTGCATCAATAACCAACAATCTCAAAAAAAATTGAGGGTACCAAATTTTTATCAAAATTTAAAAACCATTTAAAGACTATGTATATGCCAAAAGAAAATACTAATATGTATCTACCAATTATCTATACTACCTAGATTGTCGGTTCAACAGAAATTGAAACATCTACAAGAAAAAAGAAACATAGCAAGAAAATCTTGGGATCAAAAATAGGGAAAGTTATGGACTCGAGGCTACTCAGACATCACCTTAATCCATAACTTCCCCACACCCCATCAAAAGAGAATACTTTGTCCTCAAAGTAAAGACATATAGAAGAGATGCAATGGCCATACCTTGGGTTTCCTCCTAGGAAGCGCCTGATTTATTGTCAGGGCACGACAGGATGCTTTTATATACTCATGCCTCTTCAAGGTCCCAATATTCCACTATCTTGATTTCTTCCATGTTACCTATCTACAATTTGATCCTTGGGCCATTGACCTTGAAGATTTTACACCCCTGCTTTCCAACTTGATGGATCCATGACTAAAGACGCGTACCACCCTGAAGGGTCCCATCTACTTAGATCTAAGTTTGTCGGGAAACCACTTTAACCTAGAGTTATAAAGCAACACCATGTCTCCTAGAACAAATTGGCGATTCTCAATTCTGCAATCATGCTGAATTTTCATTCTTTACTTGTACAAGGCAGAGCTCTCATATGCTCATAGCCTAAACTTGTCAAGTTCATGTACTTGCACTAACCTAGATGTTGCTTCATTTCAGTCTAGATTTACCTTCTTTAGTGCACATAGTGCCTTGTGCTCAAGTTCAACTGGCAGGTGATAAGCTTTCCCAAACACCAATTGATATGGAGATATTTCGATTGGTGTTTTGAAAGTTGTGCAGTAAGCCCACAAGGTATTATCCAACTTTCTCAACCAATCAGTACGATTCACATTCACAGTCTTGGACAAGATTTGCTTTATTTCTCTGTTTGACACTTCCACTTGGCCATTTGTTTGGGGATGGTAAGGGGTTGCCACCCTGTGCATTACACCGTACCTCTCCAGGAGAGCTTTGAATAATCTGTTTCAAAAGTGAGAACCTCCATCACTGATGATTGCTCGAGGTATGCCAAACATGGAGAAAATATTTCTTCGAAGAAACCCGATAAAACTTTTGCCCTCATTGTTCGGTAAGGCTATGGCCTCTACCCATTTAGAGACATAGTCGACTACAACTAGGATATACTTATTATCATGAGAGCTAACAAAGGGTCCCATGAAGTCGATGCCGCAAATATCAAATACCAAAATAGGATTGAGAGGAAGTTCTTGCCTTCGCGAGACTCCACTTTATCTTTGGCATCTCTCACAAGACTTAAGACAATCATGGGCATCCTGATGTATAAACGACCAATAGTAGCCACACTGTAATACTTTATAAGAAGCTCGAGCTCTACTGTGATGGCCACCCACCAGCAATTTGTGGATGCTTCAAGAATACTCATCATTTCCACTTCTACAACATATCTACGGATAATCCCATCTGCACAAATACGAAATAAATATGACTCATCCCAAAAGAATTTCTTCATGTCATGCATGAACTTGCGACCTTGATGGGTATCCAAATTAGGAGACACTATATCACTCACCAAGTAATAAGCATAGTCTTCAAACCATGGTATAAGATCATGTGAGGCAACCTAAACCATCTCATTGGGGAAGGAGTCGTTGATGTCAAGACCATCATCAAGTTTCACCATAACTTCATCTTCTAACCTAGAAAGATGGTCGTCTACCTAATTTTCTAAGCCCTTTCTTTCAATCACATCCAAATTGAATTCCTGCAAGAGGAACACCCATCTGATCAGTCACGGTTTTGCATCCTTTTTAGCCATCACATATTTGAGCAGATTGTGCTCTTCGAAAATAGAATTTCCATTTTCTATTCAATTCAAAATTCAAATTGAAGTATGATACTTTTCTGATATCTGATAATTCTAGATCGGGAACATATATAAATAATATATATCCATCTAATAATTTATCTTGGGGGGTTTACATATACTCATGATTGTTGTTATAATTATTATTAATAATGAAAATTGAGAGAGATTTTTTGATTGAAAAAATCCTGCTTGATCTGTGCGCACTATCACCTTATCTCCCAATAAGTATGAACGAAATTTTCAAACGCAAAAACTAAGGCAAGTAATTCTTGTTCAGTGACTGTATAATATTTCTAAGCCACATTAAGTACCTTGCTAGCATAGTAGATAGGATGCAAAATCCTTTTTCTGCGCTACCCCAACACCACACCTAGCGCATCCCCACTTGTGTCACATATTAGTTCAAAGGGTTTTGAACAATCTGGAGCCACAATAATGGGTGTCTAAGTCCACTTTCTTTCAACTCTTTGTAGGCTTGCGTGCATGTATCATCAAACACGAACTTGGTATCTGTCTCTAACAACTTGCACAAAGGTTGTAAGATCTTGGAAGGTTCCTTTGTGAAGCGATGGTAGAACCCTGCGTGACCTAAAACACTCCTGATACCTTTCACAGAAATTGGTGGTGGCAGTTTCTAGATAACCTCAATTTTTGCTTTATCCATCTCAATTCCCTTTCCTGAAACTCTGTGACCAAGCACGATGCCTTATTTAACCATAAAATGACATTTCTCCCAATTCTGCACCAGGTGACTCTCAACAGACCTCTGCAACACATCATGCAGATGTAGCAAGCACTCTTCAAAAGACTGTCCAATAACACTAAAATCATCTATGAAAACCTCAATAATGCTTTCAACCATGTTTGAGAAATTAGACATCATGCATCTTTGATATGTTGCTGGAGCATTACATAGTACACAAGGCATTCTCTTGAATGCAAAAGTGTCATATGGGCATATGAAAGTTCTCTTCTCTTGATCTTCAAGCTCAATAACAATTTTATTATACCTGAAATATCTATCAAGGAAGCAATACCATCCCTTCTCTGCAAGTCTATCAAGCATTTGATCCATGAAGGGCATATAAAAATGATCTTTCTTGATTGAAGCATTGAGTTTTCTATAATTCATGCAGACTCTCCATTTAGTGACTAGTCGCATAGGAGTCATCTCATTTTTTGCATTAGGCACCACAAGCGAGAGGCGAATTTCACTATGTGACTTGGCGCATGTCCGCAGTGTGACATTACTAACCTTAACCTATTAGTCCCTGTACAATCTCCCCTTAGTACAATTCGATTGATTAGATGAGAACAAATCAATCAAATCATGTTAATTAATCTTTTCTCCTATTTATTACTACCTTGGTCTAATCAGTACCACTTTGTGGGTTCTAATGTTGGCCACCACTAGAAAACCTGCAAAACAAAGAGAGTTAATTAATACATACATGTACACTTTTTAAGAAATATGAATTATTCGATTTTACTTTGTTAGTTCTTCATGGTTTCCACAACCATAGTTGTGGATTTAACTACTCATGATTTATGTAGATGTAAAACTTATAAATTTGAATAACATAATAGAGTACTTATACAATTGAATTAAGCACAAGTAAATCCAAGCTTCAATGAGAATCACGAGATTAGAAGATCAAATCAAAGTTCATGTGTTTCTCAAACCTCTCCAATGTTTTCTTTACTCAATCTCACTATTTTTCTCTTAACTGTTCAAATTCTCTCATAAAAATAATCTAAAAATCTATTTAAAATATTTAACATACAAGTCCTAAATAAAATAGGATAATTGGGTCGGCATACTTCACGAACTATTTATGGGTTATATTGTGTTTTATGACACGTAATCAGGTTTCTGTAATATGTTGCTGCAAATCTGGACTTGTACTCTACGACACCGCTCTATGGCTCATAAACTGCTCTACAGGCCTGTAGAGGGTTTCGTCTGATGAAACTTTAGAAAGTCCTTCTTCTCTAATCCTTAGGGACGAAACACAATATATGACTCATAAATTAGTTCATGACCTGTCTGCATATTTGTGGAACAAACTTCAGAAAATCAACCCCTCACTAGAATTGTCCACGAAACCTCCTTCACTGCCCGTAGAATGCTCTACATCCCGTAAAAGGTCTTATACATCCTTAAAATCAGCAACTTTTGCATCTTCTTTCCAAAATCAATGCCAACCCTGAAATCCTACAAATCAAAAATAAAAACACATAAAACCCACTAACATTGCATTAAGAACACACAAAATTCTAAGTTTTAAGCATCAAAAGTGTTGTATTTTGGCAGCACATCAGGCTCCCTATTATACCTCATAGTATGAGCTCTCTTACTCTGCTCCATGTCCCTACGGGTCTTATGAATTTGATGAGAAAGGTCCTATGTAGTCTAAGTAAAAGCCTATATGTGAGAAATATATATTATCATGTAAAGATATTGTCCCTCGGTCTTTGATAAGAGGATCCCCTAAACCCTCCATATAATGATAAACTCTGTGGCATGTATAATATCTGGTGGATACCTAGCCAAAAAGTTAAACTTAAGACTATACTCTCTCACGCACATATCCCTCTACCTCAAACTGATAAACTGGTCAAGACGGGCCTCCCGAACCTCCCATGGCAAGCAATGAATATAAATGCCTCAAAGAAGTCCTCCTATTCTATTGGAGGAGCATCAGGGCCTATGGATCTCTTCTATGACTCATACCATAAGATGGCTACATCACATAGTTAAAAAAAGGCCAACTCTGTAGCCTAGATGATAAAGACATGCATCACTCTCAATACTTTATATATATGGTTTATAAAGTACAGGGGATCCTTGGTGGAACTGGATCCCGTAAAACATAAGGGGATAAGTGAAGAAACTCTCATACCTTTGAGCTTTTTGTCTGATCTCTTCTGGCATCTACTCCCACTCTAGTTGTCTCTAATGAATAGAAACCATCCTAGTCAGTTGTTAAACCACCTCCCTTATCCCCTTCTCCCTAGTCTCTGATAGGGGAACAATAAATGATGGAGGGCTTGCGTCCTTACCTGCCTCATCTACAAATGGAACTAGTGGGGTTGGGGGTACTGCGTCTCCTCATACCTCAACATGTGTTGTAGAAGCTGGTACTAAATATTGGAGACTCACTGTGTGCCTCCACGGGAATTATATTCTCCTAACCCGATGAGAAACAACTGGTAACTTTCCTCAGATCCATACCTATTTCATGTTGTGCCATCTCCTGAGTGTAGACAACTTGATAGATAAACCACAATTTAGACTTCATATGTTCTTATAGATTTGCTTTATAGCACGGTCTATTAAGTGAAAGGAGTGTAAACATTCAAAAATGACTCATAGCGTCCTGATTATAAATGTGGTATACAATATACTCATAAGCAAGACTCTACTAGACACAACATTATGGACTCCCTAGGATACTTCCAGCTTTGATACCATGTTTGTCATGCCCCAAAAAGGGGGACGACTGGCACTTGATACCGTCATTGATTGAGTAAGCCATTGAATTGAACTTGCTAGTTAACTAGACTAAGGGCCAAAAGATTAGACAGCATAACATTTGAAAAACTAAGCTTAGATCATTTAGGTCATGACTTGGTTAACAATAAGTCATATATACCAAGGTAGATAAGTCAAAATGATAAAGTACTAGCTAGCTGATGAAGTTATAACCAAAGAGATACATGTGCACGCATATATATACATATCAAGCCTATGGTTGGAGACTAAAATTTACAAAAAAAAAAGTCAACACAAAATTTGCATCTAAGAGTGTTCCTAACACTATCGCGACAAGACCCTGACTATACCAAACTGTATAACAAAGTAGACATCCTATAAAAGATTCAAAAAGAGATGGAGCTTACCAACTCACAACTGAACTCCAATCATCAGAATTCCTACTTGAACTTGTATGCAAGAAACAAAAATGCAGCATCCCTAGACAATGGGATGTTAGTACGAATAAAAATGTACTAATATGTAGGACAGAAAGTAAAATCATAAATAGTTGTAGTAAAAAGAGTAATAGGTCAATACGAACAAAATCATAAATAGCTCCAAATGCATATGATAAAAGGGGATAATGATAGCAAAGTGTAGAGATCATGCTTCTAGGCAAGGGGGAGAGCTTTAATGGTCAAAATCGCTTAAAACACACCTAAATCACTCAAGAACTCCATGAGAACCCTCTATTGAAATTCCTCACTATTTTGAGACTGAAAAGAAATATGTTAACGTACTGAAAGGTCGACTTCTTACTTATAACTTTTCTTGACCCAACCCGATTTACGACCCAATTTCAGCTCAGATAGTCCATGATAAAACATTTATAAATTTTTACTCCAAAGTTGGTTTGACGTGAAGTTTTTTGAATTTCACACTATACTTATAGAACTTTGATTTGATAGATCATGGCCCTTTAATCCTCATATTTTGGGAGAAATAGTCCCAGACGTTTGACCCAAAGTTAAAAAACTTCTTAGAGAAGCTTATGGTAACTTTTGTCAAACTTTGTCTTGCAACTTTCTTGACTCCAAAAATTAACATATTACCATTGTGCTATTAAAATACCTCTGAAAATTCTATTATTAGTAAATTATATGCTCTTAGTTTCATTTAAAGGGTGAAACTTAATTTAAATCTTCCGAAAGGGTGGGGTGCTTCCTGAGCCATTATTATTTAACCTCGAATCTTTGTTTAAGGGATTGACCAAAAACCTTAGACCCTTCTAATTACCACCAATTTGTAGGCTTATTCTCCTAAAAGCTATGCATTATTATAAAGCCCTCTTCATGATGTTATGACACATCTTCTTGTGAATGAAAAATGCTCACTTGAAGGGTTATGATTTTAATAAGCTATTTCTATTATGATGAAATTATTTACAAGTTTATGTATGACGTGATTATACTTATGTTTATATATTCCGTTGGACTAGACTCACTAAATTCAAGAATGAATGAATGATTAAGATTTGAGTTCCCTTACCTAGATATGATTATTTCGTTAGTCGAGGCATAGATAAGACTTAGAAACTATCTTTATGATGATGATTAATATTCTAAATTCTTATGGGATGGGTTAGTAGAATACCTCTCCATATTAGATGACTCTATGATTCATGCTTATAATTATTCCATGAGAGTTATAATTAGCACCGAGCAGACTTTGAGATGAATGCAAAAACTCCTTATTAGCTAGAGAATGAGACCATTAGTAGAATCTCATTGTCCCATTACTACATGCCATCATAGGACAATAGGTCACCCGCTGACCACCCGTTAGTAGAGGCTTGCTCACTAGTTAGCCTTAGTAGATCCACTTTGGCATCTTAGGAGGTCACCTTTGCAAGTGATCTTCCCCTTTCCTCCGATGTAGGGCAAACATTGGGACTCTATGGTTTAGCTCACATGATTTATGTCGGTTAAAGTTTGCTATGGCATATATTTATAGTCCCTTGTTACTACTAATTGTATTTCTCATAAAGGTACATGACTTTCTCTTCAAGTATGCAAGGTGTTCTTCATTATGATTACGAATGTTTCGTTCATAGTAAGAGGGTCCTTCCCTTCAAGTAATTCGTTGTTTTCCTAAATGTATTGCTATTTTACTTATGTTAACAACTTGTTGTTGATATATTGTATATTTTTGTATTGCATGACCATACATTTAGTATATTCTAATGTACTAACGCGTACTTTATGCCTATATTATCTCACAATGTAGTGAGAGGTAACCACCTTCCTCCTCATCCTCTTGGCTAGATTTGATTTTGTTTCAGATACCAATTAGGTAAGTCCTCATGCTTCAAGGATGAAACCTACTATCATCCAACTTTCATATCATATTTGAGACTGTCTTTTACTTTTGTTCAAGGGCGAGCTTGATACATGTCTTAGCTCTCATCCAGTCTATTAGTTAGAGGTTTGTTGGACATGATGAATGACTCTTATGGCTTATGTATCTCTTATTGCCCTTATGCTGCAGTTTATGTTTATGTCTTAGGTTTGACTTATGTATCTCACTCATTACTCGTCAAAGCTTATGATATGCTAAGAAGGCTAGTTTGGGGGTTTCCTCAGGGATCGCATTTGTCGTATCACACCTAGAATCTAGCTTGGATCATGACAAATAAATTTGTATAATACATTTAAATTCTCTACTGCTTAGATAATAAGTGGGTGTTTGGATTGGCTTGTTGTAAGTGGCTTTGGATTTTTAAGCTATTTTTTAAAGTTTTGGACGTATTTGAGAACAACAAAAAGTGCTTAACAACACTTTTTATAGGCTGAAAAAGTAAACAAAAAATTAAAAAGCCAAAAGTTAGGTGTCTCTAACTTATGACTTTTGACTTTCAACTTTTAGCTTATAAGTCACTTTTAAGAAATCAATCCAAATAGCCTCCAAAATCACATAACAACACGTTACTTGATGATATGTATGTTTCAATAAAATAGTATTTGCATTGCGCCTAGAGTTATTATTCTTTCTCCGGGAATAAATGGACAAAAGTAGGAAAAAATAATTTTTTCGAAAGAAAGGTTATAAGCAAAAAAAAAAAAGTGAGAAAAAGTGGGGAAAAAATGATCAAAGAAACGACATCATAGAAGAATGGATTAGTACAAATTTTTAATCTTATTTATGCAGTTTTCTTAACTTCATTACTCTATAATAGTTATCTCATTCTTCACGATTGAGTTATTAGATTGGATTTTGGTTTTAAGATTAAAATGAATAACAATAATTATTTAATAAATGATTTTAACTTATATATGAAAAAGTATTAAAATTGAGTGGGTACACCTTATTTGAAATTTTTAAAGCTAAAGGCGGGGTTGGATTTCAATTTAACATCTTATTTGAATAGATATAATATTTATTTTAATGTTATTTCTATTTTTAAATAATTTTATTATTTTTGTATGTAGTTTATTGATTGATGTAAGACACATATCAAACTAAATATTCTAAACTAATATTCTTTAAAAATATATCAAATATTAATTGAAACATACAGATACTAAAGAAAAATTGAGATGACGGAATGATTTCGAGTATTATACTTTTGATTATCCAAAATAAAATAATTAAAAAATTAATATAGTATAAATTTTACAATATAATCATCCAAATCATATTATTGACAATCTTACCTTAAAAATAACATGTATGATGTTAAAATTAAAATACTATCAAATTATAAATAATATTCTTTTTCATCTAAATTGTCTGCGCTTCTTTCATTTGTGAAGTAGCAGTTAGTCAATGCAACTTTCGACGCTCCTGATGGGTCATTTGGAAACAACCGCTTTATGTTTTTAAACATAAGGGTTAGGCTGCGTACATCTGACCCCTCGTCACTCCGTAATGAGCGAAAGTCTTTTGAGGCACTGGGGTATGTTGATGTTCTTGATGTATTCTTTTTCACCTAACTAACTAACTAGATAAATAAAAAGGACAAAAACGTAGCGATTGTAATGTTGGATTTATAAACTCTAAAGATTATGTTATGATTTTTTGAATAATAGATTGAAGTATTCTACTGTATATAAGTGGCTATGTTGAACGATATGCCTGTTCCCCTAGCAAAGGATGTTTTGGATATTTTATCTATTCTTTTTTTATTTTTATTATATATTTAAAATAAATTAATCAAAAATTTCACGTATACCACATAAATTTAAAGAAAGTAACATATATTAAGTAAAATATGCATACAATGTATTATAAATCATTATGATTAATAATGCTTAAATATAAAAACCTTAGAAAACTTTGACTGTTGAAACTTTGATTGTATCATATAAATTGGAACAAAGGGAATAATATATATAATGTGAAATTACTTTAAAGAAATATTGTAATCACAATAGTTAACAACCTAAAATATGTATAAACATAACATATAAAAAAATTAATTGATTTTCAAAATTCATGTGTCATATAAATTTAAAAAATAAGAAGTATAACATTTCAAATTTTATTAGTATCATATAACTTAAAAAAAAAAAAAAGTAACACAAATTGGGTCCATATTAGCATGACCTCTATATCTAGTAAATATATAATCATCATAGGAAAATTAAAAAAATTGTATAGAATAGTAATTTTATATAAACATTGAATATGAATAATTTTGCACAAAGTATATTGAGAGTCTTTTCACATAAAATAATTATCAAAAAAATAACTATTCCTCATTGTATAGGTATGTATAATCAGCGTATATTTGTGTATTATAATATATATTTAGTATATAGTTCATGTAGAAGTAATATATAGTGTATAGTAGTGTATACATTCTATAACGTTTGATAAATTATATTATATATTTCGCTAATTTTAAGTTATTTTTTTATATAAATAAAATATGGGCTACTTTTCTTTAAACTTTTTAAATTTTTTTTTTATATATATGTAAATTCCCCAATAATTTTCTTATACCGTCCTCTCTTTACATTATTGTCCCTGCGTTTCCAATGTTGCCCATGGTTTTGAAGTTTAATGATGGTTTATTTTTTGTTGGATGAAGTAGACTTGTTTGCTTTTACCTAATTTTATCCTTGAGATATTTTGACTAGGATGAGGAATCAATTTTCTTGATATTTTGGAACACGTACTCATCTACGAATTTCATAAATTAAATCATGACCAAGACATGTTAGAAAACTTGGAGTAACAAGATATACATTAAAGAAACAGTTATTCGGCATAGGAAGTTGGAAGAAAACTCTCTCCCCTACCCCACCCAAACCACATGGAAATAGCTGTGAATAATGACGAAGTCACTATTTTTGTGAAGTACTTTTAAAATATAAATCAATAATTAATAATTAAAATAAATATAATTTCGCCTCTATCCATAAAATCAAAAATAAAAATTTCTATGCTTATCATTTTATCAACTAATCTTACAGATAGTAAGTGAGACGGAACCTAGGAATGCTTTTACATATAAGAATGGTTCTATCACAGACAACATATTACTGCGAACTTTGTTAACTTACATGGAAGTATAAAGATATCTATAAAATGACAGTAATATTACTATCTTCGTTTTATTTTATTTTTGTTTTAACAATTTCTTCTTAAGTTCATTTAGAAAATATTTTTTTTTTATATTTTTTAATTTTATATAACATGCACAATTAAAATTATAAAATTAAAAGATATTTTAATATATTTTACTTATTTAAAATTATAAAATTTAAATCTTTTTAATTTACTTAAATTTCATATTAAAAAATATATAATTTTTAAAATAAGGATAATTAAATGATGATCTCAGAAATCAACTCCTCAAAAATGCATAATATATACTTCAACCTTAGCTATGAAGTACGGGAATTGATATATACATCAACCATTTTCTAGGGCTTTATTCTTCATTTTCATGGTAAGCACAAGCCGGCCGCCGCCCTATGAATCCTAAAGATAATAAATAAAAGAAAAACATAATTGGGAAAGTAAATTAAAACATATCTTAATTTAATGAAAAGAAATGAAATGAATATCAACTTAAAAAAAGGCAAGTTTGATGGATTCATAAAGGAATTTTGAAAGTTGATGGAGGCCAACTATGATAATACCAAGAAGATTCTAGCAACAATGATTATTTTCAAAATATGAAGCTAAATTATTTCCAAAAAAAATATAATTATAGCTGAATTAGCGGTTTGAGGTTGTCGTGGACCCCATGATTAGAGCTGGCAAACCAAGTCATAGACAGTCTGTTCCTTACGCCCAGCCCCACCACCTCTATACTACATATACATATACACATACACTCACCATCACCGTTTCAACCATCACTTCCTCCACAACTTCATATCCACGTCTCCAACTCGCTTCTTTACCCCTTCTGTATATCCATATCTCCATCGCCTTTTTTATCCGTACGTTTTTACGCTCACCGGAAAATCAAGAAAATGGCCGAAGAAACCCAGAAACCAACTTCTGAGACAACTCAAGAGGTTGTCGTCTCTGATGTCGCCGTGCCGGAAAAAGAATCCGCCCCTCAAGCCCAACCAGTACCTGTCCCTGAAACGCCGGAGAAATCTGCTGCTACGATGCCGGAGGAAACTGATAAGGACAAAGCTCCAGTTACTGAATCTGCTTCGTTTAAGGAAGAGACCAACAAAGTTGAAGAACTCCCAAATCCTGAGCAAAAGGCTTTGGTGGAATTGAAACAGTTGGTTCAAGATGCTCTGAACAAACATGGATTCACTGCTCCGCCGGCCAAGGAGGAGGAGAAGAAACCTGAGGCTGAAACATCAGAACCTGTAGCTGCCGCCGCTGTGGCAGAGGAGTTGAAGAAACCAGAGGCTGAAACAGCAGAATCTGTAGCTGCCGCCGCTGTCGCAGAGGAGGAGAAAAAGGAAGACTCTGCTGCTGCTGAATCTACCCCCGATGCTGCAACGTCGGAGCCACCGGCGGTGGAAGAGAAGAAAGATACTCCACCACCAGCTCCAGCGGCGGTGGAACAGAAGAAAGAAGTTCCACCTGTTGTGGAGGAGAAGACAGATACTCCACCACCAGCTCCGGCGGCGGCAGGGCAATCGGAGCCGGCCGAGAAAGTGACTGAAAAGGTTACAGCGGAGGTGGATGACGGTGCAAAAACCGTGGAAGAAATCAAGGAGACGATTGTTGAAGTGACTGCAGCACCGGCGGAGGATGCAGAAGTTCCAGCGGAAGAAGTCCCACCAACGGAAGAAGATTTCCCACCAGCAGCACCAGAAGAAGTTTTGATATGGGGAATTCCCTTATTAGCTGATGAGAGAAGTGATGTGATCCTTCTCAAGTTCCTCCGAGCCAGAGATTTCAAGGTGAAGGATGCTTTTGCTATGCTGAAGAGTGTTGTGGCATGGCGTAAGGAATTCAAGATTGATGAACTTTTGGAAGAAGATCTGTCAGGACTAGGACTAGAGAAAGTAGTGTACAATCATGGGGTGGACAAGGAAGGACATCCTGTGTGTTACAATGCATTCGGGGCATTTCAGGACAACGAATTGTATCAGAATACTTTTGCTGACAAAGAGAAGATGAACAAGTTCCTGAGATGGCGTATTCAGTTCATGGAGAAATCTATCAGGAATCTTGATTTTAGCCCTGATGGCATATGCACTTTTGTTCAGGTTATTGATCTCAAGAATTCACCTGGCCTTTACCTCTTCAAGAAAGAGCTTCGCCAGGCCACCAACCGGGCCCTTCAGTTACTCCAGGACAACTACCCTGAATTTGTTGCCAAGCAGGTATACTCCTTGAGATTTTAGTTTGTTTCCATGATATATACTGTGACAAAGTATGGTCTTTTCTGATCATTTCTAGTTACGTACGTTCCAATCCCAGCACTTCTAAAAGAGGGGAATATTTAATTTATTATAGTATTTTTTTTTTCTTTTCCAATTGTGAATTGCTGCTATACGTTGGTGACTGGTGTTTATGATAATGAAGGTGTTCATCAATGTGCCATGGTGGTATCCAGCTTACTACAGGATGATCAATGCACTTTTCACTACCAGAACCAAGAGCAAGTTTGTGTTTGCTGGCACGTCAAGATCTGCTGAGACTCTCTTCAAGTAAGAGCTCTTATTTGACTTGTGTTTTCTTGCTATTCCTATGTATTGAGTGATGATCTGGATGTTGTATGTTTTGACAATCAGATACATTGTCCCTGAGCAAGTGCCAGTTCAATATGGTGGACTTAGCAGGGAGGGTGAACAGGAATTCACCATTGATGACCCTGCCACTGAGGATACCGTTAAGCCTGCTTCTAAACACACTATTGAATTTCCAGTCACTGAGGTATGCTAACACCCTACAGGCTACAATACTCTTGACTTCTGATAGTCAAGGTCACAATTTCTCATTTAGATATATTACTAGTAAGCTATTTGAAGAAGAAAGAAATTTAAGATATTATTTCGACTCTCAAAGAACAAGCCTCGGCTAATTTGTAACTTGTCTGTTATTTCAATATTCTAACTTGCAGAAGAGTAATTTGGTGTGGGAAGCAAGAGTAATAGGATGGGATGTGTTGTATGGAGCTGAATTTGTGCCAAGTGCTGAAGGTGGATATACAATCATTATAGAGAAATCAAGAAAGATTGCAGCAGCAGATGAAACAGTGATCAGTAACAACTATAAGGCACTAGAAGCAGGCAAGGTGGTGCTTACATTTGATAACCAAACTTCTAAGAAGAAGAAGCTTGTGTACAGATCCAAGACCAAGTCCTCTGAATAAGACAAACATAGATGAATATATTGTTGAATGCTTCACAGAGAAATTCCAGTGGAAAATAAGGAGGGTTCTTTTGTTCTTTCATAGTTTCTATTTCTCTTGTTGATATTAAATTTAATTTTGAGTGGGGGGATATTTATTTAATATTTATTGTGGTTTTGGTTTTGAATTGTTTTCTGCTATATATGTGGTGGAAACAAGTGCAATGGATGGAGAGGAAGACAATGTGGAAAATTGTATACAGTGGACAGAAAAACTTTGGTTACTGGCTGTTGATAGGAATTTTGTGTGTTCTTGTCCTTGTTCTTTCTCTTTTTGTGCATGTCAGTGTTAATTAATGCCTTTTCACATTCTTCTGTCACTTTGTTCAATATGTTATGATGATGATATCATACAAGCTCCTCTTGACAGTCATTTAAAGCACGGATGGCCTAATCTCTTTTGTTTCAACTCTCGTTTTGATTTTGCAGATTTTTATAAATTTATACACGAGTAAAAAGTTTGAAAACATCATTTTATTTTATTATTTGAAGTGATAATAAAAGATCATTTTCTCATCTATATCAAGCCAAACAAATACGAGATATACAAAGTATATTTTAATTGATAAATTTAAATCACTTGATTTGATGCGTAGAATACTAACACGATGGATGTCATTTATAAAGTTATTATTTTTAGTTTTATATTTTGTTACAAGAATTTTTACTTTCATACATGGTGAATTCTTATTTTTACACATAATAGACTTGAAAAAATAAATTTTTTTTATTTAATTTACAAGGGGCATACTTCAACTACGAAATAGTTAGGCATAACACATAAAAAATATCTCAAACTTGGCATAATATTTTAAGTTGAAATTCAAACTTTCATAGTGCACAAATATAATCCTCAACTTGGTAATTCCTGAATAAGTAGGCACAAGGTAGTTGCTGATGTAGCGCGTGATGTACAGTCATGCTTACGTATTTTTTCCAGCCAATAGTATAATATCATGTTTGTCCACGTAAGCACAATCTGTACACATCACATCCTTTATTTTACACGTGGCATTCTTAAAGAAAATAAAAAAATAAAATAATTTTTACAAAAAAATATAAAAAAAAATTTAAAAAATTTAATTTTTTTTTACATAAATTACAAAAAATACAAAAAAAAATTAAATTTTTTAGATAAATTACAAAACAATTTACATAAATTACAAAAAATTATAAAAAAATTAAAAATTTAAACTTTTTTTACATAAATTACAAAAAAAGTTTTTAAAAATTTATAAATTATTTTACAAAAAAAAAATTAATTTTATAAATTTAATTTTTTTTACTCCAACTCGGACCCTCATCCTCCTACCTCATTCCCCACTCTCCCCACCCTAAATCCTCTACAAAAAATAAAAAATTATTTTATAAAAAATTCAACTCATCCCCCACCTACCCCCCCCCCCCCACCCC